>RYFJ01003260.1:0-79737 GCA_003991445.1 Oryza meyeriana var. granulata | reverse complement strand
CTCTTCTCGCTGGGCCAAACAGTATAACCTCTTCCGTTCCTTTGCAGTCACCGAGTTATCATATCGACGAGTAGCCCTTTATTCTTATAGCCGATGTAAAACATCAACACTCGGATTGCCGAAGTGTAAACTGTGAGCTAGGACTCGGGGTTGGTCTTCCCATCGTACTTTTCAATTTCATTCGGCTTGAAGCCAGATGGCCAGTCGACTTGTTGCAGCTTGATGAACGGCCGATACTCCTTAGTCTGTGTGAGGGCCTCCGACTCTGATTGCACGATGAAACCACTCATGGTGGAGGCCAAGTGGCTCATTCTCATGTTCGAGTCAGCGATGCTCATCTCCTTGCGTTCCGGCGCGAGCGTTGATATCTTGCTGTAGGTCGGGTCGTAGTCAGCCTCGGACATCCCTGTTGTCACGGCGGTCATCTTGGTGTCGCTGCCGCCGGTCGTCGTTTTGATTGCTGAGTGACATATGGTGCGACTCCATGTGTGGGCTGACTGGAGCCGCCACCTGGCATCGCATTGAGGCAATGAGATACGCCATAGAGAACCGCTATTGGAGGTATGATGTATCTCCTGACTGTTGCCGTTGTGCTGACATGCTATAGCGTAATCATCGCTTTAATCCTCTCAATCATCAGGGTGGCTTGGTGATCGAGCCCAAACTGTAAGGTATCTAGCAAGGTGGCAGTGGCCATGACGTTCTGTTGGGGGTCACAAAGGCGTCCCATGCGTCAACCGACGTCAGTTTGGAGGATTTTCCTGTGGAACCGTGCATCCACTTTGTGTAGATTTTCTCGTTGCGAGCATGTGCTCAGCGTAGGATCTTGTGTGTTCTCCTGTTCTTCTCACAGTCGGCAGGCCTTCCTTCCTCTTTGTTGATTGCGTAGTCAGCGTGCCTCCTGAGTAGGAGTTGAGCCCTTGGATGTCAGGAAGACTTCGTGTGGTGGAGAGTCAAAATCAGAGTAGTGAGGGGGTTAATTATGACTCCGACTTCCCAGATTTCCAATCTCAAGCGGCTCTGTGCCCATATCCGAGTTGGACTCTAGGGGATTGGGTCTGCTGCATCAGATGTTGTTTGAAGTTATCTGCAGTATTGATGAGTCCGAACGGAAGATTGATGATCGCCTCCTCTCATAGCTTGATCTCAGCTGGCTCAAGGCCAAGTCCGAGTCGAACACCGAAAGAAAGAGTTGTCTCGGACCCGAGCGTCCTTGGGGTTTTGCCGCAGCATGTCACCGAGATTGCTGTAGGCATTAGAGTAGGCGACCGGCCAAAGTCAGCTTGAGCAAACCTAGCTGATCGATCGAGTCTAAGTCGGACAGGGTGAGGTTGCTGAATTTGTCAGCAAGAAGTTGAGGCTCCTGAAGCTGATTGGCCCAGGAAGAACTTGATGCCGTCAACTCGATGATCGGATCTATTTAGGCTTGTTGAAAGGATAATCTCGCACAGCCCCTACCTGGTGCGCCAACTATCGATGTTTTATATTGGCAATAATAATATGGAGCTACTCGTGAGACCTAAACTTGATGGAATACAAAGTTTAACACAAAACAATTTTATCCTGGTTCAGGCACTCGATGTGAGGTAATACCCTACTTCCAGCTATGGTGTATTGCTTTTGTGTGGAGGCCATGGGCCCCGGGTACCTCATGATAAGCATATGGGCCACTCGGATAGAGATGGGCCTAGCCTTACTAATTAGAGATATATAGGACTTAGCAGACGTAGCCGTTGCACGACAAGGAAATATAGTCCTAGTCAGGCACGTTATATCTCTAGCGGGAAATCCCTTGGTCATAATCTAATTGGGACTCCTAGTTTGTAACCCTGTCTCCTAGATAAAAGGGAGCAGGGCGCGCTTAAGGGCAGACGCATACAGAATCTCGACATATAGAGACTACATCCTCAAAGGAAAATATACCACAACTAGACGTAGGTATTACCTCATTCTCGAGGCTAACCAGTATTAAATCTCTCGTGTTCCTTTCAGTCCACCGAGTTTCGATCCAACAAGTAGCCCTATATTTTTATTGCGGTGTAAAACATTACACTTTGAGGTTTCTCTGGTGAGATCTATCATGGTGTTCTCCTTCGCCCTTAGGGGGCTTCCTGCCTCCCCCTATATACCGAGGAGATAGGGTTACAGGTAGAATCCCAGTAAGGCTCACCAAGGGATTTCTTCAAGGAATACATCGTACCCGACTGTACTATATCCTTTCTTTATCTACAAGGGTAATGTGTGCCGAGTCCTATTGTGCCCCCTAATTACAAGTTATGCCACCTCTTCCGAGTGGCCTTAATGTTCTCATTGAGATACCCGGGGCCCATACCATGTGGTAAAAGTGGTCTTGGAAATATCTTCCTCCTGGATTCTTAATTGGTGATAACCAGACGAAGATCTATCTTGAGAACACTATGGCTCCTTCTAACTGATAACAGATCCTCGTTCTAGGATAGAGGATACTTATTCTTGATAAGTGACCTCGTTTAGAGTGGCATGATAACTACGCACAATCCGTTGGGTTCCCTCTTTCTTTTCCACAAAAATGACCGGTGCTCCCCAGGGCGATGTGCTAGGTCGGTGTGGAGGCCATGGACCCTGGGTACCTCATGAGAAGCATTAAGGCCACTTAGACAGAGGATGAGCCTAACCTTGTAATTAGGGATACAATAGGACTCAGTACAAATTACATTATACAATAAGGAAGGATATATCCTAGTCGGGATATGATGTTTTCTAGAAGAATCCCTTGGTCGGAGTCCGACTGTGGGAGGGGATTCCAAACCCTGGTAACCCTGTCTATATCGGTATAAAGGGGAGACAGGGAGCCTATGACGGGTAGAACCATGAGAAGAACAATACCATACAATTCACAGAGAAATCTCAAAGGCAATACACACTTTGGAAGTATATATTACCTCACATGAGGCCTAACCAGGATTAAATTGTTTCATGTTCCTTCATCATCAAGTTTAGGTCTCAACGCGAGTAGCCCCATATATATTGCTGATATTAAATACATCGACAGTTGGCGGCGCCAGGAAGGGGGCATTGGCTTGAGATCATCTTCGACAAGCCCTAATGGATCCGATCACCGGAGTCGACGACACAAGTTCTTCCCAAGCAAACAATTTAGATTGGAGTCTCGACTTCAATCGCCGACGAGTTTTTAGCGAACTCACCCTGTCCAACTCGGACTTGATCCAATCAGCCAGACGACAAGTTGACTTCGTGCCAGTCGGCCAATTAACACTGCCAGGCAATTCTTCGGCGACAGTTGCGGCAATCCCCAAGATGCTTGGGGGTTCTTAGGGGGGGGGGAAACAACTCTTTCTTTTGGTATTCAACTCAGACTCGGCCTTGAGCCAGCCGAGATCGGGCTAAGAGAGAAGGAGATCGTCAATGTCCCGTTCAGACTCAGCAACGCCGCAGATAACTTCAATCAGCAGTGATGCATAGACCCGTCCCCCAGAGTTTCAACTCGGATATGGCCTAGAGCCGCTTGAGATGGATCCAGGAACGTTTGGAGTTGTAATACCCCCCTCAACTACTCTGACTCCGATTCACAGTCAGAGAAAGCAGTTCGGCGAGCGTCTCTCCCGCACAAATCTTTATGGCATCCAAGGGCTCAACTCCCACCCAAGAGGCACGCCGACTTCGTGTTCAGCCAGAAGAGTGAGGAAGATGCAAGACATCTGCAGGCGAGCGCGATGCTCACAATGACATCTACGCAAGCTGGCTGACGCTCATAGGAGATCCATGAAACCCGAGTAGGTGACCATGACAGTCTTTGTAACTCCACACAGAATGTCGGGCGCAGCCCCCTATTGGATACACTTGAAGTTTGGGCCTGATCAACCAGGCCATCCTTGTCGATAGCAAGAATCAGAGGCCATGATCACCGCTGCAGCATAGCTAGCCAGCGGCAAAGTCGGGAGACACGCTCATACCGTCCAACCGAATGGCTTTTGACACGGCGATCTCATTTGCCTCAGCACGACGCAGGGCGGCTGGCTCCAGTCAACCACACAAGGAGTCACGATATACGTCACTCGGCAATCAGAACGATGACCGATGGCGGCGACACCAGGACGACTGCTTGTGACAACAGGGATGTCAAGGCTGACTATGTACGCGATCTCTTGGCAAGACATCAATGCCCGACATCGGGAACGCGAGGAAGATGAGCGTCGATTATACGGCAATAATATATTGGGGCTTACTCATGAGACCTAACTTGATGGACTGACAAAGGAACACGAAATTGGGAATTTTATACTTGGTTCAGGGCACTCGAAGATTGAGTAATGCCTATGTCCATTATGTTGGTATTGCCTTTGAGATTGATGACTTCTGCTCCTGCCCTTAAGGGCGGCCCTACCTCCCTTATATACTGGGGATAGGGTACAGGGTAGGAATCCCAATCGGACTCTGACAAGGGATTTCCTCTAGGAATTACAACGTGCTCGACTAGGATTGTACGCTTTCCTTGTCGTACATGGTTATGTATGCTAAGTCCTATTGTATCCCTAATTACAAGCTTAGACCCATCCTCTGTCCGAGTGCCCATAGCTTCTTCATGAGGTACCCGGGGCCCATGGCCTCCACACGAGCGTTGCCGACTAGAAGATGAGAACGAGCACTTCAGCCTCCACCATGAGCAGTTTCATGGCCACAGTCGGAATCAGAGCCCTCACCTGGACGATAGAGTACCGGCGTTTACCCATGAACTACAGCAAGTCGATTGGCCATCTGGCTTCAAGCAGACTGGAATCGAAAAGTATGATGGGAAGGCTAATCCCGAGTTCCTAGCTCACTGTCTACACTCTGCAATTCATGCAGCCGGAGAGATCATAAAACCATTAGCTAACTACCTCCCAGTCCCCTAGCTGACACGGTGGAGGACATGGCAATAGGCTTCCTAGGTAGTAAATCGGCTCTTGGGGAGAACACTGAGAGCGCTTTGTTGCTAATTTCCAAGGAACATATGAGAGGCCATCCTCTGAGTATGACTTATATTAGTCCATCAAAGAAGCAATTGAGTCTCTGTGTATTTTATCGAGAGGTTTATCTAGAAAGAATTCAATTCCAAAGATCAAGGACAAGGTCATCATTGCCACCCTTCCGCAAGAGAGTCAAGGACACTCCATCATCGCCAAGTTTAGTGAAAGCCTCCGACTTCTGTCAAAGCTCTATTTGACATGGCCAACAAAGTATGCCGACTCAGCTGGATGCTGTTGCTGAGGCAATGGATTAAACAAGAAAGAACACGATAAAGGACAAGAAAAGACACCAACGACGCAGCACTGAACAAATCTGGGGACAACATGGTGCTACTGTGGAGTGTACTCGACCGCGACCCTCGAGGATGGACGAGTACTAGAAGGTGATGAACAGGCCATGCCCTTTCCACCCAAAGGGGAAACACGCGGCTAAGGATTGCTTCATGCTCAAGAAGTTTGCTTCTAAGTAGACTTCACATCTAGCAACAACAAGACAAAACAATCAGACCTGAGCGCGGGCTTTGGTGACTAATCAAGACCCCCAGGCCGAGCTCAACCACATCTTCGGAGGGCTGTCTGCATTTGAGACTAAGAGGAAGCAAAAGCTAATAGCACGTGAAGTCAACTCGGTCTCAGCAGACACTCCACAATATTTACGCTGGTCAGAAACACTAATCACGTTTGACTGCGTAGATCACCCCTGATGCAAATCACTCACCCAGGGGTTAGCCCATTCGTCTTGGACCCGGTTGCTGGAGGCCATGGGCCTAGGGTACCTCATGAGAAGCGTATTTGGGCCACTCAGACAGAGGAGGGCCTAATCTTGTTATTAGGCTACAAGCAGGACTCGACATACATAACCTGACCACGCAAGGAAAGGATATAGTCCTGCGTTGGGCACGTTGATATTTTAGAAGAAATCCCTTGGTTCAGCCCGACTAGGATTCCTTACTTTGACCCTACCCCTGACTTATATACAAGGGAGGCAGGTGCCTCCTAGGGTTCACAGCCCTAAATCTAACTAAGGTAATTAGTTTTAAGCCCTAGCTAATCCTTGCTTTGTGCTAGTTGTCACTTCCCAAGTTCTATATATCTAAAAATCCTACAAAAATCTAACCATGTCAGCGTTGATGTGAGTAAGCCCCTGTAAATTACATAATTTTATCACTTCAATTAATACTTCAACGAAACCCTCAATCAGCAGAGCTAGAAAGCTTAGCTGAAATAAATTAGTTTACTTCTAAATTCCCACATGAAAAATGAAGCACTAATTAGACGAGGCCCTTTTTGCCAAATGTGTGTGCAACATGAACCCTATCATTCAGGAATTTTGGGATTATTTATCCCCAAGAAAAACACATAAAATGGTTAGATCAAGCACTGGAGAATGGAACTAAACTGCAGAAAGACTGATTAGTATGCCTACTTTTGCTTTTTCACCAGAGATGAACCAGGACCTCTTTCTAGCAACGATTTTGGTCAGCAGAGTTAGACACATCTTTCTTTACTCCAGTAATTTTCCCATGAAATTATGCTCCTCATTAAACTAGTGAAATAGTAATGCAAAGACTGCCGCTTGACAGCTAGCAAAACTTAGTTTCTGAGATTTCTCTCTCTCAAGTCACTGACCAGTGGGACCCAGCGAGACCTGGCCCACTTGTCAGCATAGCATAGCATGGGACAGTGTAATGCACCCAGAAATTCACCCATACTCCTCTCTTCTCCTAGAAATATCTTCAAGACCACAAGTCATACACTAGCTAACCAAAAATATGGTAAAAAAATGTGCTCTGAGTGTGGGACCCACCATGAAACTGTAGCGAATGGAGCAACTTCAGCATTGCATGGCACAGGTGTCGGTTTCTCTTCCTTTCTCCTCCCAAGCTACAGAGCAAGCCTTGGACAGCTTAAACCTCGGAAGCCTCGACCTTTCACCAAAACCTCGCCACAGGAACCCCATCTCCATTCCTCTCAAGTTTCCCACCGGAGAACCCACGGATAGCCTAGAACCGCCGGAGACAGAAGTTCTCTTCACCACGAAGTTTCGCTGAGCCCGAGTTAGCTTTGGTGAGTTCCATCCCTTTCTTGACCCCGGGAACGTAATCTACGAGTTTTGTCGTTCCATTTTGTTCTTGCCGCCCTAGGAACGCTGGCCGAAAGTCGTGTGCGCCCGCCGTCCACTGTCTCTGTCCCGCAAGACCGTCCGCCGGTGTCGCTTCGCCGTTTCGGCCGGCACAGGTAAGTTTCTGACCGAGCCACTACGCCCCTAGCGTCGCATAGCTCCAGGAGCTTGCCGACCAGAGGAATTGCCGCTGCGAAGCCCCGAGCAAGGAGATCGAGTCATCTTCTTTCCTCTCCGGCCAACTTGCGCCATACTGATCCCGCAGCCTTCGGGAGCCATGATCCGATTCTTTGCACTGAGACCATCTCTCCGAGGTTCTCTAACCTATTCGACACCTCAGCTCCGTCGCAGAACCCCGGGAGAAGGCCAACGACGTGATCCCGAAGCTTTCCGCCGCCACCGAGCCGTCCTCGACGTCGCTGCTGCTGCGTCGACTCTGCCGGACCCCGCGCGTCACTTGTGAGACTCTTAGAGCTCTAGATAGTGCCTGCATGCATCAGTTAGCCAGCCGAGCCTGTAGCCTCTTTTGTCTCGTCGGCCCGAAAAACCCGCCGCCTGGAGGCCTCGCCGCGGAAGATTCCGTGACCAAGTGTTCAAGGAAGACCCACCTTAGTCCGCCGCTGAACTCCTCTACCTTGTCTGTTTTAGGGCCCGACGCAACCGAGCCTGCGTTCACGTCGCCGCCGCCGAGAAGCTCGCCGCTCTGTCTGCCTGCGCCCTCTCTGTTCGCCGCCAGGCCGACCATACACTCCCGGGACCGGTATGTCCGATCATGTGCCGCACCTCGTGCCCGTGCCTCGGCGCCCCGCCCTGCTCTGCTTTGTCTCGCTGGCCTGCGGCCCGGCTGAAGGGAAATCAGAAAGAAGAAAAAATGTTAAACTAAAATATTTTTTTATCCAAAGAAAAATAGCTCAACTTTGTAAATCATATCTTCGGTCATTTTAACTCAGTTGTTGAGTGAAACCTAATTTTGCTCATTCTGTAAATTTGTGAAACTTTAATACTGTCAAAGAAAATATTATCACTTCTGTACAGAAATATCTCATAAAACAAAAGAAGCAATAATAAACGTCATTTTATCTTGAAGAACTTGGAATATTTCTATAAAATCCATTGAACCCCTTTTGAGGTAACCAAAGTTCTGTGGATTTCAATAAAAATGTGTCTTCATTTTGGTAAATAAAAAGTGATAACTTTTTCGTTAGGGTTTTTCGTTAAAAATGGAAATACCTATTATATACATCTTTTTACCTTAGAAATTGTAAATTTCTAGAAAAATTCATCCTAATAGCTAAAAATGCTGAAACCACTTTTGTTAATCTCAGAAAATTGTAAAATTTCTGGGAAAAAATTTTGTTATTGATTATAAATACCTACCAAATAGGCTAATAATTTGCTAACCTTCTTGTTAAACTTTAAAATCTAATCTAAATTCATTTTAAATCCAATTTCATGAACTCAATTTGTTAGAACCAGTAGGTTATACACTTTCATCTAAAAATGTCACACAAATAGAACCTTAATGGGAAAAATGCAAGTTACCCCTCATACACTAAGGTGCATACACAAAAATCCAAATCTGCCATTTTCGCGTAGTTATGGCTTGTTATTTTGTATCTGCACAAACCAAGATGCAAATGACTTGGTTCTTTCTCTAAAATCTTGTTAGGGACATGCCATACCTACTGTTTTATCTCATAATTAATGATCATGTTGCATAGACATGTTTAATTGCTTCTTATTTGCATATTGCTTCTTATCGATAGATTCTGAGATTACGGAGTACGTGGAGTTAATTCCAGAGCTTGAGGTTAACCCCCGCTTCAGCCAAGGCAAGCGTCTAAAGCAATTGAACCTATGCTTTTCAATAAATTGATTTGTTGTGGTGAAAACAATACTATATGCATGCTTTAGCCTGTTTAAAATGGGGAAAATGGGTGAGATTAATATACCCAATTGTATGCATTTCCATTCCTTGGTTATGATCTCATATTTATACCTTGTCACCCCCTGGTTAAGGACTTTGGAATAATTATACTTTACCGAATGCTTAGCATGCTTATTTCTAGACTAGAGGAATCCGATTAGATGGAGTATCGGTGCAAAACTAGTTTAATGCGAATGGATGGTTAAAATCGACAAGGAATAACTCTAATTAATATTTGAGAATATGTTTGACTTGGACGGATGATAGGCAATGAAGGGATGGTGTTTCCGCCCGATGCACATAGCTCCGTCTGGGGTCGTTAAGGACGACAGTATGACGTCTATTCAAGCTACCCTACGTACTTCCACACGCCGAGAGTGGGACGGCTTACTCTAGTAGCACGGGAGGCTGGTGGCCATCTATGGCCCGCCGTCAGTCGTGAGGATGATTTCCGTGGAGGGACCTCGGCGCGCCTGGACTGGCCGGAGGTGCCTCCCAACGACGGTAAGCCCGCCTTAGTCATCACACACGCACGACTAAGTCGTCGGGGCCCAGACGTGGTTAGGTGGTGTGCTAAGCGTGCGAAAGTTTGTTGTGCCTCTAGTCCGCACTCAATGTGTAGAGTGTGGGACAAGATATGTACGTATCAAACTAGAGTTGTAGCCGTTGGCTTCTATACATCGTGTGGGGTAAAGATGTACACCTCTGATCAGAGTAAGAACTATTCGAATAGCCGTGTCCACGGCTCACAAGGCAACGCTTGATGTGTTAGTTATCATGTTAGTCATGCCAACTTGGTTATGGGTATATACCATGACTTAGGATAGTATGGATGATGGGTTTATATAAGGGATTTTTTTAATGTTAAATATGACTTGGCTTTAGTCATGAAAAATGGTTGTGCTAGTGTAGCACAATTGGTTTGGGCAAGGTGGCCCATGATATCTTAAAGCATGGTTTATGCCTATATATCCATTTTCAGAACATATACTTGCTGTCTTAAATTTCAGATGATTTATTTACAAAAAGGCTTATAGGATTTCAAAGTATTACTGCTCAATAAAATCAGCTTGTTTGCAAATCAAATAATATAGCCTTTTTCCTTGATGTAGAGACCAGCATTTCTCCTTTGTACTATGAATATTGTCGTAAGTCTTGCGAGTACCATCGTACTCACGTTGCATTTTTTCAGGTGAGGATATCGACGAAAAGATGGGTGGGTGCTCTACATATCCCGCCGGGGGATGGTGAGATAATATGTAGTTGAGTTTGCTCTTTTCCCCAGTCGGGTTGCCCTGTGGCATGGGTTGGCACCACTGGTTTCTTAGCTTTTGTGTTTATATTCCGCTGCAAATCTTTTGTGTCCACTTGTTGATGAATTAGGGTGTGAACCCTCTATGTAATATCTATAACTCTGCTGCTCGTCTATCCGTTTTTAGATACTTGGATGTTTATCAATTGCTTGCGATGAAAGTGTGAGCTAGCTCGCTTTCCTGCGGGGACTAGCTGAACATGAGTATGAGTTGTGTATAATTGAGATGGTTGGGGATAAGCTATTGTGGTTTGAGTCCTCTGCGGGACGTATCGTTTTGGTCGCCACCTCGAGTGGTTGACGGCGTATGACGGGGAGGACTGGCAAGCTATTCCTTATGATATCTCTTTTTCACTTCTCGGCATTTTAGATTTGTATTGTGAGTGGGTAAAGATTATGGCAAGTCTGCGATGAGGATGGATGGTTACCGCATTTATTCGGGTTTTATTCGAGACCCCATCATCTAGATAGTTCGCGTTGCCGTAATACTACTCTTCATAATGCACACTTCTGGGTGCCCACAGAGGTATGACACCAGAATTCATCAAGAAGAAGAAATCATACAACCTCAAAGCAATACACCATAACTAGACGTAGGTATTGCCTCATCTCGAGGCCTGAACCAGTATAAATTCTTTTGTGTTCCTTTGCAGTCCATCAAGTTTGGGTCTCGACGAGTAGCCCCATATTTCTTATTGCCGGTGTAAACATCGATAGTTGGCGTTGCCAAAGTAAGGGGCATCGGCGAGATCACTTCAACAAAGCCTGAGGATCCCAATCACTAGAGTCAACGCATCAACTTCTCCACCGGGCAAACAGTCACCTCAGAGCCTCGACTTTGTCGTCGACAAATTCGCAACCTTACCCTGTCCAACTCAGTTCGATCTCGATCGCCACAATCAGCCAACTCCGTGTCGGTCAGCCTATGTAATGCTACAGATGATCTTCGGCGACATGCTGCTGGTGATCTCCAAATGCCCGAGTCTAGGGGACAACTCTTTCTTTCGGTGTGTCGCACTCGGACTCAGTTATGAGCCGGCCAAGATCGGGCTAAGAGAAGAGGAGATGGTCAATCTCCCATTTGACTCGGCAATGCCGGATAACTTCAACAACATTGACGCGGCAAACCTGATTCCCGGAGTTTCAACTCGATACGGTCAAGCCATTCGAGATTGGATCAAGAGAGGTTGGGGTCGTTGTTACCCCCTCAACTATTCGGACTCCGACTCTAAGTTGGACAGCAGTTCGGCAAGCTTCTCTCCGTCACATGAATCTTTATGATATCCAAGAATTCAACTCCCACTCAGGAGGCACGCCGACTACGAGAACAACAAGAGGAGGAAGCTAGCCGATTACAAGAACCAACAGGAGAAGATGCAAGACACCTACAGGGACGAGCGCGATGCCGCAACAACGATCTGGCAGGCTGGGGACTGCTCAGCAAACAAATCCTTCAAACCCAATGGGCCACACGACGTCTTCGTTACGCCTAGCAGAACGTCATGGCCGCTGCAACCCTATTGCACATGCTCTAGTTTGGGCCTAATCACTTAGCACCCCACTATTGCAAATATAAAACCCGACTATGTCACAGCATCAACAGTCAGGTGATACTCTCATACCGACCAATTGTTGGGTTCTCCAACGCGGTACATCTGCCTCGACATTGACGCCGAGTGCTGGCTCTAGTCAAGCCACACATGGGTCACGTCAGACGTCACTCGGCAGCCCCAATAATGACCAGCGGCGTCCTCAAAATGACTGACGGGACAACCAGGATCTCTGAGGCCAACTACGAAGCGATTTTTGACGCGACATCAACGCACGGCGCCACGAACACAGGATGTATGAGTGCCGCTGACTGGAAAATGAGAACGAGCGCTTCGGCTTCCACCACGAGTAGTTTCACCACTGTAGTCGGAGTCGGAGTCCTCATGCAGATGAAGGCGTACCGGCCTTCACCCAGGAGTTGCAATAGGTCAAACTGGCGTCAGGTTTCAAGCCTACAGGAATCAAAAATACGATGCGACCAATCCCGAGTCCTGGCTCACGGGTCTAACACTCTAGTGATCCGAGCAGCTAGAGTGAGATCACAAAGCCATGGCTAACTACTTCAGTCACTCTAGCCAACCGGCTAGGACATGATAATAGGATTCCTAAGAGATCAATCGGCTCCTAGGGAGAAACCTCGGGGAACGCTTCATCTCCAATTTCCATGGAACGTACGAGAGGCCATCTTCCAAGTACGATCTGTATCAGTTGCATCAAAGGAAGAATGAGTCTCTTCGTGATTTCATCAAGAGGTTTTCTAAGAAGGGGAATTCTATCCTGAAGATCAAGGATGAGGTCGTCATCACCGCCTTTCGAAAAGGAGTCAAGGACACCCCGTTCATTGCTAAGTTTAGTTGGAAGCCTCCAAGTTCTGTCAAAGCTCTATTCGACATGGCGAACAAATACACCGACTCGCCAACGCTGTTGCCTTAAGGCCCTCGGATGATAAAAAAGGCACCCCGACAGAAGGAGCGGAAGACACCAATGACGCGGCCCCGACTAAGGCTGGGAACTGGCAAACGAAGCGGATGACTTTATTGTGCGTAGTTGTCACAACTCATCTTCGCACCTCCTAGAACTGAATATTATCTGAACGAGTAAGTGACATGTTCGGGGGCACCACAAGCTCAAATGCAAAGATGGCAAATCGCCACTCCCAACTTGTGCAATACTGAACAGCTAAGTCGCTTTCTGATAAATATTTTTTCCTTTATATGGATATTCCTCACTTGCCTACCATGCCACAGCCGCTTACACCTATAAGTGCACATGCTGCGCATTTCTGTTTTGCTCTTAAATGATTGCCAAAATTTACTCGAGTAGCATAAATTCCGATCCATGAAGGTTTGCTCCATGAAAGATGAACTCAAGTCACCCAAAACACGTGTCTGGGAAAGAGCCATGAGCCGACTCCCGACGCTAGGCGGTTATGACTAGTCGGGCAGAGTGGACTTAACATAAGGGGTCAACTATCGGGGAAATTAATATCATAAGGGAGGAACACATATTATATCTATTGTAAAATCATAAATTTTCTTTAGTGATTGTTTCTTCACAGATGCTCTCATCTGATATGTTTATAATGCAGGGCCAGTTCGGATACGGTGTAATAGGAACTCAAGGGCTATGAGTTCATCCCCTACGCTCGGGGCTGGACCAGTTTGCATGATTGCACTTGGGGTGCGACGCTTCAAGAATACTGGAATGCCATGAGGGCTATTGTCCAAGTACTCGCGCCAGTCAGGACTTGAATGCCACCTTTACTTTGGTACTCTCCATGTGGGCTAATAACCGACCTCCGGCACCAGTCGGGGCTCGGGTACCACTTGGCTCAGTAGCGGTACGCCCCCCCATGAGGGGTCGCTAGCCGAATCCCTACGCTATGCTAGGTTCGGGTACTGTATTTGGTCACAACTTTGTTGGTAGTATGCCCCATGAGGGTCGCCAGCCGAATCCTATGCTATGGGAGGTTCGAATTACATTATTCGGGCTACTAACCGACCTCCGGCACCAGTCGGAGCCGGGATACCACTCTGCTGGGAGGTACGCCCCATGAGGTCCCAGCCGATCCTCATGCTGATGGCAGGTTTGGATACCTTATTTACCATAACTCTGTGGATAGGTATTGCCCATGAGGGGTCACTACTGAACCTATGCTAATACGAGGTTCTGTACCTGATTCGCCTACAATTTTGTCAGGTTGGGATGTCCAAGGGTGCGCCAGCCGAATCCTGCGTTGCGTACGTCGGGTACCTATCTGTTCAAAAACATGGCAACAAGCCCTACTGGAGCTTTCAGTCGGGCGCAACATCTAACCCGAGTCTACGGAGGTGCTCATTATTTTTCAGCTGGGAGGACCCCAAATCGTTTGATTTTCACTAGAAGAAAAGCTTCCTAAAGATACAACAAGCTGAGTAAATCAAGTGACGGGGAGCAAAACTTTATTGTAGTCAGAGAAAGACCTATATTATCAAAGCGATCCGGAGTTGTCATCACACTGCGTCACACCTTAAAGGAGGGCAAGCAGATCCTACAATATACCTACTCGGGTAATCTGTGGCAACATGCTGCATCCAGAACATAAGTCGAAGGCTCCGGACAAGATTCCTCTGGCTGATTGGGTTACCGACGCTAAAGTTACTCATCCTGACATGCGAGGGATGCCAATTATAGGCTGTTTGGGAGGGTTGGTTTAGGCCGGCTTATTCGGTAGTAGGCCAAAGATATGAGTTCTTAAATAGCATGCCCTATTAGCGTCACCCACTGTCACGTTAAAATCGTGCATGCAGGTGCTATTTACAAGAACCAATTAAACAATCAGATATGCTTCAGATAAGGCCTATAGCTGGGTAGAATTGACGCTGGCTAGCCATTACAATCTGGGGATGTAGGTATCTCTCCCAAGTACACCTAACGGACATTTTGGGTTAAAATCCATAAAGTGGTACTCGGCTTACAAACTTAGCCGTCATTTACCATAAGCAAATATTATTCCAGCTAACATGATGCTGAAGACTCTAAATATACAGTAGTTCATACCACTCGGAAAAGACTACAAGGTTAAAAATCTTTGACTATTATGTTATGAGTCTTAAATAGCATGCCCTATTAGCGTCACGCCTGGTCACGTTAAAATCGTGATGCAGGCGCTATTTTACAAGAACCAATTAAACAATCAGATATGCTTCATGATAAGCCTATAGCTGGGTAAGAATTGACAGCTGGTCGCCATTACAATTGGGGATGTAGGTATCTCTCAGTCACCTACCACATCATTGGGTTAAAATCCATAAAGATGGTACTCAGCTTTACAAGCTTAGCCGTCATTTACCATGACAAATATTATCCAGCTAACATGATGCTCGAAGACTCTAATATACAGTAGTATACCACTTGGAAAAGACAAGTTAAAGATCTGTTGACTTTATTGTTTAATTGTTTAACAATTAGCACAAAGTCGGGGCTACAGCTATAGGTGTGGACAAAGATACTCGGGAGCAATAACTTGCGGAATTCTTCACCGTGGAGGAAGAGCACTCGCCTGAGCTGTGACTCAACTATGAAGGTCTCTTGCTAACAGCCCTGCCCTCTAGAACGCGCAGCCCGCCTATCCGACGGGTAGGCCCACTTACCACATAGCACCCCACTTACACTTTCGTCCTCGCTTCGTGTAAAACAAGGTTAACCGAAAGTGCTTGGTTGGAGGACAAGGCCTTATAGTTGGTTCAACTCTTGCTCACTAGCAAGGTGGTACTAACAAGTGCACACAGCACTTCATGGCACATAGGCCAGATTCTAATTGGGCCAGGATGTCACACACACCCCCTCAAGGACCTGCTCCCGCCAGTCCACTTACCCGCATAGCCACACAGGAATATAGGCAAAATGTCCAAGAACGGCCCCCTCTTGCACACGTCCATACGCCAGTGCCGGTGCCATTATGCCCGCACCACTGACCCATATGTGCAACCACAAGGGTCGGCTCTGATACCATTTGTAACAGCCTGCCCTCCAGAACCATGCAACGCCAGCCAATCCGATGGGCGGCCACTTACACATAGCCCCACTTATCACTTTTGTCCTCGCTTCGTTTAAAAGGGTTAACCCAGAAGTGCTATGGTTGGAGGGACAAGGCCTTAGTAAGTTGGTTCAACTCTTGCTCAACTAGCAAGGTGGTACTATCAGTGCACACAGCATTCATGCGGCCACATAGGCCAGATTCTAATGGGCCAGGATGTATACAGTCTCAGGGCGCTGCTATGGAGGCCATGGGGCCCAGGGTACCTCATGAGAAAGCTATTGTCGGGCCACTCGGGACAGAGGATGGGCCTAATCTTGTTATTAGGGATACAAGAGGACTCCGGATACATAACCTTGCATGACAAGGAAAGAATATAGTCCTAGTCGGGCACGTTGTATTCCTAGAAGGAAATCCCTTGGTCAGTCCGACTGGGATTCGTACTTTGTAACCCTGTCGCATAGTATATAAAGGGAGGCAGGGCGATCCCTGTGGGCAGAGAATCACCAAAATCATCAAGAAAAAGAAATCATACAATCTCAAAGGCAATACACCATAACTAGATTGTAGGGTATACCTCATTTTGAGGGCTTGAACCAGTATAAATCTTTCGTGTTCCTTTGCAGTCCATCAAGTTTAGGTTTCACGCGTAGCCCCACATTCTTATGCCGTGTAAAACATTGACACCGGTCATCAGGAGTATTAGCTGAAAAATGGTTCTCATCAATGGAGGAAGCACTCTCAACATATTATTTGCCAAGACGCTCGATGAGATGAAGATTCCTCGATCCAAGCTACGACAGAGTACAGCGCCGTTCCACGGGGTAATCCTCTCGGACAGATTACTCTGCCAGTTACATTTGACACGCGGGAGTATTTCTGCACTAAGAACATCCGCTTTGAGGTCACCAACTTCGAGACCGCATATCATGCCATACTCGGGCAGCCAACACTTGCCAAATTCATAGCAATGCCGCATTACACAAATATGATGCTCAAGATGCCAGGACCAGCAGGAATACTCTCCCTGCGCAGCGATGTTAAGAAAGCCTTCATCTATGATAAGGAGAGCTGAAAGCTGGCCCAATCTCAAGAGGCGGTAGTCGGAACATCCGACTAGCCGCAACAACTACAAATGAGAACAATCAAGTTCCGGTGAAAAAAGCAGCCAAGTGTGGAGGCCATGGGCCCCGGGTACCTCATCACAAGCATATGGGCCACTCGGATAGAGGATGGCCTAGCCTCTGTAATTAGAGATATGGTGAACCCGGTGGACTTTGCCTTGTACGATAAGGAAAATACAGTCCTAGTCGGGTAAATTATGTCTCTAAGAGATCCCTTGGCTGTAATCTGGCTGGGACTCCTACCTTGTACCCCTATCCCCCAGTATATAAGGGGAGGCAAGTCGCCCCCTGAGGGCATAAGCTCATAGAAGCAAACATACATCCTCAAAGGAATACACCACAACTGGACGTAAGGTATTACCTCACATCGAGGTGCCTGAACCCAGTATAAAATCTTCTTTTTCCTTTTGCAGTTCCACTGAGTTCGATCCGACGAGTACCCTATATACTTTTTATTTTTTATGGTGTAAAAACACAACAGTTGGTGCGCTAGGGGGTTTAAAGGCGCGTGCGGAGATCAACCACAAGCCGATGATCCAATACAACCAAGTCGACGGCGCGCAAATTTCTCCCCTAGAGACACAATAACTTTCGGAAGGCCTCAACTTTGTCGCCGACCAGATCGGCAATCTCACCTTGGTCGCAGATAGATCCGATCCAATCCGGCCCGAGGAACCAGCCGACTCCATGCCAGTCAGGCCCACAAAGACGCTGCAGCACCCTCATCAATTTGCTACGGCGATCTACCACCTGCCTGGGTCGGGACAAACTCTCTCCTTTGGCGTCTGACTCGGCGCTAGGCCTTGGAGCCAGCCTGGGTCGGCTAGGAAGGGAGAGATCAT
The DNA here is from genome assembly GCA_003991445.1 of Oryza meyeriana var. granulata. NCBI lineage: Eukaryota > Viridiplantae > Streptophyta > Magnoliopsida > Poales > Poaceae > Oryza > Oryza meyeriana. The sequence continues at coordinate 61,835 of RYFJ01003260.1, read as the reverse complement.
CAATCTCGCCGAGCAGACTCAGCAACGCTGTGGATCTACATCACACGCAGGCAGACCTGATCCCCTACAGTTTCATTTGACATGGCCCAGAGCCGCGTACCACAGATTGGATGCTAGGGAGGTCGATCGTCGTCCTTACTCCGATGAACTACTCGGATTTGAACTCCAAGTCGGACAACGGCTCGAACACCAGTTCCTCAGCCCTGCGAAGTCTTCATGGCCTCAACTCCACCGGAGGTCCGCCGACTACATGAGCAACAAGAGGAGGAGGCCCGCCAGCTGCGACAACAAGAGGAGGCTGAGCGCTGAGGCCCACAACGACGAGCTACGTAGAGATTGCGTAGCAACAAATCCTCCAAACCTGAGCTCAGCAACCACGACGTCTTCACTCACGCCTCAACAGAACGTCAATAGCCGCTGTAACTCTGCCTGGACATCTCTAGTTTGGCCTAATCATCCGGCCACCCGACATAGCAAGGATAAAAGCCATATCACCGCTGCCCCTGCATGCCAGCAGTGCCAACAATCGGGCGATTACCCTCATAACCGACCAGAATCAGTCGGCTTCCTTCAGCGACAGTCTCATCTGCCTCCAAAGCAGGACACCGAGCGGCCGGCTCTAGTCGGCGCACACACGGAGTCATGCCAAAATGTCACTCGGCAACCCCAACAACGACTGGCGGCGTCGAAGCGACCGTCGGGACAATCAAGACCTCTGAGGCCAACTACAGCGTGACCTTCGACAGGACATCAACGCTCGGCACCGCGAACGAGAGGAAGACGAGGCAACGCCAACTGGAAAGATAGAGAACAAGCGCTTCAGCCTCCACCACAAGCGGTTTCGCCGCCGTATTCGGAGTCGGAGCCCTCATGATGATGAAGGCATTCCGGCCTTTACCCAGGAGCTATAATAGGTTGACTGGCCGTTGGGTTTCAAGCCTACAGGAATCGAAAAATACGACAGCAAGACCAACCCCGAGTCTTGGCTCGCAGTCTATACTCTGGCGATCCGAGCAGCCGAAAGGAGATCACAAAGCCAGGCTAAACTACCTCCCAGTCGCTCTAGCTGACTACGGCTGGACAATGGCTAACGGGACTTCCCAAGCAATCAATCGGCTCCTGGGGAGAACTCCGGGAACGCTTCATCGCCAACTTCCAGGAAACATACGAGAGGCTATCTTCCCAGTACGACCTATATCAGTTATTTTTTTGCAATCAATGGCGGAAGAACGAGTCTCTTTGTGACTTCATCAAAGGTTCTCTGAGAAAGAAGAATTCAATCCCGAACATCAAGGAAGAGGTCTCATCACCGCCTTTCGAAAAGGAGTCAAAGACACCTCGTTCATCGCTAAATTCACTCGGAAGCCTCCCAACTCTGTCAAGGCTCTATTCGACATGGTGAACAAGTACGATGACTCGGCCGACACTGTTGCTCAGGCCCTAGATGACAAGAAGGCACCTTGATAGAAGAAGCGGGAGGGCACCGATGACGCGGTCCCGACTAAAGCTGGGAATCGCAAACGCAAGCAGACGGCTTCATTGTGGGAGTCGGTCACAACCGTCTTCAACCTTCAACAACTAGAGATTATCAGAACAACAAGTGACATGCTCGGGGGCTCAAAAGCCCAAACGCAAGGATGGCATCCCCACTCCCAAATACCGAACAGCTAAGTCGCTTTCTGATAAATATTTCCTCACTCAGCCTTGCCAATACCGTAGCCGCTTACACCTAATAGGTGTACAAGCTGCACTTCTTTTTTTTTTTCTGATTTTGCTCTTAAATGATTGCAAAAGTACTCGGGTAGCATAAATTCCGATCCTTGAAACTTTGCTCCATGAAAGATGAACTCAAGTCACCCAAAACGCGTGTCTAGGAAAGGGCCATGAGCCAACTCCCGACGCTAGGGGGCTATGACTAGTCAGGTAGAGTGCTTAAACGTAAGGGGTCAACTACTCAGGGAAATTACTATCAATAAGAGGAAGAACACGTATTTACATATATTGTAAACTACATTTTATTCGGGTGGTCGTTTTCATCATCAGATGCTACTCATCCGATATCTTTATAATGCAAGGCTAGTTCCGGATACGCGTGATAGGAACTCAAGGCTACGAGCCTATCTCCTATGCTCGGGGGCTAGACCGGTCTGCCAAGATACGCTCGGAATGCTCCATAAGGGCTACTGACCGAGTACTTGCACCAGTCGAGACGTCATCTTTCTTGGCTGCACTCCATGTGAGCAAATAGCCAACCTCCGGCGCTAGTTGGAGCTTGGGTACCACTTGGCCTAGTGAGGTACGCCCCATGAGGGTTGCCAGCCGAATCCTACGTTAATGCTTGTGGAGGCCATGGGCCCCGGGTACCTCATCACAAGCATATGGGCCACTTGGATAGAGGATGGGCCGAGTCTTGTAATTAGAGATATAGTAGCACCCGGCAGACTTTGCCTTGTACGATAAGGAATATACAGTCATAGTCGGGTAAATTGTATCTCTAAAAGAAAATCTCTTGGCCATATTTGGCTGGGATTCCTACCTTGTACCCCTGTCCCTCAGTATATAAGGGGAGGCAGGGCACCCCCTGAGGGTGGATGATGATAGATTGACACAAATCCTCAAAGGAATACCACCACAGCTGGACGTAGGGTATTACCTCAGATCGATGGCCTGAACTAGTATAAAATCTCCCTGTGTTCCTTTGCAATCCACTGAGTTTCCATCCACCGAGTAGCCCCATATTCATATTGCCGGTGTAAAACATCGACAGTTGGCGCGCCAGGTAGGGGTCTTCGGCGAGATCAACACCCACAATCTCAATGGATCCAACAAGCGGAGTCAACGGCAACAAATTCTCCCCTAGAGACACCATAACTTTCGGAAGCCTCAATTTCATCGCCGACCAGATGGCAATCTCACCTTGGCCGAAGCAGATCCAATCCAACCGACCAAGCAACCAGCCGACTCCGCGACAGTCAGCTCACATGATGCTGCAGTCACCTTCGTCGACCTACTGCGGCAATCTTTCACTTCGCCGGGCCTCGGGACAACTCTCTCCTTCGGCATCCGACTCGCGCTAGGCCTTGAGCCAGCCCTGGTCGGGCTAAGAAGGGGAGAGATCATCAATCTCCCGCACGGGCCTGGCAACGCCGCAAATCAACACCTTATGCGGTAGACCCGATCCCCCACGGTTCAGTTTGCACATGGCTCAGAGTCGCTCCAGATTGGATCTAGGGAGGTCAGAATCATCCTTACTCTAATCAACTATTCGGACTCCGACTCCAAGTCGGACACCGGTTCGAACACTAGTTCAGACTCCAGTGTGGCAAGTCTCCTTCTGCCCTGCGAGATCTTCATGGCTTCAACCCCTCCACCAGAGGTGCGCCGAGTACAAGAGGAGCAGCAAGAAGAGGCGCACCAACTACGACAACAGGAGGAAGCCGACCGTGGGGCTCGCAACAACGAGCTACGCAAAGCTGGGCGAACAGCTCAGCAACAGATCCTCCAAACCAAAGTCGGCGACCACGACGTCTTCATCACGCCACAACAGAATGTCGTGGGCACTGCAACCCTGCTGGACACACTCCAGCTCGGGCCTGACCACTAGGCCACCCTGACTATCACTAAGATCAAGGCGATGATTACAGCTGCCGCCTGATAGCAGCAACTGCAGTCGAGCGACACACCTGTACCGACTAATCGGTCGGGTTCTCCGGCAGCAGGCTCATCTACATCAAGACGTCGGGCAGCTGGCTCAAGTTAGCCACGCGAGGAGTCGCACCAAACATCACTCGGCAACACCAACAAAAACAATCAGCGGCGTTACCAGCATGATTGCCGGTTCAATCAAGACCTCCGAGTTCGTCTACAACGCGACCTCCGATATGACATCAATGCCCGGCGTTGTCAATGTGAAGAAGAAGAGTGCCGCCGACTGGAAGACGAGAATGAGCGTTTCGGTCTTCACCACGAGCGGTTCAACCGCCGTGGTAGGAGCCGGAGCCCTCACCAAGATGAAGGCGTTTCAGCTTTCACCCACGAGCTACAGGACGTCGATTGGCGAGGACATGGCTAACCGGGCTCCCGAGGTGGTCGATCGGTTCCTGGGGAGAACTCAGGGAGCGGTTCATCGCTAACTTTCAGGGGACCTACGAGAGGCCGTCTTTAGAACATGATCTATATCAGCTGCATCAAAAGAAGAACAAGTCTCTGCGTGAATTTATCAAGAGGTTCTCCGAGAAGAGCAATCAGATCCCAATGATCAGGGACGAGGCCGTCATCTCCGCCTTCCGCAAGGGAGTAGAAGACGCCTTGTTCATCGCGAAGTTCACTCGAAAGCCACCATCCTCCGTCCAGGCTCTTTTCGATATGGCCAACAAATACGCCAACTCGGCCGAAGCAGTCGTCGAGGCCCTCGACGAGAAGAAGGAGTCCCAACAGAAGGACCAGAAGGCGAAAGCCGATAATGAGCCACCGCAAAACAAGACCGGCAGCCGCAAGCGGAAGTCGGACAATGAGGTGGCCAACATGGAGCGAACTCGGTCACAGCCCCCACGGAACAACGACTATCAAAAAGTCATGAATGGGCCATGACCCTTCCACCCCAAGGGCAAGCACGCGGCCAAAGACTGCTTCATGCTCAAGAAGTTTGCTTCCGAGCATGCTTCATCATCTGGCGCCAACAAGGACAAAGATAAGCCAGATCAAGGCTCGGCTGACGATTTTCAAGATCCCTAGCCCGAGCTTAACCACATCTTCGGAGGGCCGTTTGTGTATGAGTCCAAGTGGAAGCAAAAGCTAACAAAGCGCGACGTCAACTCAATCTCTACAGCAGGCGCCCCCCAATATTTGCGCTGGTCAGAGACGTCCATCATGTTCACCCGCGCAGACCATCCAGATCGGGTTTCACACCCAGGACAATACCCACTCATCCTGGACCTGGTCGTCAAGTACATCAAGTTGAAGAAGGTGCTCATAGACGGAGGCAGCACGCTCAATATCCTCTTTGCCAAGATCCTGGATGAGATGAAGATTCCTCATTCAGATCTGCGGCTAAGTACAGCGCCCTTCCACGGGATAATCCCCGGCCTGTCTTCAACAGCACTCAGGCAGATAACCTTGCCGGTCACCTTCGGCACGCGGGATAACTTTCGCACGGAAAACATCTGCTTCGAGGTCGCCGACTTCGAAACTGCATACCACGCGATAATCGGACGGCCAACGCTTGCCAAATTCATGGCGATACTGCACTATACCTACATGGTGCTCAAGATGCCTGGGCCAGCTGGAGTCCTCTTTCTTCGTAGCGATGTCAAACAAGCCTTCACCTGCAACAAGGTGAGTTGCGAATTGGCTCAATCACAAGAGGCGGCTGTCGGGCGCAATAGCATTCGGCAAGCCGTCACAACCGAAGTCGAGGAAGATCAAGTTCCGGCCAAAAAAGCAGCGAAGTCAGGAATTTCAGCGGACTCTGACACGAAGGAGATCCCCCTGGACCCTTCCGACCCCTCCAAGACTGCTCTATTCAGGACCGGACTCGACCCCAAATAGGAAGACGCGCTCATCACCTTCCTCCAAGCCAACAAGGATATCTTCGTGTGGAAACCATCCGACATGCCGGGCGTACCAAGGGAGGTGATCGAGCACGCTCTCAATGTCAAGACAGATGCCAAGCCAGTCAAGCAATGGCTACGGTGCTTCGCTCAAGACCGAAAAGATGCTATTCGGGAAGAGATAACCAAGCTCCTCGCAGCCAGGTTCATCAAAGAGGTCTATCACCCGAATTGGCTGGCAAACCTAGTTCTGGTCCGGAAGAAAAACGGTAAATGACGCATGTCCGTCGACTACACTGATCTCAACAAGGCGTGCCCCAAGGATCCGTTTGGTCTATCCAGAATAGATCAGGTGGTGGATTCAACCGCGAGGTGCAAACTTCTCCGTTTTCTCGACTGTTACTTGGGATACCATCAAATCAGCTTGAAGGAGGAGGACTGCCTAAAGACGTCTTTCATCATGCCGTTTGGAGTGTACTGCTACATCACTATGCCGTTCGGTTTGAAAAACGCTAGAGCAACGTATCAACGAGCAATTCAGCAGTGTCTACACACTCAGATCGGGCGCAACGTGGAAGCCTATGTCGATGACGTGGTGATCAAGACCAAGTCCAAAGAAGACCTCATCGCTGACCTGGAAGAAACCTTCCAAAATCTTCGAAGATTCAAGATGAAGTTGAACCTGGAAAAGTGCGCCTTCGGTGTGCCATCCGGCAAGTTACTCGGCTTCATCATCTCGCATCGTGGCATCGAGGCCAACCCGGAGAAAGTCAACGCAATCATGAACATGGCACCCTCGACAAACCAGAAGGATGTCCAGAAGCTGACAGGCTGCATGGCGGCACTCAGCCGGTTCATTTCCCGACTGGGCGAACGGGGCATGCCCTTTTTCAAGCTATTGAAGAAAGTGGACAATTTCCAATGGACTCATGAAGCCCAAGAACCGCTAATGCTATATCTGGCGGCAACTACTCAGGTAGTCAGCACGGTGTTGGTGGTCGAGCGACCCGAACCGGGTCAATCCAGAAAGTTCAAAGGCCAGTCTTCTTTGTCAGTGAGGTCCTTACCAACTCGAAGATGAGATATCCGCAGGTCCAAAAGCTGCTCTATGGCCTAGTCATCATTGTCCGGAAGCTGGTGCACTATTTCCAAGTACATCAAGTCACGGTGGTCACATCGTATCCACTCGGGGACGTCCTGCATAACCGCGAGGCCACCGGCCGAAGTGCTAAATGGGCACTCGAGTTGATTGCGTTCGACATCACCTTTCAGCCACGGACAGCAATCAAATCACAAGCTCTAGCCGACTTCGTGGCCGAGTGGATGGAAGTTTAGATGCCTACATCAACAGCGAAGCTAGAGTATTGGACAATGTACTTTGACGGTTCTCTACGGATCGGCAGCGCCGGGGCTGGCGTTGTACTGACATCCCCCACCGGCGAAAAACTCAAGTACGTTCTATAAATCCACTTTCCAGCTTCCCACAATGTCGCCGAGTATGAGGCACTCATCCACGGGCTCCGCATTGCTATATCACTCGGCATACATCGACTGGTTGTGCGTGGAGACTCTCAACTCGTGGTAAACCAAGTCATGAAAGACTGGACATGTCTCAACGACACCATGGCGGCATACTGTCGGGAGGTTCACAAGCTGGAAAACAAGTTCGATGGGCTAGAGATAGCACATGTCCTACGACAATACAATGATGCTACAGATGAATTGGCAAATATGAGATCCAAGCAAGAAGCGGTTCTGACAAGGATCTTTGTCGAGCAACTTATGGAGCCATCAGTCAAGAAGAAACTGGTGCCAGAGCAGTCGGGAGGTGAACCTGCCCCGACAACAGACGAGGTGCTGCATATATGTCAAGATTGGCAGACTCCTGTTCTCAAATTCGTCCTGGATGATGAACACCCAGAAGATCACAGTCAAGCTGAACAAATCAAACGCTAAAGCAAGAGTTTCCTAGTCATCGGAGAAGACCTCTACCAAGAAGCGCATCCGGTGTCCTCATGCGCTGTGTCACCACCAAGGAGGGCAAGCAGATTCTGCAGTCGATCCACTTGGGCATATGTGGCAACCATGCCGCATCCAGGACATTAGTCGGAAAGGCTTACTGGCTGGGATTTTTCTGGCCAACAGCAGTAACAGATGCCAAAGACATTGTTTGCACATGCGAGGGTTGCCAGTTCTACGCAAGACAAATCAATCTCCCAGCCCAAGAACTCCAAACAATCCCAATCTCTGGGCCCTTTGTAGTATGGGGGCTCGACATGGTCGGGCCTTTCAAGAAAGCGCCAGGAGGGTTCACACACTTGTTCGTCGCAGTGGATAAATTCACAAAGTGGATTGAGGCGAAACCCGTTGCTACCACAACAGCGGCACGAGCAAAGGACTTCATCATGAGTATATTATACCAATTTGGGGTCCCCAACCGCATCATCACGGACAATGGTACTCAGTTCACGGGCGGTGTGTTTCAAGATTTCTGTGACGACTTTGGCATCAAGATCTGCTATGCGTCTATGGCACACCCGCGGAGCAACGGGCAGGTTGAACGCGCCAATGGTATGGTCTTACAAGGTATCAAGGCCAGGATATTCGACCGACTACAGCCATATGCGGGGCGGTGGGTACAAGAACTCCCATCCGTTCTCTGGTCTCTTAGAACTACGGTTAGTCGGGCAACAGGGCAATCCCCTTTCTTTCTGGTCTATGGTGCTGAGGTTGTGCTACCAGCCGAGTTAGAGTTCGGTTCTCCGTGAGTTCGGGCTTACTCAGAAGACATCTCTAACAATACCCGATTGGTCGAACTAGATCAGTTGGAAGAAGCAAGGGACATCGCAACAATCTAGTCAGCAAGGTATCTTCAAGGCTTGCGTCGCTACCACAATCGCAATGTCCGTGGCCACGCCTTTTTGGTCGGAGATCTCGTCTTGAGAAAAATGCAAACCACCAAAGACAGGCACAAACTATCCCCAATCTGGGAAGGGCCGTTCATTATAGCCGAGGTCCCGCGGCCAGGCACCTACCGACTGAAGACCAAAGACAGTGCCCTCATTAGCAACTCATGGAATATAGAATAGCTACATCCTTTCTATACCTGAGCTTTATAATTTCTCATGTGTACAGATTCTTTCTGACTCACTACACCGCTTGTGTCAACCGAGTAGTGAGTTGGGGGTTGCATGTATTATATGTGCTTTGTCAATAACATACGAGCCTATTTTACTTAAGTTATGAAGTTTTACTACGACTTTGTCACGTTTGCCCGAGTACAACTCTCTGCGATGAACAATTTATTAAGTTCCTATAGACTAACTCGGCATAGACTATATAGTCGGGTAAAGCTAATGACAACTGAGTAACAATTCAGAGCTTGGCGGCATTGCACATATATTTACACATGTTTTCACAAAAGTTTGTACACACCGACTGCATGACGGACTATTGTTACATACCCAGGTCTCGGGTGATCACTTCTGCAGTCAGCCTCGCGTCGGCTATCAGCTTCAGCGCCTCCTCGGGTGTCGTCTCCTCGGCAAACCCCTCCCCGATGGCTTTGATATCTACCCTTGGGTAGATGTATTTGGTCATTGCCAGGGTCTGGGCCACGCCGGCGACAACATGCTCATCCGAGTAGCTCTTCAGGGCACTCGGTGCATCCTTAAGGCGCGCCTCCACTTGGAAGATTGTGCTGGAGCTGGTTCCCACGTCGCGAGGATCCATGATGTCAAGGAGCCCTTTCACGAACTCAGCAAGGGTCTCCCATGACTCCTTGACAACCTTTATCTCCTCTGCAAAAGCCTGGAATTGGATTTGGGCATTGGCTCTAGCAGCTACCCGGGTTCATCAACAAGTAAACTTGTCAGGCAAAACTGCAAATGGGGTAATTAATGGATTGGTTAAGATTATTGTTAGAGCGGAGACTTACTTTTGTAGTCTGCCTCCCATTTGTCTATGGCCTTCTCTAGTTCAACTTTTTCCTTCTCGAGCTTGGCGTTGGCCTTCTTCAAGTCGGCCTTCTCTTGCTCAAGCTCGGTTTTGGCCCTTGTCAGGTCGGCCTTGTCTTTTTCAAGTTCGGCCTTGGCTCTCTCGGCCTCCTTTAGCTGGTTTTCTCCCTCTGTTCGGGTCTTCAGCTCGGCTTTGAGGGCTGCACGTCAGATTAGTCAAGAACTCAACGTTGCAGTCAAGACACAACTGGGTAGTCGGGAGCAACACAGCTGGAGAAATATAATAAGGGTTTGGTCAGGAAGATGTATTCGGGAGACTTACTTCTAATCTTCTCGGCTTGGGCCTAGTTTTTCTCCCTGAACTCGGTGACGGCATCTTTCAGCCAAGTTTCCCTCCCTTGATGGCGCTCCTCCAATTCGGCCTTTAGGGCCCGGAGCTGGTCCAATTCTTGGAGCTGGGGGGCAACCCGGGTCAGGACCTCATTCATCTTCTCCGAGTGATCGACAAGCTTCTGCTTAGGGAGAAATAAGTCAAAGTAGAGTCAAGCATCAGAGTACTCATGCAAGGAAGACTACCAAGATCCCAATACAACGAAAATCATACCTGAATGCCCTGGGACGTGGCGATTGTGTCACGGAGCAAGTCTTCACGCTCCTTTTCCACCGCGACCTCATCATGCTTGTTCCTCCTCGCTGTTCTGTTAGGCGCCGTCTAGCGGAACGTCCTCGGGAACTTGCGGGCAGGGGCTTCGATCCTAGGGAGGTTTAGCCTTTCTGAAGACGACGATGACGATGATGGCGACAAGGATGGTGATAGGGTCCTGGCCCTCACCTCGGCAGCCTCCGGGGCCTCAGGGGCTGGCTCAGGGGCTGGAGCAGCAGCTTCCACAACCGCCCCTTGGTCGGCTGGTGTCGGTGGCCCTGCAGTCAGGGCGGTTTTAGTTTCTGCAACTGGGACCATCATCGGCTCAGCAGGTGTGCTCGCCGGCGCTGGCTCGGCTGGGGTTGGCTCTACCATGGAGCACCGGAGTGGCCCCCTTGAGGTCAATGTTGGCTCGCTTCCTGCATAACGAGTTAAACATCAAGGCACTATCCTAATGAATAGGATTTTTAGAAGATCCAGAGCAACCTACCTCTTGGAGAACTTAAGCCTCTGCCCGAGTGATCCAGATCTTGGCGGTGGGCTGCAGGTGGCTGCTGGGCCAGTCGGTGTGGTAGTCGGCCGTGTCGCTTTTACCCTGGTTGGCCCCACTCCCAGTGCGGCCGGCTGGGGTGCTCGAGTACTCGGCGGCACCATACTTGGGCTCAATGTTGCTGAGCCTGGCAGCACTGGAGTTGGCCCTGTACTCGGTGGCTCTCTTATTGGGCTCGATGATGCTGAGCTCGACTGCATCGGTCCCAGTCTGGGGCTCAATGGCCTAGGCACTGCACCAGCGGTGTCTTTTATCTTCAGAGTCTTGGCTGCGGCACTCGGCTTCATAGCCTTCTTCTTGCCCTGATCTACAACGGGTCTCTTCCCCGCTCTCTTGGAGTTGGGCTGGGCAGGAAAAGGACTTCTCGGCCTCTTCTTCTATTTCTAGGCCGATAACTTAGGGAGTCGTCATCGAACTCCTCACATGACTGCAAGCAGTTCAACAATACATATTATACATTGCGGAGCCAATCTGGACGTATACCTGCAAACATTCATCACAGATGAACTACAAGATAACATCACCAGCAGAGGTTACCTTTGGGCGTGGCCTCTTCTTGTTGTAAGCCGCCACGAACCGATCTGTGTCCTCAGTTTCAACCACCCCGCTAGAGAAGAAATCCAGCAGGATGTTGGTCACTTTGTATTTGTCAATCAGATCAGAGAATTCCCGGCTAGGATCGCCTTTGCCCTTGTAATCCTAGCCAAAGTGACACCTCAGCTTTAATGGCCTGAGGCATCGGGTCAAGAAGCGCCTGGCCACCCATGGACCAGTCAACCTGGCTTTCTTCAGCTTGCCAATCCTGCCGACAAGAGTATCAACCTGCCCTATTTCTTTAGAGGTGGGCAGAGACGACCACTTGGTGATAATCACCGGGGGCATACCCATAAAAGGAGGAAGGCATGGCTCAAGATCGGAACAGTAAAACCATTCCTTATGCCAGCCTTTTAGAGAAGATTTCAAGGGGATATCTAAATAGATCTTCTTCATCTCATTCCTAAGTTGGACACCGGCTCCCCCAATCACCTGGATTTTACTCTTAGAGGGTTGGGGCTTGATATGGAACAAGTACGTGAACAGGTTCAAATGGGGTTCCATGCCCAGGAAGTACTCACAAAGAGCAACAAAAATGGAGATTTGAAGAATCGAGTTGGGATTCAGATTCACCAACTCGAGCTCGTAAAAAGAAAGAAGCTGGCGGAAGAACTCGGATGACGGAAGAGAAAGACCTCGGTGGAAGAAAGAGGTGAAAACGACGGTCTCACCCTCCCGGGGCTCCGAAACCGATTCGCCCTCAGCTGGACACCAATTGATGACATCCTGGCTCTGCAACCTTAGCTGCTTCTCCAAGCGCTCCAGCTTGGCCTGACCGTAATCCGATGTCGGCCAAACCTCATCCGACGCATCCACAAAATCCGAAGCTTTTGGCATGACTGGGGGTGAGGAGATTTGGGGAAAAAGCTGTTGGAGGTTTGGAATAGACGAGGAGGAGCGAAATCACCCGAGTTCTGGTGGGGAAGAGTGAGCAACAGTGAACCCTAGCGGAGTGGGAGGCGAAATTTCAGCGCGAAAACGGAAGACGAAACGATTGGTGGATTGGAGAAGATGATGGAATCTTTTCTCTCTCTCCCCGCCTTTTAAGAGCCGATTCCTTTTCGTGGGCTTGGGCCTGCGAAGTCAGTACTGGGCCACCAAGATATGAGTTTCTGCAGTAGCACACTCATTATGGGCTGCTCGCGGGCTGTGTTAAAATCGCAGTGCTGGTGCTACCAACAAGAACCGATGAGGTAAACAGATTTGCTTCTTGAAGGCCTAATTGCTAAACACATATGTTTGGGTATCTGTCTTATCCACCAAGTATCGAGGATATATCCTTACAAGGATCACAAGCTGGTCTTCATTAAAATTGGGGATGCAGGTCTCTTTCTCGAGTACACCTGACCACGCAATGGATTTATTTTCATAAAGTGGTACACGGCCTACATGCTTGGCCACCAGTTGCCATAAGCAACATTATTCCAGCCGACATGACGCCGAAGAGTCTAACTTCCGAGTAGTGCACTACTCGGGAGAGACTATAAATATTCTTTCCAGCTGACATGATGCTGAGGAGTCTAACTTCCGAGTGGGACGCCACTCGGGAAAGACTATAAACCCTTTTTTCCAGCTGACATGAAGCTGAAGAGTCCCATATACGAGTGGCATGCTACTCGGCACGACTATAAATCATATTCCGGTTGACATGATACCGAAGAGTCTCATATACCAGTAGAATACTACTCAGGAAAGACTACAAGGTTAAAGATCTTTGACTTCATGTTTAATTGTTTTCACAATTAAGCACAAAGTCGGGGGCTACACCTAATAGGTGCACCTATTCAGCGCACACTATTCATACATCTACATGAAGCCCTTCATAGCCTCGCTGCTAGCTGACATGAAGCAGGACTCGAGAAGAAGAAGCACTCGGACGAAGAGTACTCGGGAGCAATGCACTCGGGCAATCTTCACCGTGGAGGATAAACACTCGGCATCAGCTATGACTCAACTATGAAGGTCTTAGGGGCTACTGTGGAGGCCATGGGCCCCGGGTACCTCATCACAAGCAAATGGGCCACTCGGATAGAGGATGGGCCGAGTCTTGTAATTAGAGATATAGTAGCACCCGGCAGACTTTGCCTTGTATGGTAAGGAATATACAGTCCTAGTCGAGTAAATTGTATCTCTAAAAGGAAATCCCTTGGCCGTATTCGGTTGGGATTCCAACCTTGTACCCCTGTCCCCTAGTATATAAGAGGAGGCAAGGCGTCCCCTGAGGGCGGATGATGATGGATCGACACAAATCCTCAAAGGAATACCACCACAATTGGATGTAGGGTATTACCCCACATCGAGGGCCTGAACCAGTATAAAATCTCCCTGTGTTCCTTTGCAATCCACCGAGTAGCCCCATATTCATATTGCCGGTGTAAAACATCGACAATGCTAGGTTCGGGTACCTTATTCGGTCACAACTCTTCTGGGTAAAGTACGCCTCATGAGGGTTGCCAGCCGAATCCTATGCTAATGCGAGGTTCGGGTACTTTATTCGTCTATTAACCGACCTCCGGCACCAGTTGGAGCTTGGGTACCACTCTGTTGGGTAGGGTACGCCCCATGAGGGTCGCCAACCGAATCATCTACTAATGCAAGGTTCGGGTACCTTATTCCACTACAATTTTGTCAGATTGGGTATGCCCCAAGAGGGTCTCCAGCCGAATCCTACGCTAGCACAGCGTTCGGGTACCAATCTAGCAAAAACAGGGCAACAAGCCAATACTGGAACTTTCAGTCGGGAGTAGAACCTTTATCGAAGTCAGAGAAGACTTGTATCATCAAAGCGCATCCAGAGTTCTCATGCACTGCGTCACACTTGAGGAGGGCAAGCAGATCCTGCAACATACCTACTCAAGCATCTGTGGCAACCATGCTGCATCCAGAACATAAGTCGGAGAGGCTTGCGGACAGGGATTCTTCTGGCTGATTGAGGTCACCGACGCTGGAGTACTCATTCTGACATGCGATGGATGCTACTTTTATAGAGCTATGCTGGGTAGGTCGGTTCAAGCCAGCTTATTCGGTAGTAGGCCACCAAGATATGAGTTTCTATAGTAGCACGCTCAATTTGGGTCGCTCGCTGGCTGTGTTGAAATCACAGTGCTGGTGCTACCAACGGAACCGATGAGGTAATCAGATATGCTTCATGAAGGCCTAATTGCTAAACACATGTGTTCAGGTATCTGCATTATCCACCAGGTATTGAGGATATGTCCTTATAAGGATCATAAGTGGTCTTCATTAAAATTGGAGGCGCAGGTATCTCTCAAGTACACCTAACCACATAATGGATTAAATTTCATAAAATGGTACTCGGCCTACATGCTTGGTCAACATTTGCGATGAGCAAATATCTTTCCAGCCGACATGACGCTGAAGAGTCTAACTTCCGAGTGGGACGCCACCCGGGAGAGACTATAAACACCTTTTCCAGCTGACATGAAGTTGAAGAGTCTCATATACGAGTGGCATGCTACTCGGCAAAGGCTATAAAATATTTCCGGTTGACATGAAACCGAAGAGTCTCATATACTAGTAGTACACTACTCGGGAAAGACTACAATGTTAAAGATCTTTAACTTTATGTTTAATTGTTTTCACAATTAAGCACAAAGTCGGGGGCTACACCTAATAGGTGTGCCTATTCGGCACACACTATTCATACTTCTACATGGAGCCCTTCATAGCCTCGTTGCCAGTTGACATGAAGCAATACTCAGGAAGAAGACACACTCGGACAAAGAGTACTCAGGAGCAATGCACTCGGGTAATCTTCACTGTGGAGGATGAGCACTCGGCATCAGCTGTGACTCAACTATGAAGGTCTCAGGGGCTGCTGTGGAGGCCATGGGCCCCGGGTACCTCATCACGAACATATGGGCCACTTGGATATAGGATGGGCCTAGCCGTATAATTAGAGATATGGTAGAACTCGCCGGACTTTGCCTTGTACGATAAGGAATATACAGTCCTAGTCGTGTAAATTATATCTCTAAGAGGAGATCCCTTGGCTGTAATCCGGCTGGGACTCCTACCTTGTACCCCTATCCCCCAGTATATAAGGGGAGGCAGGCCGCCCCCTGAGGGCATAAGCTCATAGAGGCAAACATACATCCTCAAAGGAATACACCGCAACTGGACATAGGGTATTACCTCACATCGAGGCCCTGAACCAGTATAAAATCTCCTTGTGTTCCTTTGCAGTCCACCGAGTTTTGATCCGACGAGTAGCCCTATATTCATATTGCCGGTGTAAAACATCGACACCAAGTCAGGAATTTTAGCGGATTCTAAGACAAAAAATATCCCCCTGGATCCGTCTGACCCCACCAAGACCTACAGATCCACTTTCCATCATCCCACAATGTCACCGAGTACGAGGCAATCATCCACGGGCTTCGCATCGCTATATCACTCGGCATCCATCAATTGGCAGTACGCGGGGATTCTCAACTCATGGTCAACCAAGTAATGAAGGACTGGACATGGCTGGACGATAACATGGCGGCATATTGTCAGGAGGTACGCAAGATAGAAAATAAGTTCGACGGGCTGGAAATAACACATGTATTACACCAATACAATGAAGCTGCAGACGAGCTGGCCAACATGGGATCCAAATGAGAAGTGGTCCCAACTAGGATTTTTGTCGAGCAGTCATTCAAGCCATCAGTCAAGAAGAAACCAATGCTCGAGCAGTCGGGGGCTGAACCTACCCCAGCAACAAACGAAGTACTAATCATCTCTCAAGACTAGCAGACTCCAATCATCAAGTTCCTTTTGGACGATGAACTCCCAGAAGATCGCAGTGAAGCTGAGCAAATCAAACATCGAAGCAAATGTTTCCTTGCAGTCGGAGAGGACCTTTATCGTTGAAGTGCATCTAGAATCCTCATGCATTGTGTCACACCTGAGGAGGGCAAGTAGATTCTGCAATCAATCCACTCAGGTATCTATGGCAACCATGCTACATCCAGGACATTAGTCGAAAAGGCTTACAGCCATGGATTTTTCTGGCCAACTGCAGTGATGGACGCCAAAGACATAGTTCGGACATGGGATTCCAATTCTTTGCACGGCAAACACATCTTCCAGCTCAAGAACTACAAACAATTTGTGGAGGCCATCGGCGCAAATCTCCAATCTCTTGGCCCTTCGCAGTTTGGGGCTTGACATGGTCGGGCCATTCAAAAAACCACCAGGAGGGTTCACACACTTGTTCATCGCAGTGGACAAATTCACAAAGTGGATCGAGGCAAAAACTCGATGCTACCATAACAGCGGCAAGGGCAAAAGACTTCATCATGAGTGTCATATGCCGATTTGGAGTCCCAACCGCATCATAACGGACAATGGTACTCAGTTCACTGGCGGCATTTTTCAAGATTTCTGTGACGATTTTGGCATCAAGATATGTTATGCTTCTATGGCACACCCATCAAGCAATGGGTAGGTTGAGCGTGCCAATAGCATGATCTTACAAGGTATCAAGACTAGGGCATTCGACCAACTACAACCATACGTAGGGCGGTGGGTACAAGAACTCCCATCTGTTCTCTGGTCTCTAAGAACCACGGTTAGTCAGGCAACAGGGCAATCCCCTTTCTTCCTAGTTTATGGTGCTGAGGCTATGTTACCAACCAAGTTGAAGTTCGGCTCACAACGAGTTCGGGCCCACTCTGAAGCAAAATCGCACGAAGACCGGCTGGTCGAACTAGATCAGTTGGAGGAAGCAAGAGGCATCGCAACTATCTAGTCGGCAAGGTATCTTCAAGGCCTATGTCGTTATCACAGTCAGAATGTTCATGGCCACTCATTTTGGGTGGGAGATATCGTCTTGAGAAAAATACAAAGCACCAAAGACAGGCATAAACTATCCCCTTTATGGGAAGGGCCGTTCATTATCGCTGAGGTAACACGTCCGAGCACCTACCGACTGAAGACAGAAGACGGTGTCCTAGTCAACAACTCATGGAATATAGAACAACTACGTCCTTTCTATACCTGAGTTTGTATTCTTTTTATATATATGAATAAAGCTTTTTACTCTGACTCACTATGTCGCTTGTTTCAACCAAGTAGTGAGTCGGGGGCTACATGTTACTACATGCCTGTTTTTGTTAATAAAATCCGGCCTTGTTTCATTTGAGTCATGAAGTTCTACAATGACTACATTTAGTTCGCTCGAGTATAGTTTTGCGTGGTGAACATTTTTCTAGGTTGACCTCGAGCCCCTCGGCGTGAACTATCTAGTCGAGTAAAACTGATCACAACTCAAAAGAAAACAAGCACTCGGCAGAATTTAACAAACTCCAGAAAAAATATTTACAATATTTACATATTGTCTTTCTGTAGACACCAACTACATAATTGTTTTCTGTATTACATGACCAGATCTTTGGCTATTGCCTCTACGGTTGCCCTCACCTCGTTGATAAGCTCCAAGCCTTCTTCCTGGGTCATCCCCTCTACAAAGCCTTCACCAATGGCCTCAAATATACCCTGGGGTAGAGAGACTTGATCATGGCTAACGCCTGGGCAACCCCGACGGCGACGCGCTTGTCTAAATATTTCTTCAGGATGCTTGAAGCTTGATGTTGCACCACTTGTGCGATCGAGCTGGAGCTAGACCTAGGGTGGTGTGGCTGCATGATATCCAGCAGTGTCTTTGCCGAGTCGATGATGATCTACCATGATTCTTTGATAATTTTGATTTCTTCTGCAAAGGCGCCAAACTGGATTTTCAAGTTGGCCTTGGAAGCTGACCACACACCAACAAGCGTATCAATTAACAAAGACAAGCAGTTGGGCCAAATTCACAGTCGGCTAGGAGACTTACTGGCATAGTCGGCCTCCACCTTCGACTTAGCCTTCTCGAGTTTCTTCAGTTCCTTCTCAAGGCGCTCTTTCTCCTTAGTTTGGGCGCTGAGCTTGGACTCAAGGGCTACAGCACAAGATAGTCAAGACTCAATAATGCAGAGAAACTTGCTCAAATTCACTCGGGCACAAAGGAGACCTACTTCTTATTTTCTCAGCTTGGGCCCAGTTCTCATCTCTGAGCTTGTCCACGAATCCCCTTAGCCATGTCTCCCTTTCTTGACTGGTCCGCTCCAGGTCGTCCTTGGCCACCTGGTGCTAGCGAAGTTGGAGCAGCTAGGGGGCGAGCTCAGTCAAGACCTTGCCCATTTTCTCAAAGTGGTCAACCACCTTCTGCTCAGAGTATACCGAAGTCAAGCAAAACAGACAGCAAGGATCCAAGACACTAAGAAGTCACCAATCAACAAACACAACAGGATTAATCATGTACCTGGATCCCCTTCAACGTAACGATGGCAGCATACATCAAATTGGTCCTTTCGTGTAGGGCCGCTTGCTTGTCGTGCTCAAAGCTCTCTACTATCCTCTCTGGAGAAACCCAGTAGAAGGTCTTGGGGAAATTTGGAAGGGGAGCTTCGAGCCGGGGAAGATTATCTTCTTCAGAAGATGATGACAATGCGGGCGATGGGATCCTGGGCCTTAGCTCGACTACTGATGGGGCTTCTAGGATGGGCTCAGGGGCTGGGACTTCAGCTGCGACGTCGTGGCTGGCTGGCATTTGTGGCTTGCCAGTAGGGACCACCTTAGCCTCAGGAACTGGGACGATCTCTGGCTCGGCCTGTGGCATGACTTGGAAGTTTTGAACTTCCATAACGGCGCTCCGGAGGAAGTTGGTGAGCGGCTCGAAAGCCTGCTCGGTGGCGGAGAGCTGCCGACTATTGGGCCTGTTGGTGCGGCAGTCGGCGGTGGCGAGCTGATCCCAGTTGGCACTATGCTTGACGCAGCCGATTGGGGGGGTAGTAGCCCTTGGTGGTGCTAGTCTTGGGCTTGGCGGCATGGGGGTGGTGCTGCTGTGTCCTTAATCTTTAGGCTCTCCTGTGCCATACTCGGCACACCTTTCTTCTTCCCCTGATCAACAACTGGTCTTTTCCCAGCCCTCTTGGGGCTAGGCTGAGTGGTAGAAGGGCTGGGCGGGCGTTTCCTGGATCCCACGGCCAACTGGTCCTGGGAGTCAGAATCAAACTCCTCGCAGTGCTGCAAATGATTGGATATAATCTATCACATTGCAGAGCAGGACAAGCATTCACAACATTCATCACAAATGGATATCAAGTCAACAATGGCATTGCAAGATTACCTTAGGCCGGGGCCTGCCCTTGCAGTAGGGATTGGGGGCTTGTTCCTCGTCCTCGGTCTCCATGACTTCGCTGACGAAGAAGCCTAGCAAGGTGTTAGTGACCTTGTCCTTGTCAACGACGTCGGGATACTCTCATCTTGGATCGTTCTTGCCCCGGTAATCCTAGCCAAAATGGCTCCTGGCCTTCAGTGGTCGGGTACAGTGGTTCAGAAAGCACCTCGCCACCCAGGGACCTATCAAGCCCTTGCCCTTCAGCAGATCAATCTTCTCCATTAACTGGTACACCTGCCCCATTTCTTCATGCATTGGCACGGAGGACCAGCTAGGTAGGACAGTTGGAGGGGATTCAGAGAAAGGGGGGAGAGAGGGTTCAAGATTCGAACAATAGAACCACTCTCAGTGCCACCCCTGGAGAGAGGTTTTCAGGGGGACATTGAGGTAGGTTCTCTTCATCTCATTCCTAAGCTGAAGGCCTACCCCCCCCCCCCCACCCGTTGGTCTAGATCTTAGACTTGGAAGGTTGGGGCCTGATGTGGAAGAGATATCTAAAGAGATTAAGATGGGGCCGAACCCGCAGAAAAGCTTCACAGAGGATGGCGAAGATGGAGATTTGGAGGATCGAGTTGGGATTGATATTCACTAACTCGATTTGATAGAAAGCAAGAAGTTGGTGGAAGAAATCCGATGAAGGGAGAGCCAAACTACAGTCAAAGAAAGAGGTGAAAACAATAGTTTCACCTAGATTCGGGGCCTGAACAGATTCACCATCGGCTATGCACCAATGGATGATCTCCTGCTGCTGCAAGATCATTCTTTTCTCCAAGAGCTTCAGCTTCACCGGGCTGCAGTCAGACATCTGCCAAACTCCAGACGCCATATCAAGGATCTCAAAAGGTGCCTTCGGCATTGTTGGAGGAGAGGAAATCTGATGGAAAGGCTTGCGGTGGTTGAGAATCGGCGCGGCGGAGCGGAGCTCAATGGGTCTCGAGTTGGGGGCTGTTATGCCCAGAAATTCAACAGAATTTCCAAAGCTAATTTGTGCAATAAATCCTTATCCAGGAATCAGCCGAGGTACACAAATCGACAATTTGATAAACATAACCAACAACAATAAACGATAAATACTTACAAAGAGGCACTTAGTCCTCACACGGAAGAAATTAGCAGCGGAACGGCAACTAGCGGAGTTTCAGCACCAAGCCACAGGTAGCTCAACTGGGGTGTAAGCCAAACACCAAACTTCTCTTCCTCACAAGTCTTCACACTGATGATTGTAATATAGCAAGACTGAGTACCACCCATCATACTCAACAAGCCACACTAAGAAATGCAACATAATGCAACAGGATTCCAAAGGAAAGGCATAGTATGGCTCGAGCCAGCGCCGGCGAGCACACATGCTGAGCCGGAGACAGTCCCAGTTGTAGAAACTGAGACAGTCCCGACTGCAGGGCTGCCAACACCAACCGACCAAGGGGCGGCTATCGAAGCTGCCGCTCCAGCCCCTGAGCCAGCCCCCGAGGTCCCGGAGGCTGCCGAGGTGAGGGCCAGGACCCCATCGCCATCCTTGCCGCTGTCATCGCCATCGTCATTGTCGTCATCGTCGTTGTCATTACCGTCTTTGGAAAGGCCGGATCTCCCCTGGCTCGAAGCTCCTCCCTGCAAGTTCCCAAGGACGTTCCGCTGGACGGTGCCCGACGAAACAGCAAGGAGTTACAAGCATGATGAGGTTGCGGCAGAAAAGGAGCATGAAGACTTGCTCCGTGCCACAATCGCCGTGTCCCAGGGGATCCAGGTATGATTTTCGCCGTATTAGTGTCTTGGCAGTCTTCCATGCATGGGTATTCCGACGCTTGACTTTGCTTCAACTTGTTTTTCCCCGAGCATAAGCTTGTTGATCGCTCGGAGAAGATGAACGAGGTCCTGACCCAGGTTGCCCCCCAGCTCCAAGAATTAGATCACCTCCGGGCATTGAAGGCCGCATTGGAGGAGCGCCACCAAGGGAGGGAAACTTGGCTGAGGGATGCCGTCACTCAGCTCAGGAGCGAAAATTGGGACCAAGCCAAGAAGATGAGAGGCAAGCCTCCCGAATACGCCTCCCTGACTAAGCCCCTTAGTATATATTTCTCCAGCTATGTTGTTTCCCGACTGCCCAGTTATGTCTCGACTGCATCGTTGAGTTCTTGACTAATCTAACGTGCAGCCCTTGAAGCTGAGTTGAAGACTCGAACAAAGGGAGAGAACCAGCTGAAGGAGGCCGAGAAAACCAAGGCCGACTTGACAAAGGCCAAGGCCAGGCTTGAGCAAGAGAAGGCCGAATTGAAGAAGGCCAATGCCAAGCTCGAGAAGGAAAAAGTTGAACTAAGAAGGCCATAGCCAAGTGGGAGGCCAACTACAAAAGTAAGTTTCCACCCTGAGAGTGACTTTAACCAATCCATTAATTACTCCATCTGTAATTTTGCCTGACAAGTTTGCTTGTTGGCGAACCCGGGTAGCTGCTAGAGCCAATTCCCAAATCCAATTTCAGGCTTTTGCAGAAGAGATAAAGGTTGTCAAAGAGACACGGGAGACCCTTGGCGAGTCCGTGAAAGGGCTCCTTGACATCATGGATCCTCGCGACGTGGGAACCAGCTCCAGCACAATCTTCCAAGTGGAGGCGCGCCTTAAGGATGCACCGAGTGCCTTGAAGAGGTACTCGGATGAGCATGTTGTTGCCGGCGTGGCCCAGACCCTGGCGATGACCAAATCTATCTACCCAAGGGCAGATATTGAAGCCATCGGGGAGGGGTTTGCCGAGGAGATGACGCCTGAGGAGGCGCTGAAGCTGATAGCCGAAGCAAGGCCAACTGCAGAGGTGATCACCCGAGACCTGGGTATGTAAGACCAGCATATCATGCAGTCGGTATGTATTAACTTTTGTAAAAACATGTGTAAATATATGTGCAATGCCACCAAGCTCTGAATTATTACTTAATTGTCATTAGCTTTACCCAACTGTATAGTCTACGCCGAGTTAGTCTATAGGAACTTAATACAATCGTTCACCATAGGGAGCTGTTACTCGGGCAAACATGACAAAGTCGTAGTAAAATTTCATAACCTAAGTAAAACAGGCTTGTATATTATTGACAAAGCACATATAATACATGCAGCCCCCGACTCACTACTCGGTTGAAGCAAGCGGCGTAGTGAGTCAGAGAGAATCTGTACACATGGGAAAATATAAAACTCAAGTATAGAAAGGACATAGCTGTTCTATATTTCATGAGTTGCTGATGAGGGCACCGTCTTCGGTCTTTAGTTGGTTGGCGCCTAGCCGCGCGACCTCGGCTATAATGAATGGCCCTTCCCAGATTGGGGATAGTTTGTGCCTGTCTTTGGTAGTTTGTATTTTTCTCAAGACGAGATCTCCGAACAAAAAGGTGCGGCCACGACATTGAGATTGTGGTAGCAACACAGGCCTTGAAGATACTGTGCCGACTGGATTGTTGCGATATCTCTCGCTTCTTCCAACTGATCTAGTTTGACCAGTTGGGTATTGTTGGAGATGTCTTCCGAGTAAGCCCGAACTCGCGAAGAGCCAAACTCTAACTCGGTTGGTAGTACAACCTCGGCACCGTAGACCAGAAAGAAAGGGATTGCCCTGTTGCCCGACTAACCGTGGTTCTGAGAGACCAGAGGACAGATGGGAGTTCTTGTACCCACCGGCCCGCGTAAGGTTGTAGTCGGTCGAATATCCTGGCCTTGATACCTTGTAAAACCATACCATTGGCTCGTTCAACCTGTTGTGGGTACCATGGATCCAACAACCGGAGTCGACGGCAGCAAATTCTCTCCCGAAGATACAATCTCATTCGGAAGCCTCGAATTCGTTGCCGATATGTTCAGCAATCTCACCTTGGCCGACACAGACCCGATCCAACCGGCCGAGGAACCAGCCGACTCCGTGCCAGTCGGCCCACACGATGCTGCAGCAATCTTTCACGACATGCTGCGGCGATCTCCAATACGCCCGAGTCCAGGGACAACTCTTTCTTTCGGTGTTCGACTCGGACTCGGTTTTGAGCTAGCCGAGAGCGGGCCAAAAAAGGAAGAGATCGTCAATTTCCCGTTCGGACTCGGTGACGCCGCTGATATCTACAATCTACATCCGATACGGCAAACCCGATCCCCTGGAGTTCGACTCGGATACAGCCCCGAGCCGCTCGAGATCAGATCTAGGGAGGTTGGAGTTGTAATCACCCCCATCAATTATTCCGACTTCGACTCTCAGTCAGACTCCGACTCCCAGTCGGACAACAGCTCGGCAAGCTTCTCTCCACCACGAGAAATCTTCATGGCATCCAAAGACTCTACTCCTACTCAGGAATCACGCCGACTACACAAGCAACAGGAGGAAGCACACCGACTGCGAGAACAACAGGAGGAAGAAGCAAGACGCCTGCATGCCCGCGACGATGATCTACGTAGGGCTGGACGAACCGCTCAGCAACAAATCCTCCAAACCCGAGTCAGCGACCACGACGTCTTCGTTACTCCCCAACAAAACATTGTGGCCGCTGCAACTCTACTGGATACACTCTAGTTCGGGCCTAATCACCAGGCCACCCCGACGATCGCAAAGATAAAAGCCATGCTTACCGCTGCTGCATGTCAGCAGCACCAATAGTCAGGCGATACCCTCACACCGACCAACCGGTCGGCATCTCCAACGGTAGTCTCATTCGCCTCAAAGCGCCCCCGAGCGGCCGGCTCTAGTCGGCTACACACAGAGTCGCGCCAAACATCACTCGGCAACCCCTACAACGACTGGCGGTGCCGAGGCCAACCACGGCGTCACCTTCAATAGGACATCAACGCCGACTAGAAAATGAGAACGAGCGCTTCGGCCTCCACCACGAGCAGTCTCGCCGCCGTATTTGGAGTTGGAGCCCTCATGACGATGAAGGCATACCAACCTTCACCCAAGAGCTACAACAGGTCGACTGGCCATCGGGTTTCAAGCCTACAGGCATCGAAAAATACGGCGGGAAGACCAACCCCGAGTCCTGGCTCACGGTCTACACTCTGGCGATTCGAGCAGCCAGAGGAGATCACAAGGTCATGGCTAACTACCTCCCAGTCGCTCTAGCTGACCCAGTGAGGACATGGCTAACAGGATTCCCAAAGCAATCAATCGGCTCTTGGGGAGAACTCCGAGAACGTTTCATCACCAACTTCCAGGGAACATACGAGAGGCCATCTTCCGAGTACGACTTATATCAGTTGCATCAAAGGAAGAACGAGTCTCTTCGTGACTTCATCAAGAGGTTTTCTGAGAAGAGGAACTCAATCCCGAAGATCAAGGACGAGGTCGCCATCGCCGCCTTTCGAAAAGGAGTCAAAGACATCTCGTTCATCGACAAATTCACGCGGAAGCCTCCCAACTCTGTCAAGGCTTTATTCGACATGGCGAATAAATACGCCGACTCGACCCACGCTATTGTTGAGGCCCTCGATGTCAACAAGTCACCCTGACAGAAGGAGTGGAAGGACACCGATAGCGCGGTCCCGACTAAGATTGGGAATCGCAAACGCAAGTCAGACGTCTTCATTGTGGCAGTCGATCACAACCATCTTCGACCTTCAACAACTGGAGATTATCAGAACAACAAGTGACATGCTCGAGGGCTCGAAAGCCCAAACGCAAGGATGGCATCCCCACTCCCAAATACCAAACAGCTAAGTCGCTTTCTGATAAATATCTCTTTACTTGGCCTTGCTAATGCTGTAGCCGCTCACACCCAATAGGTGTACAAGCTGCACCTTTTTTCTGTTTTTGCTCTTAAATGATTCCAAAAGTACTCGAGTAGCATAAATCCTAATCCGTGAAACTTTGCCCCATGAAAGACGAACTCAAGTCACCCAAAACGCGTGTCTGGGAAAGAGCCATGAGCCAACTCCCGACGCTAGGGGGCTATGACTAGTCGGGCAGAGTGCTTAAACGTAAGGGGTCAACTACTCGAGGAAATTAATATCAAAAAGGGGAAGAACACGTATTTACATATATTGTAAAATACATTCTATTCGGGTGATTGTTTTCATCATCAGATGCTACTCATCCGATATGTTTATAATGCAGGGCCAGTTCCGGATACGTGTGACAGGAACTCAGGGCTACGAGCCTATCTCCTACGCTCGGGGGCTGGACCAATCTGCCAAGGATCACTCGGAATGCTCCATGAGGGCTACTGACCGAGTACTTGCGCCAGTCGGGACGTCATCTTCCCCGGCTACGCTCCATGTGAGCTAACAATGTCACAGCCCTAAATCTAATTTCAGGAAATTAGTGCCATGACCTACTGTCATTAGGATGCACAATTTAAATTCTTGTATTTTTCACTTCATGAAAATTTGAAGTTGGCAATATTAAACCCTAATTGGCAAAAACCAAACACTGCTAAAAAGTGCATCAAGTTAAACAGAAACATATGTGGGAAATAATTTATTCAAATACCAGCTTAATTATCATGAATCAATATAACTTTTCCAGAATTTATTTCATTAGTTTGGACCCCTTGAAAAATTCAAACAAGTTTCAGCCTGGACCCTTTTCCTTGACCTATGCATTTGTATAGTCTACGGACTTTCTAAAGATGTTTGGTCAAACATAAAATCATGGAAAAATTCTTGTAAACACTATTCCACATAATTAATCCACTGTAAATTTTACATGATTTGATCACTTCAATAAATGCTTCAATGAAATCCCTCAAATCAGCAAAACTTGGGAGCTTGCTGAAAATAAATTGGTTTACTTTTAAAATTCACCAAATAAATATGAAGGTTAATTAGGCAGTGCAATTCTACCAACAGGTGTGACACCATGAACCTATCACCAGGATTTTTGGTTTAATTTATCTCCCAAAGAAAACACATAAAATGATAAGAGCAAGGCACCAGAGAAATAAATGAAACTGCAGAAAAACTGGATCAGTAACCCCACTTTGCATTTTCACCAAAGGCAAACCAGACCACTTCTAACCACGAAATTTGGTCAGCAGGTTAAACACATCTTTCTCTACCTCCAGTAATTTTCCCATATTTTATGCTCCTCATTAACCTAGTAAAATAGTAATTTAAAGACTGCAGGTTTTGGACAGCTCACAAGACAGTCTCTAGAGATTTCTCCTCTCTCAATTCACTGACCGGTGGAACCCAGAAGACCTGGCCCACTTGTCAGCCTTACCATATCATGGGACAGTGTGTTTCACCAAGTTTGCTACCCACACCTCTCTCCCCTCCATAGGTTTTCACTACAAGGACCCACAAATCATAGATTAAACCTAGCCAAATGAGTGTAGAAAAATTCTCTCTTACATGTGGGACCCACCTTGACTACTGTGCAGTGGATACAACTCAGCAGCTGCCTGCAAACGTGTCACTGCCTCCTTCCTCCCTCTCACAGTGCACAGAGTACCTTGGACAGCATATCTCTGGGAAACCTTGACCTTTTTACTCCAAACTTCGCCAGTCGAGTCTCCTTCTCATCCTCTCCACGTTCCCACCGAGAAAGCCAGCGGAATCCCCAAAGATCACCGGAGACAGAGCCATTTTCCCTACTGCCGAAGTTGTTCGGTGGAGCTCGAGCTTGCTCTGGTGAGCTCCATCCTTTCCCGACCACAGGAACACGATGAGAACATCCTAATCATTCCATTTTTGTATTGCAAAACCCTAGGATCGCTGGTCAAACCAGCCGCGTCGCCGCCGTGTTCTGTCTCTGCGCTCCAGCGCCGCCGCTGGCGTCGCCTCTCCGTTCTGGCCCGCACAGTAGGTCGCCGCCCGAACCACGGCGCGAAGAACGTCGCCTCACCCCTAGAAGCTAGCTGGCCGAAGGAATCGCGGTATGACGCCGTGAAGCTAGAGATCGGCGTCGTCTTCCCCAAATCCGGCTGCCTGCTGCCGTCGTCGATTACTCCTCCTGTGGTGAGCCCCGCTTCGATTCATTTCACAGGAGCCGTCCTTAGGGAGTCTATAACATGCTAGACACCGTGTCCTAGCCGCAGGCCGACTGAAGAAGGCCGACGCCGTCGTCCAGAAGATTTCCGCCGCCGCCGAGCCATTCTCCCCGTTGCCGCCATTGTCTAGCCCTCCTCCGCCTCGGGCCATCGCAGGGTGAGCATCCTTGCACCTAGTAGTAACTTATGCATGCACTGGCTGGACCGAATTGAGCCTGTAGGGCATTTCGCCTTGTCATCCTCAGAGCATCCGCCGCTGGAGACCGCGGCCGGCGAGATTCCGACCACCGCCGGCGATGAGACGACCACCGATGTGTTCACCGTAAACCCCTCCATCTTTTCTCTGTTGGACACTACTTGAGCCGCGCCGCCGTTCGCCTCCAGCGCCGGCGAACAGAGCCAGCAGCACAGTCCATCTACGCCTACTCTGTTTTGTCTCTATGGCGCTCTGGCCCCACCTGTAAGAGAGAAAGAGAGAAAAAGAAAATCCGAGAAAAACAAGTATTTGATTTATTGCATAACTGGAAAATGGGTAAAATTCAAATATTCATAAGTAATTCATTTTAACTCCTTTTTGAGTGAAACCAATTTTTTTAGTCCTGTAAATTGGTGAACTTTAATAATGTCAAATAAAACATGACCACTTCTGTACAGAGAATATCCAGAAAATAATATGAAGCAAAAGTAACTTATTTTGTGCCTAGGAACTTGGAATATTTCTATAAAATCTATTATAACTCCTTTTGAGGTGAACCAAATTTCTATGGATTCATAAAAATGTTCTCTTCAATTTTGTAAAATAAAATATGAGAACTTCTGTGTAGGATTTTTCTCTAAAAATGGAAATATCTTTTATATATCTCTTTATGGCCTAGAAGTTTATAAATTTCTAGAAAATTCTTCCTAATTTTTAAAAATGTGAAACCACTTTTATTTAACCCAGAAAATTGTAACCTTACTTTGGATAATTTTTTTTTGGAAAAATTACCTCCCAAAATAGGCCTAAGTATTTTTCTAGCCTTTCTTTTAATAAACTTGTAAAATTCACAACTAAATCATTTTAAATCCAATTTCAGTGAACCAAATTTTGTTGGAACCAGTAGGTTATGCTCTTTTATATAAAAATGCATGCCTTTATGAAATCTTCATAGAAAATGTCAGTTAACTATAATAACTTGAGATTACAATATAAATAATTACAAAACTGCCATTTTTCAGCCCTTCTACCTTGTTATTTTTGTATCTCCCAGTCCAGAGATGCAAATGACTTGGTTCTTCCTCCTAAAATCTTGTTAGGACATGCCCCACCTCCTGTATTTATCTCATAATTAATTGATCATTGTGCATAGACATGTTTAATTGCTTCTTATTTGCATATTCGCTTTTTATCGATAGATTCAGACAATTCGGAGTACGTGGAGCAAGAACCTGAAGTTGAGTATGACCCATCGCTGTAGCAAGGCAAGCATCTAAGCATATCGAACCTATATTTTCAATAAATTGTTTTGTTTGCGAAAGAAATATCTATATGCATGTGTTGGTCTGTTTAAAATGGGGAAAATGGGTAGAGTTAATATTATCCAATTGTATGCATTTCCATTCCTTGGTTATTGATGCCATGTTTATACCTTGTCACCCCTGGTTAAGGACTTTGGGATATTTTTATTTTACCGAATGCTTAACCATGCTTATTCTAGACTTAGAAAAATTCGATAGATGGAGCTATCGATTTAAAACTAGTTTAATACGAATGGATGGGTTAAAATCTGAAAAGAATAACTTCTAATGTATAATTAAGAATTTGTTTGACTTGGACGAACGATAGGGCAATGAAGGGATGGTGTTTCCCCGATGCACGTAGCTCCGTCTGGGTCGTGAAGGACCGAACATGTTAACATTTATTCAAGCACCCTATGTACTTCCACACGCCGGGAATGGGATGGCTTAACTCGGTAGCACGGAAGGCTGTGGCCATCTACGCCCGTCCGTCAGTCGTGAGGAGGGATTTCCTTTGGAGGACCTCAAGTGCGCCTGGTCTTGGCCGGAGGTGCCTCCCGCGACGGTGAGCCCACCTTAGTCATCACACATGCACGACTAAGTCGTCGGGGGCCCAGACGTGATTTAGGTGGTTGGGGCTAAGCGTGCAAAAGGTTCTGTTGTGACCTCTAGTCCGCACTCAATGTGTAGAGTGTGGGTACCGACGGGTACGGATCAAACTAGAGTGTAGCCGTTTGGCTTCTATCACATCGTGTGGGTAAAGATGTACACCTCTGATCAGAGTAAGAACTATTCGAATAGCCGTCTCCACGGTTACAGGACGACCGCTTGATGTGTTAGTTACTCATGTTAGCATCCAACTTGGGATTATGTGGTTACCATGACTTAGGATAGTCATGGATGGATGGGTTTATATAAGGGATTTTTGATGTTAAATGATGAATGGGTTTATATGAAAGGCTTTATTATTAAATATGACTTGGTTTAGTCATAAAAGATGGTATGCTTGAGTAGCATGAGTGTTTGGGCAATGGTGGCCCATTGTTGATGTTAGAGCATGGAATTGTGCTCATTTTTACTTCTATTTCAGAACTATAAGCTTGCTGTCCTAAATTTTCAGATTGTGTCATTTCTCAAAATGCTTATAGTTTCAAGTTATTATTTGCTCAATAAACTTGGATTTATGCAAATCAATTCAACCTAGCCTTATTCCTTGATGTAGAGACTAGCATTATTCCTTTGTAATAATAATATTGTATAAGTCTAGCTGAGTACCATTCGTACTCACGCTGCACATTTTCAGGTGAGGATATTGACGAAGATGATGTGGTCTACTGTTATCCAGCTGAGGGTGGCGAGGATAATGTGTAGTTGAAGTTGAGCTCTATCCCCAGTCGGTTGCCCTATGTATGGGTTTGGCACCACTGGTTTTATACTTGATGTTTATATTTTCCGCTAGTATCTTTTGTGTTACTTTGTGATGAATCAGGGTGTGTAAACCCTCTATGTAATATATATAACTCTGCTGCACTTTTATCCATGTTTAGAGTACTTGTGATGTTTATCAATTGCTAAGATGAACATGTGGGACTAGAGCTTTCCTGGGCTAGTCACACATTAGTAAGAATTTAGAAATGATGAGATGCATGGATGTTGGTTCAACCGTAGACCATGTCTTCAGAAGTGTGTATCGTGTTTGGTCGCCACCTTCGTGTGGTTTGACGGGCACACTTCGCCGTTTCGGACTGGTGAATCAACTCTCCAAATATCTCTTTATTTCTGAATTCGGTGCATTGGATTTGTATTGTGAATGGGTAAAGATTATGGCAAGGCTGCGATGAGGATGGATGGTTACCGCATTTATTCGGTTTTTATTCGAGACCCCATCTATCTAGATATTTCGCGTTGTCATAATAATTTACTCTCCACAATGCACTTCCAGGGTGCCCATAAACAATCGGCCTCCAGCGCTAGTCGAGGGTCATATACCACTTGGCTAGGTGAGGTACGCCCCATGAGGTTCGCCAGCCGAATCCGACGCTAATGCTAGGTTCGGGTACCTTATTCAGTCACAACTCTACTGGGTAAAGTACGCCCCATGAGGGTCGCTAGCCGAATCCTTCACTAATGCGAGGTTCGGGTACTTTATTTGGTCAATAACCGGCCTCCGGTATCAGTCGGAGCTCGGGTACCACTTTGTTGGATAGGGTACGCCCCATGAGGGTCGCCAGCCGAATCTTGTGCTAATGCAAGGTTTGGGTACCTTATTCAGCTATAATTTTTGTCAGATTGGGTATGCCCCAAGAGGGTCGCCAGCTGAGTCCTGCGCTAGCGCAGCGTTTGGGTACCTATTTGGCAAAAACATGGCAACAAGCCACTGCTAGAGCTTTCAGTCGGGAGCAGCATCAAACCCAAAATCTACGGAGATGTCATTATTATTCAAGACTGGAAGACCACAATCCTTCAATTACAGCGAAGCCGAATAAATCAGGCGACGAAGCAAAACCCTTATCATAGTCAGAGAAGACCTGTATCGTTGAAGCACATCCGGAGTTCCCATGCATGGCATCACACCTGAGGAGGGCAAGCAGATTCTGCAATATACCTACTCGGGCATCTGTGGCAACCATACTGCATCCAGAACGTAAGTTGGAAAGGCTCGCCGGCAAGGATTCTTCTGGCTGTTTGAGGTCACTGACACCGAAGTACTCATCCTGACATGCGAGGGATGCCACTTTCATAGAGCCTACGCTGGGTGGGTCGGTTTAGGCCGGCTTGTTCAGTATTGGGCCACCAAGACATGAGTTCCTACAGTAGCATGCTCCATGTGGGCCGCCTGTAGGCTGAGTTGAAATTATAGTGCTGGTGCTACTAACAGGAACCGATGAGGTAAACAGATACGCTTCATGAGAGCCTTATTGCTAAACATATATGTTTGGGTATCTGTTTTATCCACCAGGTCTCGAGGATATATCCTTACAAGGATCACAAGCTGGTCTTCATTAAAATTGGGGATGCAGGTATCTTTCTCGAGTACACCTGACCACGCCATAGATTTATTTTCATAAAGTGGTACTCGGCGTACATGCTTGGCCACCAGTTGCCATGTGCAACATTATTCCAGCCGACATGACGCTGAAGAGTCTAACTTTCGAGTAGTGCACTACTCGGGAGAGACTATAAATATTCTTTCCCGCTGACATGATGCGGAGGAGTCTAACTTCTGGGTGGGATGCCACTCGGAAAAGACTATAAACCCCCTTTCCGACTGACATGAAGTCGAAGAGTCCTATATACGAGTAGCATCCTACTCGGCAAGACTATAAACTTTATTCCGGCTGACATGAAGCTGAAAAGTCCCATATACGTGTGGCATGCTACTCGGCAAGACTATAAATCATATTCCGGTTGACATGATACCGAAGAGTCTCATATACCAGTAGTATACTACTCGGGAAAGACTACAAGGTTAAAGATCTTTGACTTTATATTTAATTGTCTTCACAATTAAGCACAAAGTCGGGGGCTACACCTAATAGGTGCGCCTATTCGGCGCACACTATTCATACATCTACATGAAGCCCTTCATAGCCTCGCTGCCAGCTGACATGAAGCAAGACTCGGGAAGAAGACACACTCGGACAAAGAGTACTCGGGAGCAA
The DNA here is from genome assembly GCA_003991445.1 of Oryza meyeriana var. granulata. NCBI lineage: Eukaryota > Viridiplantae > Streptophyta > Magnoliopsida > Poales > Poaceae > Oryza > Oryza meyeriana. The sequence goes on along the minus strand of RYFJ01003260.1, from coordinate 29,211 downwards.
TGCACTCGGGAAGACTTCACCGTGGAGGATGAGCACTCGGCATTAGCTGTGACTCAACTATGAAGGTCTCAGAGGCTACTGTGGGTACCATGGGCCCCGGGTACCTCATGACAAGCATATGTGCCACTCGGATAGAGGATGGGCCTGGCCTTGTAATTAGAGATATAGTAATCCCTAGCAAACTTTGCCTTGTACGATAAGGAAAACACAGTCCTAGTTGGGTGGGGTGCGTTATATCTCTAAGAGGAGATCCCTTGGCCGTAATCCGGATGGGACTCCTACCTTGTAACCTTGTGCCCCAGTATATAAGGGGAGGCAGGGCGCCCCCTGAGAGCAGGTTGAGTTGGTTCACCAGAATCACCACCACAAATCCTTAAAGGAATAACACCATAACTGGACGTAGGGTATTACTTCACATCGAGGGCCTGAACCAGTATAAACTCCTTGTGTTCTTTTGCAATCCACCGAGTTTCCATCCGTCGAGTAGCCCCATATAATTATTGCCTGTGTAAAACATCGATACCTGCCCATTGCTCTGCGGGGGTGCCACAGACGCATAGCAGATCTTGATGCCGAAGTCGTCACAAAAATCTTGAAACACGCCACCCGTGAACTGAGTACCATTGTCAGTGATGATGCGGTTAGGGACCCTGAATCGATATAGTATACTCATGATGAAGTCCTTTGCTCGTGCCGCTGTTATGGTTGCAACGGGTTTGGCCTCGATCCACTTGGTGAATTAATCCACTGCGATGAACAAGTGTGTGAACCCTCCTGGCGCTTTCTTGAAAGGCCTGACCATGTCAAGCCCCCATACTACAAAGGGCCAAGAGATTGGGATTGCTTGGAGTTCTTGGACTGGGAGATTGGTTTGTCTTATGTAGAACTGGCAACCCTCGCATTTGTGAACTATGTCTTTGGCATCTGTTACTACTGTTGGCCAGAAAAATCCCTGCCGGTAAGCCTTTCCGAATAACGTCCTGGATGCGGAATGGTTGCCACATATGCCCGAGTGGATCGACTACAGAATCTGCTTGCCCTCCTCGGTGGTGATGCATCGCATGAGGAGGTCTTCTCCGATGATTAGGAAACTCTTGCTTCGACGTTTGATTTGTTTGGCCTGACTACGATCTTCTGGGAGTTCGTCGTCTAGGAGGAATTTGAGAACAAGAGTCCGCCAATCTTGACATGTGTGCAGCACCTCGTCTGTTGTCGGGGTAGGTTCGCCTCCCGACTGCTCCGGTACTGGTTTCTTCTTGACTGACAGCTCCGTAAGTTGCTTGACAAAGATCCTTGTCGGAACTGCCTCTCGCTTGGATCCCATATTTACCAATTCATCTGCAGCATCATTGTATTGCCGTAGGATATGTGTTATCTCCAGCCCATCGAACTTGTTTTCCAGCTTGTGGACCTCCTAACAGTATGCCGCCATGGTGTCGTCGAGACATGTCTAGTCTTTCATGACTTGGTTTACCACGAGTTGAGAGTCTCCGTGCACAACCAGTCGATGAATGTTGAGTGATATAGCGATGCGGAGCCCGTGGATGAGTGCCTCGTACTCGGCGACGTTGTGGGAAGCTAGGAAATGGATTTGTAGAACGTACTTGAGTTTTTTGCCAGTAGGGGACTTCAGTACGACGCCTGCCCTGGCGCCGCCGATCCGTAGAGAACCGTCGAAGTACATTGTCCAATACTCTAGCTTTGCTATTGATGTAGGCATTTGAACTTCTGTCCACTCGGCCACGAAATCGGCTAGAGCTTGTGATTTGATTGCAGTCCGTGGCTGAAAGGTGATGTTGAACGTCATCAACTCGAGCACCCATTTAGCGATTTGGCCAGTGGCCTCATGGTTATGGAGGACGTCCCTGAGTGGATACGATGTGACCACTGTGACTTGATGTGCTTGGAAATAGTGCACCAGCTTCCGGACAGTGATGAGTAGGCCATAGAGCAGCTTCTGGACCTACGGATATCTCATCTTCGAGTCGGCAAGGACCTCGCTGATAAAGTAGACTGGCCGTTGGACTTTTTGGATGTGACCCGGTTCGGATTGCTTGACCACCAGCACCGTGTTGACTACCTGAGTAGTTGCCGCCAGATATAGCATTAGCGGTTCTTAGGGCATGGGTGACACCAACACGGGAGGTGATGTGAGAAATTGCTTGAAGTCTTAGAAGGCTTGCTGGGCTTCGAGAGTCCATTAGAAATTGTCTACTTTCTTCAATAGCTTGAAAAAGGGCATGCCCCGTTCGCCCAGTCAGGAAATAAACCGACTAAGTGCTGCCATGCAGCCTATCAGCTTCTGGACGTCCTTCTGGGTAGTCAGGGGTGCCATGTTAATGATTGCGTTGGCTTTCTCCGGGTTGGCCTCGATGCCGCAATGCGAGACGATGAAGCCAAGTAACTTGCCGGATGGCACATCGAAGGCGCACTTTTCCGGGTTCAATTTCATCTTGAATCTTCGAAGATTTTGGAAGGTTTCTTCCAGGTCAGCGATGAGGTCTTGTTTGGACTTGGTTTTGATCACCACATCATCGACGTAGGCTTCCACGTTGCGCCCGATCTGAGTGTGAAGACACCACTGAATTGCACGTTGATACGTTGCTCTAGCATTTTTCAAACCAAACGGCATAGTGATGTAGCAGTATGCTCCAAACGGCGTGATTAAAGACGTCTTTAGGCAGCCTCCTCCTTAGGCTGATTTGGTGGTATCCCGAGTAACAGTCGAGAAAACTGAGAAGTTTGCACCCTGTAGTTGAATGCATCACCTGATCTATTCTGGGTAGACCAAATGGATCCTTGGGGCATACCTTGTTGAGATTGGTGTAGTCGACGCACATGCGCCATTTATCGTTTTTCTTCCGGACCAGGACTAGGTTTGCTAGCCAATCCGGGTGATAGACCTCTTTGATGAACCCGGCTGCGAGGAGCTTGGTGATCTCCTCCCGAGTAGCATCTTTTCGGTCTTGAGCCAAGTGCCGTAGCTGTTGCTTGACTGGCTTGGCGTCTGTCTTTACATTGAGGGCATGCTCGATCACCTCCCTTGGTACGCCTGGCATGTTGAACGGTTTCCACACGAAGATGTCTTTGTTGGCTTGGAGGAAGGTGATGAGCGCGTCTTCCTATTTGGGGTTGAGTCTAGTCCTGACTAGAGCAGTCTTGGAGGGGTCGGAAGGGTCTAGGGGATCTTCGTGTCAGAGTTTGCTGAAATTCTTGACTTCGCTGCCTTTTTTGCCAAAACTTGATCTTCCTCAACTTCGGTTGTGACAGCTTGCCGAATGCTGTTGCACCTGACTGCCGCCTCTTGAGATTGAGCCAGTTCGCAACTCTCCTTGTCGCAGGTGAAGGCTTGCTTGATATCGCTACAGAGGGAGAGGACTCCTGCTGGCCTAGGAATCTTAAGCACCATGTAGGTATAGTGCGGTATCGCCATGAATTTGGCAAGCGCCGGTCGTCCGAGTATCGCGTGGTATGCAGTCTCGAAGTCGGTGACCTCGAAGCAGATGTTCTTTGTGCAGAAGTTATCCCGCGTGCTCAAGGTGACCAGCAAGGTTATCTGCCCGAGTGGTGTTGAAGACAGGCCGGGGATTATCCCGTGGAAGGGCGCTGTACTCGACCACAGATCTGAACGAGGAATCTTCATCTCATCCAGGGTCTTGGCAAAAAGGATGTTGAGCGCGCTGCCTCCGTCTATGAGCACCTTCTTCAGCTTGATGTTCTTGACGACCGGGTCTAGGACGAGTGGGTAGCGTCCTGGGTGTGAAACCCGATCTGGGTGATCTGCGCGGGTGAACGTGATGGATGTCTCTGACCAGCGCAAATACTGGGGGGCGTCTGCTATAGAGATTGAATTGACGTCGCGTGCTGTGAGCTTCTGCTTCTGCTTGGACTCATACGCAGACGGCCCTCCAAAGATGTGGTTGAACTCGGCTTGGGGATCTTGAAAATCGTCAGCCGGGCCTTGATCTGGCTTATCTTTATCCTTGTCGGCGCCAGATGACGAAGCCTGCTCGGAAGCAAACTTCTTGAGCATGAAGTAGTCTTTGGCCGTGTGCTTGCCCTTAGGGTGGAAGGGGCATGGCCCGTTCATGACTTTCTAGTAGTCGTTGTTCCGTGTGGGCCGTGACCGAGTGCACTCCATGTTGGCCACCTCATTGTCCGACTTCCGCTTGCGGCTGCCGGTCTTGTTTTGCGATGGCTCGTTGTCGGCTTTTGCCTTCTAGTCCTTCTGTCGGGACTCCTTTTTCTCGTCAAGGGCCTCTACGACCGCTTCGGCTGAGTCGGCGTATTTGTTTGCCATGTCGAAGAGCGCCCAGACAGAGGCTGGTGGCTTCCGAGTGAACTTCGCGATGAACGGGACGTCCTTTACTCCCTTGCGGAAGGCGGCGATGACGGCCTCGTCCTTGATCATGGGGATCTGGTTGCACTTCTCGGAGAACCTCTTGATAAATTCTCATAGAGACTCGTTCTTTTTCTAGTGGAGTTGATATAGATCGTGCTCAGAAGACGACCTCTTGTAGGTCCCCTAAAAGTTAGCGATGAACCACTCCTTGAGTTCTCCCCAGGAACTGATCGACCGCCTCGGGAGTCCTGTTAGCCATGTCCTCGCCGAGTCGGCTAGTGCGACTGGGAGGTAGTTAGCCATGGCTTTGTGATCACCTCCGGCAGCTTGAATTGCCAGGGTGTATACGGTGAGCCAGGACTTGGGATTGGTTTTGCCATCGTATTTCTTGATCCCCGTAGGCTTGAAGCCCGACGGCTAGTCGACGTCCTGTAGCTCGTAGGTGACGGCTGGAACACCTTCGTCTTCGTGAGGGCTCCGACTCCAACCACGGCGGTTGAACCGCTCGTGGTGAAGGCCGAAACGCTCATTCTCGTCCTCCAGTCGGCGGCGTTCGTCTTCTTCGCGTTGACGGCGCCGGGCATTGATGTTGTATCGGAGGTCGCGTTGTAGGCGAACTGAGAGATCTTGGTTGAACCGGTGATCGTTCTGGTAGCGCCGCCGGTTGTTGTCGGTGTCACCGAGTGATGTTTGGCGTGATTCCGCGCGTGGCTGACTTGAGCCAGTTGCCTAGCGTCGTGCTGATGTAGATGAACCTGCCGCCGGAGAACCCGACCGGTTGGTCGGTACAAGTGTGTCTCCTGATTGCTGTTGCTGCTAACAGGCCACAGCTGTAATCATCGCCTTGATCTTGGTGATAGTCGGGGTGGCCTAGTGATCAGGCCCGAGCTGGAGCGTGTCCAGCAAGGTTGCAGTGGCCATGACGTTCTGTTGTGGCGTGATGAAGATGTCGTGGTTGCCGACTTTGGTCTAGAGGATCTATTGCTGGACGGTACAATGACAGGTACTCAAGTTGTCGATGTTTTATACTGGCAATATGAATATGGGGCTACTCGGTGGATGGAAACTCGGTGGATTGCAAAGGAACACAAGGAGATTTTATATTGTTTCAGGCCCTCAATGTGAGGTAATACCCTACTTCTAGTTGTGGTGGTATTCCTTTGAGGATTTGTGTCGCTTCTATGAGCTTATGTGTTGGTCTGCCCTCATGGGGCATCCTGCCTCCCCTTATATACTGGGGGACAGGGGTACAAGGTAGGAATCCCAGCCGGATACGGCCAAGGGATTTTCTCTTAGAGATACAACTTACCTGACTAGGATTGTATATTGCTTATTGTACAAGGCAAAGTCTACCGGGTGCTACCATATCTCTAATTACAAGTCTCGGTCCATCCTCTATCCGAGTGGCCCATGTGCTTGTGGCGAGGTACCAAGGGCCCATGGCCTCCACACAAGTCAATAAGGCTAAAACAAGGATAGAGGTTCCCTTTCTGATGACATTATAAAAATAAAATGCACAGTTGAAGTAAAAGATAGCTTTAAACATAAGAACAATGTGCTCAAAGGTCTTGAAGAATCTGTGTGACTTGCCTTGCTGCTCTGCACAAGCCTCGGAACTCTCCTCGAGAAACTCCGACTCTTCTGGAAAGTTGGTGGTTAAAGGCAATAAACAAAAATGAGCAAAACAGTACATAAGCACACATGAACAGTACAATATTATATTTTTAATGGGTACATCTTTATTTTTAAAGAATTTTGCAAGTTCAATCACCCCAAACGGAGTTCGGATGAATTAGTTATGAAATTTAGAAGTTTTAATGGAGTTCTGATTTATTGCATCATTAATGAATTAATTTAATTTAAGAAAGGCTTTATGACATCATCAGAGAGAGAACGAGGGGTGAACCGCCGGCTGATAGGCGGGCCCACAGGTCAGAGAGAGGGGACTCGGGTCAACAGTGAACCGAATCCACTGAGGTCCATAGGGAAATCGACAGTGATGATTTTATGTGATTTGATCAGACGGCCCAGATTGATCAAGGGTTTTAGGATAGATCGGAGGGCTGGGAGTAAACTAACCTAGATCGGATGACTAAGATCCAACCTAAAGATCTAATGGTCGAGATCTAACTAAGGAAGGATCGGATGTCTAGGACTTAACCGAAACGATCCGACAGCTTGGATTGATCCTGCCCGGATCGATCACGTGGGCCGGCATGGCATTGACCTAGCACCAACGTGGTGCCCACGTCGGCGGAGGCTCAGGGACCAAGGGTCGATGGCGATCGGTGGCGCAGCGATGCGTGGGAGCTACGAAAATGGGTAGAGGGGATCGAGAGGGTTCTCATAGTGGGTGATCTGGCGACACTTGACGAGGAGGGAGACCGGCGGCGAGGTTTTGGCGGTGGAGGTCTGCGGGCTCGCGGTGGCGACAGGGCTCCGGCGGCTTCCTATCACAGCCCTAGATTTAATTTCAGGTAATTAGTATTATGCCCTACTGTCATTAGAGTGCACAATTGAAATTTAGCATTGCCACTTCATGCAAGTTAAAGTTTGCATTAATTAAACCCTAAATCGGCAAAAACCAAACACTACTAAAAAGTGCATCAAATTGAACAGAAGTGTATATGGGAGATAATTTATTCAAATACTAGTTTATTTATCATGAATTAATATAATTTTTCCAGAATTTAATCCACTATTTTAGACCCCTTAAAAATTCAAACAAGTTTCAGCGAGGGTCCTATTCTTTGAATTTCTGTGAGCAAACTATTTTAAATTTTTGTGTGAAACTTTAAAAAATGGAACCTAGGTAGTCTGGGATAACTACAAAAAAATCACCATATTTTTTAACACCAGTTTTCTTGGTCAAAATGATTTTTGAAGTGAAGGGGGAAAATAAATCTGAAAAATCCTGGAAAAATACTCAAAACCTTATGTACGTTGTTTTCTACCCATCTCCCTCACATGCCCACAGACCACCATGCCCTGGACCCACCTGGCAGTGTTCCTAGTTTGCCCAGCCCCCTGTCCAGCCAGCCCAAGAGGAGGGACACGTCCTGGCCAGCCTCAGAACACTGCCGACGTGTGTTTGTCATCATGGCTTGCGTCCATCTCCTCTTCCTGCCCTCTAACTCCTCCCAGCTAGCTCATTCATCCTCAAACTCCATCACAGAGCCAAGAAACCAGGGAGGAGAGCTCCTCTACCCATTTTTCATCTCTTCCTTGCTGCCGGCCGTGGAGAAAAAGCCGTCATCACCGCTCGGTTCTCCGGCGATCTTCCCGTCTCTTTCACGTTCTCTGCTCTCTGTTGCATGCCTTAGCTCCGCCCACTAACCCCGATCCATCTTGACCACTGCAGTACCAGGAATGCAGCCTCACTGTGGGAGCCATGGAGCACGGTCGGCGCGCAGCCGTGCAGCCACGCCACCATTCCCGTCACCTCGGAGGAGCCTCGGCTGAGCTGTTTCACCACCAATGTTGCCTCAACTCCAGGAGTAGAACGCCCCAAGAATCATCCAGTTCGGTGCAGCGAGGAGGGAGATCGGCCATCGTCTTCTTCATCTCCGGTCGAGCTCCGGCAAGCCCGATCCCGTTTAACCGGTGAGCCATCGTGATAAGGACATCACTAGCTTGGATATAACCCTACCTACCTTATGTATTTATCAACCAAACGTGCATGCTTTCTACTTAAGACTTACGTGTTATATATTTGAACAGCCGTTACTGCACCATGAGTTTTGTGTGTTCTCGTTTGTAGAGATACTTGCTTGGGTGAAGGGAAAGAGACCAAGCGCAAGGAATACATGGATGATCAAAGAAGTTGATTGGGGACCAAACCAAGACCTTACCCAAGTCTACTCCTACATCACCATATCACTTTTTGGTCCATAGAAGGCAAAAGATGAAGTTCTGCACGTTTTGGATTCGGATTCGGGCCTCCTGACAGCATCAACTTCAAACGGACCTAGCCGCTGATCCAGAAGGACTTTCGGAGCCCATGAGTACTTGTTGGAAAGCTTATGGAGTCTACTTTCAGATGGTTTTGGTCCCACATCAAAATTCCTCCTGAGCTGTCCGAAATCGTTGAAACAAGACACGTACCTCTTCCAGTCCGAGTCTGTTTTGGGCCTTAGGCCTTGTAATTGTGTTGTGGGCTAAGCCCAAGGGGTGTGCACCCTAGGGGGACATCCCAACTCCTATATATACAGTAGCCATCATTGTTTAAAGATGGATTTTACTTAGATTATTCTGCCATTGCAGTTTCGCTGTCTAGATCAGTTTGTAGAACCCCAACTTCGTGTGCTAAACATTCATCTGCAATTCAGATTGCATTCTTCCTTGTTCTTGTGAGTTTCTTCGATTGCTCGCAAGGATAAAACCTTTGTGGTGAGGTTGACTACGTGAGAGCGTGGTTGATAACAACTAGACGTGTGGGTGTACCGGTTGCGAGGTGATGATTGCTGATCGGAAGCCTCAAAACGTGAACGTCTTCACGTCGCCAAATCGAACCTATTGGAAGATCGGGCACCCAGGCGCATCACATCGTCGAATTCCTCGCGTGAGCAGCCTCCTCGTGACCTCAATGATGCTCCTGCATACCTCTGCTTCACATGGTCCTTGCTACAGCCCCGCGTGCATGTGCAGCCTGAGCGTGTTGCCGCTTAGGGCCGTCGCCAACGAGCCACCGTCCATCTCCAGCCACCGAGCTTGCACCGACAAATTCGCTGGGACGTTGTCCGTGTTTCTCTTCGGGCCACTCTGGCAACCGAGCCGCCGTTTGCCGCCAGCGTTGATGAATAGAGCCGGCGGCTAAGCCAGCTCGTGCTCTCCTCTATTTTGAAACGCTGACATGTGGGCCCGAGCTGGGGAGAAATAAGAAAAAGAAAAAATGATGAACTGAAATATTTTCCAACAGAAAAATGGTAAAACTTTGTAAATCCATAACTTTTTCATTTTAACTCCTTTTTGAGTGAACAAAATTTTGTTAGATTCATCAAAGCATGTACTTTCTTTTTGTAAAATAAAAAGTAGCACACACAGTAGAGAAAATAACCCCTAAAATTCATATTACTAATTTATGTGTTATTTATCGCTTGAGTTATATATAAGCTTGATAAACTTATTCTAATTTCAACTATTCTCCAACCCTGGATCAGTGAGTTTCTCTTGGCATGTTTGTCACTTCTATAAAGCACGTTATAACACTTTTGTATATATTTTACACATTAAAATGTATTTCAATAATCATTAAGGTATAGAGACTTCAAAAATCTTTAATAAAACTGGTTAAAAATCCAAATTGAGTAAACTCAATTTGTTAGAACCAGTAGGTTATGCTCTGTTACATAAGAATACATGCCTTCTTAAAATCTTATCAGAAAATGTTAGTCAAATATAATAACTTCAGTTTAGAATAAAATATTTACAGAACTGCCATTTTCAGCCTTCCTATCTTGTTATTTTTGTAACTCATAAACCGTAAAAGATTTTCAAATGATTCTTTCACTAAAATTCACTTTAAAATGTTAAATACCTACTGTATTTATCTCATAATTAATTGATCATTTTGCATAGACATGTTTAATTGATTCTATATGCATATTCGGTTTTTATCAGTAGATTCAGACAATTCGGAGTACGTGGAGCAAGAACCGGAGGTTGAGTGTGACCTCGTGCAGCATCGAGGCAAGCATCTAAGCATATAGAACCCATGTTTTTTTTACTATATGGCTTTGCTTGCAAGTCTATATATATATATATATATATATATATATATATATATATATATATATATATATATATATATATATATATATATATATATATATATATATATATATATATATAATACATATATTTATGCATATGTTGATTTACTCAAAATATCGGTGTTGAGTAGATGTTATATATGTCGTACTTGCTGCATTGACTCCTTTGATATGTTGCTGTCTTTTTATCCTTGTCACCCCTGGATAGATATGGCTAGGTTGATTTTATATTTAATCGATGCTTAGCCACGCTTAGGTCTATTAGACACAAATCGATGGATGGAGCTATCGATTATACTATACTTAGTGTTTTCGATGTTTGTGCATAAAATCTAAGAACTTACACTAAATATTTAAATAAGAGAATATGCTTTGACTTGGATGGGTGATAGGGCGATGATGGGATGGTTGTTTTCCCCAATGCATGTAGCCCGTCTAGGTCACCAAGGACCGAACATGTTGACATCTATTCAAGCACCTTTCGTACTTCCACTCACTAGGAATGGGACGGCTTGTCTTAGTACCTTGCGACGGTGTGATCATCTATGCCCGTTAGAAAGTCATGAGGGTGGTTCTCCCTTTGGATTGCCTCGGGTGTGCCTGGCTTTGGCAAGGGGTATCTCCCGCGATGGTGATCCCGCCTTAGTCACAACACACGCACGTGACTAAGTCGTCGGGGGCCCTAACATGGTTTAGGTGGTTGGGGCATAGCTCAGGGACGGACTTGTTATGAACTTGTATCACTTGTGAGTCACACCTGTGTGCGTGTAAAAGCATTTGATCCTTGTTCATTTCGTGTGGGCAAAGATGTACATCTCTGATCAGAATAAAACTATTCGAATAGCCGTATCCATGGTTTTAGGACGACCACTTGATGTGTTAGTCAGTCTATGTTAGCATCCAACTTGGGTAAAATTAGATTTGGTTTAGTCATGGTGACTATTTTGGCTATGTGCAGCCGATATGTTCGTGACTAGTCATGCATGTCGGGATAGACTTTGACTAGTGATTATTTTGGGCAAGAGTGGCCCATAGATGATGATTAGAGCATGGTTTGTGCTCATTTATATTCCATTTTCAGAACTATATGCTTGCTGTCCCATGTTTTAAGTAGTGACATTTTGCAAGTACTTATGCTTTTGAACTTACTGTTTGCTTACTAAAATTAGCTTTATGCAAAATATAAACCCATATGCTACTCCCTAAGGTAAACTTGCATATCCCTTGATATATTATATGAATGTGTAAGACTTGCGAGTACATTATTGTAGTCAACCCGATGCCTGCATTTTCAGGTGAGGACACCGGCGTTGATGGGTGTGCTTACTATCCCACCGAGGGTGGTGGGGATGGTGAGTAGTGTTTCCGCTTTGCTCTTGCCCTAGTTGGTTGCCCGATGGGAGTGTTGGCACACCACGGGTCTTAGCTTTATGTTTATGTCTTTTGCTATGAATTCCGCTGCTATATTTTGTGATATAAGAAGGCCTATGATGCCTGTTATGTAATATGTACCTTGCTGCCCCTTTATCCCTGTTTTGGTACCTGTCTTGCTATAAATTGCTTGTGATGAATGTACAAGGCTAGTCGCTCCTGGGGACTAGCTAAGTACGATTATGGGCTTTGGAATAATAGAGATAACCATGGGAGGGCCTTTTGGAGTTCGAGTCCTCTGTGGTATGTAGTTTTCTGGTCACCACCATCGAGCAGTTTGACGAGCATACTTTGGGGAGGACTGGCATGGCTATCCTATCGGTTATGTCCTTAGTTCCGGGTCCAGTGCTTCAGATTTATACTATACCTATTGTTAGCGGTGTCAAGTCTGTGATGAGGTTAGGTGGCCATTTTGATTATATGGACTCCACCTAACTAGATAGTTCACGTTTACATGTTCTAACTGTAACGTATGGTATAAATCATGGGGTGCCCACACTTCCGAGGGCAGGGAAGGGGCGGCCAAGGCTTCCCGAAGAGTGGTGGTGCTAATGGCGGTGGCAGCGAGCACAAGCGACAGTGGAGGCAGCGGCTAGACGCGACCAAGGACTCGACGGCGGCGGCGAACTAGTCCCGTATGCGGAGAAGGTAGCTAGGGTTGCCTACGAGCTCGGTGGATGCCCCGAAAAGATCACAGGGCCACAAGTGAAGCAATTTAAAGGGGAGAAGGGAGGAATTTGGCTGGGGAACGGCTAGAACGGCAGCGGGGAAATAGGGTTCATGAGCTCCTTCGAGCGGACCCGGGCCCGAGCTCAACATGGAGGGAGTTAGGACCCTGAATCTTGGGGAAAAGATAGAGGAAGGCTAGGGGATCTCATGAGGACATCACTAGCTCGGATATGACCTTGGCTACCTTATGTATTCATCAACCAAAGGTGCATGCTTTCTACGTAAGATTTATGCATTATATATTTGAACAACCGTTACTGCACCATGAGTTTTGTGTCTTCTTGTTTGCAGAGATACTTGCTTGGGTGAAGGGAAAGAGACCAAGCGCAAGGAACGCATAGATGATCAAAGAAGTTGATTGGAGACCAAACCAAGACCTCACCCAAGTCTACTCCTCCATCACCACGTCACTTTTGGTCCATAGAAGGCAAGAGAGGAAGTTCTGAATGTTTTGGATTCGGATTCGGGTCTCCTAACAGCATCAATTTCAAACGGACCTAGCCGCTGATCCAGAAGGACTCTCAGGGCCCATGAGTACTTGTTGGAAAGCTTATGGAGTCTACTTTTAGATGGTTTTGGTCCCACGTCAAAATTCCTCCTGAGCTGTCCAAAATCATCGAAACAAGACACGTACATCTTCTAGTCCGAGTCTGTTTTGGGTCTTGGGCCTTGTAATTGTGTCGTGGGCTAAACCCAAGGGGTGTGCACCCTAGGGATAACCCTAGGATGTCCCAACTCATATATATATAGTAGCCATCATTGTTTAGAGCCGGGTTTTGCTTAGATTATTCTGCCATTGCAGTTTCGCCGCCTAGATCGGTTTGTAGAACCCCAACTTCGTGTGCTAAACATTCATCTGCAATTCAGATTGTGTTCTTCCTTGTTCTTGCAAATTTCTTCGATTGTTTGCAGGAGCAAAACCTTCGTGGTTAGGTCGACTGCGTGAGAGCGTGGCTGATAATGATAAGATGCACGGGTGTAGCGAGTGCGAGGCGACGATCTGCTGATCGGAAGCCTCAAAACATGAACATCCACACATCACCAAATCGAACCTATCGGAAGATCGGGCACCCAGTCGCATCAAGCGGTATCAGAGCAGCAGGTTGCCCGATAGGTATCATGTATGTTTCCTTCTGTTATGTTTTGTTTTCTCTTACCTAGAGTCCAGAAAACCCAAAAAAATTTTACCACCATGTTCTTCGTAGTGTTAGTTTTATCCCCTGTCCAAACCCCTTTGTGCCTTCGCAAGTTTAATTTTAGCTTCGCTTTGTTGAGTCTGTGTCCTAGGTCAAGTTAGTGGTTGCTGGTTTAGAGTCATGTTCTGGTTCTAGTTCTAGCTTTTGCATTGCACGAGAGCCTACCTTGAGAGATCGAGTTCTACTCAGTTTCGGACTGCAAGTCGCCTTGAGCTTTTAACCCGCTTTCGCAAGCCTTTTAGATAGGTCGCAAGCCACCTTGTGTCAATTGCCCTGCACCGCTAGCCTCCTTTTCAGCCCGCTTGACCTATTGGCACTTATACTCTAGCCAGAGCAACAAGGTTGAGCCGTGAAACCCTAGTTCACGCTACTTGTCTTAAAACAGCCATAACTTTTGCATACAGACTCAGAATTGGGCAAACTTTATATCTGCTGATCGGAAGCCTCAAAACGTGAACATCCACACGTCGCCAAATCGAACCTATCGGAAGATTGGGCACCTAGGCACATCAAGTGGCATCAGAGCACAGGTTGCCCGATAGGTATCATCTGTGTTTCCCTCTGTTAAGTTTTGTTTTCCTTTACCTAGAGTCCAAAAAATCCAAAATTTATTACCACCGTGTTCTTCGTAGTGTTAGGTTTATCCCCTGTCCAATCCCCTTTGTGCCTTCGCAAATTTAATTTCAGTTTCGCTTTGTTGAGTTTGAGTCCTAGATCGAGTCTAGTCGCTGGTTTAAAGTCGCGTTCGTGGTATCTAGTTCGAGCAGTTGCGTTGCGCGAGAGCCTACCTTGAGAGGCCGGGTTCTACTCGGTTTCGTTTTGCAACCGCCTTGTGCTAATAACCCGCTTCGCAAGCCATGTAGATAGGTCGCAAGCCGCCCTGTGTTAATTGCCCTGCATTGCTAGCCTCCTTGTCAGCCATGCCTAACCTATTTTTCAAATTTTGCCCTAGCCGAATATATGAATTGTGTGGCAGAGACCTGTTCTATGTCCCATTTCATAAAATGGCCATAACTTTTGCATACAGACTCAAAATCTAGCAAATTTTATAGAAATTTTACATCCGCGGACATCTATAGAAATTTTACATCCACGACTCCCCTACTTTGTCGGGTTTGTGTCGATGCTTTGCACCGGCAATAATACTATGGGGGTATTCGGTGACCTGGAATTCGATGGATTGCAGAGGAACATGAGGGAATTATACTGGTTTAGGCCCTCAATGTGAGGTAATACCCTACGTCCAGTTGAGATGTTATTCCTCTGAAGTGGATTTGTGATCAATGATCTGGTCTGCCCTCATAGGGCGCCCTGCCTCCCTTTATATACTAGGGGACAGGGGTACATGGCAAGGATCCCAGTCGGATACGACCAAGGGATTTCCTTATTAGAGATAGAATCCTATCCGACTAAGGCTATGTTTCCTTATTGTACAAGGCATAGCCTGCTGGGTGCTATCTTATCTCTAATTACATGATCTGGCCCATCCTCTATCCGAGTGGCCTATGTGCTGGTAATGAGGTACCCGGGGCCCATGGCTCCCACAGTAGCCCCTGAGACCTTCATAGTTGAGTCACAGCTGATGCCGAGTGCTCATCCTCCACGGTGAAGGTTACCCGAGTGCGATGCTCCCGAGTGCTGTTTGTCCGAGTAAGTCTTCCCAAGTCCTGCTTCATGTCAGCTGGCAGCGAGGCTATGAAGGGTTTCATGTAGATAAATAAATAGTGTGCGCCTAATTGGCGCACCTATTAGGTGTAGCCCCCGACTTTGTGCTTAATTGTGAAGACAATTAAACATAAAGTCAAAGATCCTTAACCTGGAAGTCTTTCCCGAGTAGATTACTACTGGTATATGAGACTCTTCGGTATCATGTCAACCGGAATATAATTTATAGTCTTGCCGAGTAGGAGGCTACTCGTATATAGGACTCTTCGACTTCATGTCAGTCGGACTATGAGTTTATAGTCTTTTCCGAGTGGCGTCCCACTCAAAAGCTAGACTCTTCCGCATCATGTCAGCGGGAATAGATATTTATAGTCTCTCCCGAGTAGCGCACTACTCGAAAGTTAGACTCTTCACGTCATGTCAGCTGGGATAATGTCGCTCATGGCAACTGATGGCTACGCATGTAGGCCGAGTACCACTTTATGAAAATAAATCCATTATGTGGTCAGGTGTTCCCGAGAAAGATACCTGCATCCCCAATTTTAATGAAGACCAGCTTGTGATCCTTGTAAGGATATATCCTCGAGACCTGGTGGATAAAACAGATACCCAAACATATATGTTTAGCAGTAAGGCTTTCATGAAGCATATCTGTTTACCTCATCGATTCCTGTGGGTAGCACCAGCGCTATAATTTCAACTCAGCCTGCGGGCGGCCCACATGGAGCATGCTACTGTAGGAACTCATGTCTTGTCGGCCCAATACCAACTGTGCAGGCCTGGGCCCATCTAGTCGGTACAGGCTATAAAAGGATGGGGAGAGAGAAAAAGATTCCATCGTCTTCCCCAAAGCAGCCAATCTCTTCGTCTTCCACCTTCGCGCCTAGCTTTTCGCCTCCCGCCCGGCTAGGGTTAGCAGCAGCTATTCCCCACCCGGACTTGGGCGATTTCAATCCTCTTCGTTTATTCCAAGCCCCCGATTTGCTTTCCCCCAAATCTCACCACCTCCAGTCATGCCGAAGGCGACAAATCCTGCGGGTGCGCCAAGGAGTTCTTGGCCGATCTCGGATTGCGGCTCGGTGAAGCTGAGACGGCTGGAGAACGAGCTGAAGTTGCCCAGCCAAGAAGTGATCCGTTGGCGGTCGGCGAGGGATGAGTCGAGCCCCAACCCCCGGCCTGGTGAAACGGTAGTTTTCGCCTCTTTCTTTGATCGGGGCTTGTGTCTTCCGTCGTCTGATTTCTTCCGCCGCATCCTTGATTTCTACGGGCTGGAGTTGGTGCATTTAAATCCCAACTCGATCCTTCAGATCTCCATATTCGTTACTCTTTGCGAGTGCTTTCTGGGTGTTGAGCCCCATTTCATCCTCTTCCGACACTTGTTCCATGTCAAGCCCTAGCCTTCCAAGAGTAATATCAGTGTGATTGGGGGGGCTGGCCTTCAACTAAGGAGTGATGGGAAGAAAACATATATCGATTTGCCCTTGAAATCTTCTCTGAAGGGCTGGCATAAGGAGTGGTTTTACTGTGCCGATCTGGCTCCTTCCTTGCGCCCGTTTACCGGTATGCCGCCGGCGGTGTTGCCAAGCTGGTCCTCGGAGCCAACCTTTGAAGAACTGGGCCAGGCACATATATTGCTGACGAAGATTGATGACCTCAAGAGGACTGGCTTGACAGGGCCCTGGGTAGCTCGTCGTTTCCTAACGAGACGCGTCCAGCCGCTAAAGTTGAGAAGCGCTTTCGGCTGGGCCTTTAAAGGTAAACACGATCCCGACCGGGTGAGCAGCGAGACGGCGGACAAGGGGGCAGTGACCGATACCTTGTTCGGCTACTTCTCTGAAGGGGTCGTTGCCACCGAAGATGATAACCGCCGAGTTGCCGCCTATAGCTTCATCCGGCCGCGAACCAAGGTAACCTTCTACCTTCTTCCATGGTGAACGCCTATGGAACAGTGATTGTTCAACCTTGTGTGATGGTATCTTGTCGACTTGCTTGTAGTGGCATGAGGAATTTGATGAAGATTCTCGTCCATTGTCTGCGGTCGCGTCGAGGAAGAGGCCGAGGAGTCCCTCTGATGCCCAACCCGACTCGAAGAGAGTGGGGAAGAAGCCGATTCTATATCGGGGCGAGGGGGCCATGACAGCGCGCGCCGTGAGCGGCAGCTTGAAGATAAAGGACATCGCTGCCACAACGCCCACGCGGTCGAGTCCCAGGCTAAGATCAGCAGGCTTGGGCTCGACGTTGTCGTACTCTGCAACAGCGCCGCCGAGGGGCCGACCAGAGCGGAGGCCGATTGGGGCGAAGGAACCCGAACCAACCATACCAGAGTCGAGGCCGACCCAGGCTGATATGCCTCCGCCATCGATGACACCGACCGGGGCGAGTGCCGATGCTAGCACTTTGCCAGGGAGCGGGCAGGGTGGCAGGAAGCTGAAGTTCTCCAAGAGGTGCGCTACTCCGGGCCTTCTGTAGTCGTTGTATGTTAAAATGCAGTCCTGATGTCTTGCTTCGTTGTGCAGGAAGCGGGCCGATATCAACCTCAAAAAGGTTGACCCATCTGCTCCACTTGATGAGTCTGCCCCAGCCGAGCCAGCGGCAGTGGACACACCTGCTGAGCCGGCGGCCAGCTCGGTCGCAGAGACCGAGGTAGTTCCGACAACAGGGCCACTACCGCCACTCGACCAAGAGGTGGCTGTTGAAACTGAGGCCCCAGCCCCCGAGGCACCGTGCGTCGCGGACGCGGGGGACGGAACCCCCGAGCCGGTCCCCGATGTTGTAGGGGAAGGCGGTGCCGAGGCCAGGACCCCGTTGCCGTCATGGTTATCGTCATCGCCGTCGTCGCCGTTGCCGCCGCCACCGGAGATCCCGCATTTGCCTCGGATCGAAGCTCCCCCACGGGTGATGCCCCGGACCTTCACGTGGACCACTCGCGACGGTACTATGAAAAGCTTCAGGCTCGATGAAGTCGTCGCAAGGAGAGAGCGCGAGAGCCTGCTTCGTGCCGCCATCAACGGATCCCAAGGGGTCACGGTATGATTCTTGTAGTGAAGCTCCAGCAATCTTCTTGTCTTGATGTTTGACTCTGTCGTCGGTTTGTTCCTTGTCCCGAGCAGAAGCTCGTCGACCGCAATGAGGCGATGACCGAGATCCTGGTCGAGATGGCTCCCCACCTCGCGGAATTACAACAGCTCCGGGCATTGAAGGCCGAGATGGAGACGCGTCACATGAGGAGGGAGGCCTGGCTGAAGAGCGGCGCTGATCAGCTCAGGGCTGAGACATGGGCCCTAGCCGAGAAGATCAGAGGTAACATCCTCGAGCATATCTCCCCGACTGGACCGTTGGTGTAATCATCCAGCTACGTCGATCCGACTGCTTGGTGGTGTCATGACTGCGTGATTGAGCTCTTGGCTAATCTATGGTGCAGACCTCGAAGCGGAGAGGGAGTCGCAGCTGAAGGAGGCCGAAGAAGCCAAGGCCGAGCTTGAAAGGGTCAAGGCCGACCTGACAAAGGCCAACACCGAGCTTGACCGGGAGAAGTCCGAGTTGGAGAAGGCCGTCGTCAAGCTCGGTAAGGAGAAGGCCGAACTGGAGAAGACCGTGGCCGGGTGGGAGGCCGACTACGAAAGTAAGTCCTCAACCCGACTGTGATCTCAGCCATTACATTAGTCACCCTATGTGTAGCCGAATCTGACAAGCTTACTTTCCGGCCGATCTGGGCAGGCATGAGAGCCAACGTCCAGGCCCAGTACCGGTTCTACACGGAGGAGATAGGGTCAATCAGGGAGTCACGGGAGGCCCTCGTCGGGTCCGTGAAGGCTCCTTGACCTTGTGGATCCCCGCCAGTGGGACCAGCTGTAGCAGGATTCCTCAAATAATGGGGCGTCTCGAGGACGCGCCGAGTGCCCTGAAAAGGTACTCAGACGAGCGGGTTGCCGCCGGCGTGGCCCAGACCCTAGCAATGACCAAGTCCATCTACCCGAGGGCGGACATTGAGGCCATCGGGGAGGGCTTTTCCGAGGAGACGACGCCCGAGGAAGCGCTGGAGCTGATCTCGCAGGCGAAGCCGACTGCTGAAGCGATTACCCGAGACCTGGGTCTGTAAAGGCAATACATTTTGTGGTCGGTGTACATATGCTTTCATATACGATCATGTGTGATATATGTGTCGTGCCGCCAAACTTATTATTCGGTTGTCATTAGCTTTACCCGACCATGTAGCATGCACCGAGCTAGTTCGATAGAACTTGATAAAAATCGTTCGGAGGAAGATGCTATACTCGGGCGAACGCATCAGTCGTGGCAAGGCTTCATAACCGAGGTAAGATAAGCTTGTATGTTATTGACAGAACACATATATACATGCAGCCCCCGACTCACTACTCGATTGGAACAAGCGGCGTAGTGAGTCAGGAAAAACTGTACACATGGAAAAAGTAAAACTCAGGTATAGAAAGGACGTAGCTGTTCTATATTCATGAGTTTGGTGATGAGGACGCGTCTTTGGTCTTCAGTCGGTAGGCGCCTGGCCGCGTGACCTCGGCTATAATGAACGCCCTTCCCAGATGGGGATAGTTTATGCATGTCCTTGGTGGTTTGTATCTTCCTTAGAACGAGATCCCGACCAAAAAAGCGCGGCCACGGACATTGCGATGTGGTAGGCGACGCAGGCCTTGAAGATACCTTGCCGACTGGATTGTTGCGGCGTCTCTTGCTTCTTCCAGCTAATCTAGTTCGATCAGTCGGGTGTTGTTGGAATCGTCTTCGGAGTAAGCCCGGACTCGCGGAGAGCCGAACTGTATCTCAGTCGGTAGCATGGCCTCAGTACCGTAGACCAGGAAGAAAGGGGATTGCCCTGTTGCCCGACTGACCGTGGTTCTGAGAGACCAGAGAACGGATGGTAGTTCTTGTACCCACCGACCCGCGTATGGTTGTAGTCGGTCGTATATCCTGGCCTTGATGCCTTGTAAGACCATGCCGTTGGCTCGCTCAACCTGCCCGTTGCTCCGCGGGTGTGCCACAGATGCATAGCAGATCTTGATGCCGAAGTCGTCGCAGAAATCTTGGAATAGGCCTGCCGCGAACTGAGTGCCGTTGTCGTTATGATGCGGTTAGGGACCCCAACCGGTATAGTATACTCAGGATGAAGTCCTTTGCTCGTGCCGCTGTGATTGTTGCAACAGGTTAGCCTCAATCCACTTGGTGAATTTATCCACTGCCACGATAAATGTGTGAACCCTCCTGGCGCTTTCTTGAATGGCCCGACCATGTCGAGCCCCCATACTGCGAATGGCCAGGAGATAGGGATAGTCTGGAGTTCCTGGGCGGGAAGATTTGTCTGTCTTGCGAAAGAACTGGCAACCCTCGCACTTGCGAACGATATTTTGGCGTTGTGATGCGGTGGGCCAGAAGAATCCCTGCGGTAAGCTTTTCCGACTAACGTCCTGGATGCAGCGTGGTTGCCACATATGCCCGAGTGGATTGAATGCAGGATCTGCTTGCCTTCCTCGGTGGTGACACAGCGCATGAGGACACCGGATGCGCTCCTTCGGTACAGGTCTTCTCCGACTAGCAGGAAGCTTTTGCTTCGACGCTTGATTTGCTCGGCTTGATTGCGATCTTCTGGGAGTTCATCGTCCAAAGGAATTTGAGAACAAGACCCCTCCAGTCTTGACATATGTGCAGCACTTCGTCGGTGGTCGGGGTAGGCTCGCCTCCCGACTGCTCTTGTGCCGGTTTCTTCTTGACTGATGGCTCCATAAGTTGCTCGACAAAGATTCCAGTCGGAACCGCTTCTCGCTTGGATCCCATGTTTGCCAGCTCATCGGCCGCGTCGTTGTATTGACGCAGGACGTGTGTGATTTCCAGCCCGTCAAACTTGTTTTCCAACTTGCGGACCTCTTGACAGTATGCCGCCATTGTGTCGTCGAGACAGGTCCAGTCTTTCATGACTTGGTTGACCACGAGTTGGGAGTCTCCGCGCACAACCAGTCGACGTATGCCGAGTGATATGGCGATGCGGAGCCCGTGAACAAGAGCCTCGTACTCGGCGACGTTGTGGGAAGCCGGGAAGTGGATTTGTAGTACGTACTTCAACTTTTCGCCAGTGGGGGTGTGGGAGCCATGGGCCCCGGGTACCTCACTACAAGCACATGGGCCACTCGGATAGAGGCTGGGCCAGATCATGTAATTAGAGATAAGATAGCACCCGGCAGGCTGTACCTTGTACAATAAGGAAACATAGCCTTAGTCGGATAGGATTCTATCTCTAATAAGGAAATCCCTTGGTCGTATCCGACTGGGATCCTTACCATGTACCCCTGTCCCCTAGTATATAAAGGGAGGCAGGGCGCCCTATGAGGGCAACCCGAGATCATCGATCACAAATCCACCTCAGAGGAATAACACCTCAACTGGACGTAGGGTATTACCTCACCTTGAGGGCCTGAACCAGTATAATACCCTCGTGTTCCTCTGCAATCCACCGAATTCCAGTTCGCCGAGTACCCCCATAGTATTATTGCCGGTGCAAAGCATCGACAGTTGGCGCGCCAGGTAGGGGACCGGCGAGTTCTTCATCAATAGATTCGATGGATCCCATTAACGGAGTCAGGAGCAACAAGTTCTCCAACGGAGACACCATCACCTTCGGGAGCCTTGATTTCGTCGCCGATCAACTCGGCAACCTTTCTTTGGCTGAGGCAGATCCGATCTCGCCAGCCGAAGAGCCAGCCGGCGTTGCGCCAGTCGGCCCAGGGACGTCACCATCTCTTTCGACGATCTACTACGACAGTCCTCACGTCGCCGGACATCGGGACAACTCTCTCCCTCGGCGTCCGACTCGCGCTAGGCCTTGAGCCAGCGCGGGTTAGGCCAAGAGGGGGAGAGATCGTCAATCTCCCGTACGGATTCGGCGACGCTGTGCACCCACAACCCGCGCAGCAGACCCGACCTCCAGCGATTCAGTTCGGACACGGTCATGAACCGTTTCAGATTGGATCTAGGGAGGTCGGAGTCGTCCTAAACTCGATAAACTACTCGAGTCCGACACTAAGTCGATGGTGGTTCGAGCATCAACTCGGACTCCACCTTGGCAAGCTTCCTCCTCCCCCGCGAGATCTTCATGGCTTCAACGCCACCTTCGAGGTGCGCCGACTGCAAGAGGAGCAGCATGAGGAGGCGCGCCGAGTGCAACAAGAGGAGGCAACCGACAAGCTCGCAACGACGGGCTTCGACAAGCTGGGGCGAGCCGCCCAGCAGCAGATCCTCCGAACCAAAGTCGGCGACCACGATGTCTTCGTCACGCCACAACAGAACGTCGTGGCCGCCGCAATCTGCTGGACACGCTCCAGTTTGGCCGGACCATCAGGCCACACCAACCATCGCCAAGATCAAGGCGATGATTACTGCTGCCGCCTGCCAGCAGCAAGAACAGTCAGGCAACACTCGCATACCGACCGTCGAAGGCTCTCCAGCGGCGGAGTCATCTGCATCAGCACACGAGGGCAGCCGGCTCAACCCGGCAGCATGAAGAATCCCGCCAAACAACACTCGGCATACCAATACGACAACCGGCGGCGTACCATACGACCGCCGACACGATCAAGACCTCCGATCGCGGTTACAAACGCGATCTTCGCCAACACTATAAATGCCGGCGCGAAGAGCGCGAAGAGGATGAACGCCTTAGGCGACTGGAGGACGAACACGAGCGCTTCGGTCTCCACTACGAGCGACTACACGCCAAAACCGAAGCCCGAGTCCTCACGATAATGAAGGATCCCAGCCTTTACTCGGGAGTTACGGGACGTCCGATGGCCAGTCGGCTTTAAGCCTACCGGGATTGAAAAGTACGACGGCAAGACAACCAGAGTACTGGCTTACCGTTTACGTCCTAGCTTCAAGCTGCTGGGGGCGACAGCAGAGCCATGGCTAAACTACCTCCCAGTCGCGTTATCCGACTCGGCGAGGACATGGCTGACAGGCTCCCAGGCGGTCGATCGGTTCCTGGGGTACAACTCAGGGAGCGGTTTCATCGCAAACTTCCAGGGACCTACGAGAGACCGGCTTTTCCGAGCCACGACCTCTACCAACTGCATCAGAAAAAGAACGAGTCTCTTACGGGAATTCATCAAAAAGGTTTTCGAGAAGTGCAATCAAATCCCAAACATAAAAAGACGAGGTCGTCATCGGCCGCTTCCGCAAAAGGGAGTAAAAGACGCCCGCTCATCGCGAAGTTCACTCGAAAGCCACCTCATCCCACCGTCCGGACTCTCTTTCGACATGGCAACAAGTACGCGACTCAGCTGAAGCCGTCGCGAGGCCTTCGACGAGAAGAAGGAGCCCCGACAAAAAGACAACAGGGCAAAAGCCGACAACGAGCAGCTCAGAACAGCCTGGCAGCCGCAAGCGGAAGTCGGACAACGAGGTGGCTAACATGGAGCGCAGTCGGTCACGGCCCTAGCGGGAACAACGACTACCAGAAAGTCATGAACGGGCCTTGCCCTTTCACCCAAGGGCCCGGCACGCAGCCAAAGACTGCCACAATGCTCAAGAAGTTTGCCTCCGAGCAGGCTTCATCATCTGCCGTCGGCGACAAGGACAAGGACAAGCCAGACTCGGGTCCGGCTACTGACTGACTTCCAGGACCCCAAGCCGAACTCAACCACACCTTCGGGGGCCACTCGCGTCGACGATCCAAGCGCAAGCAGAAGCTATCAGCGGGACATTAACGGTCTCCCAACGGATGCCCCAATACTTGCGCTGGTCAGAGATGGCTATCACCTTCAACGCGCGGATCACCCAGATCGGGTTTCCCACCGGGACGATACCACTCGTCTTGGATCCGGTCGTCAAAAATATTAGGCTGAAGAAAACCCTCATCGACGGAGCCAGTGCGCTCAACATCCTGTTCGCCAAGACTTTGGACGAGATGAGAATTCTCGTTCAGAACTACGGCGAGCACCGCGCCCTTCCATGGGATAATCCCCGGCTTGTCCATCAACCCCACTCGGGCAGATAACCTTGCCGGTGACCTTCGGCACGCGGGACAACTTCCGCACGGAAACACTCCTTCGAGGTCGCCGACTTCGAGACGGTATCACGCGATACTCGGACGACCGGCCCTCGCCAAGTTCATGGCGATTCCACACTACACATCATGGTGCTTGAAGATGCCCGGGCCAGCAGGAGTCCTCTCCCTCCGCAGCGACGCTAAGCAAGCCTTCACCTGCGACAAGGAGAGCTGCGAGCTGGCTCAAACACAAGAAGCGGCAGTCGGGCGCAACAGCATATCGGCAAGCCGCTACATCTGAAGTCGATCCAAGATCCAGTTCCGGCGAAAAAAGCAGCGAAGTCGGGAATTTCAGCCGACTCTGACACGAAGAAATCCCTGGACATTCCGACCTCCAAGACTGCTTAGTCGGGACCGGGACTCGACCCCAAATAGGAAGACGCGCTCGTCACCTTCCTCCAAGCCAACAAAGATATCTTCGGCGTGGAAACCGTCCGACATGCCGGGCGTACCAAGGGAGGTGATCGAGCACGCCCTACCGTAAGCCAGACGCCAAGCCGGTCAAACAACGGCTGCGGCGGGGCTTCGCTCAAGACCGCAAGGATGCTATTCCCGGGAGGAAATCACCAGCTCCTCGCAGCCGGCTTCATCAAGGAAGTACACCCGGACTGGCTGGCCACCAGTCTGGTCCGGAAGAAAAACGGTAATGGCGCATGTGCGTCGACTACACCGACCTCAACAAAAGCGTGCCCCAAGGACCCATTTGGTCTTCCGGATAGATCAGGTGGTTGACATCCACGGCGGGTGCGACCTACTCAGTTTTCTCGACTGTTATTCGGGATATCATCAAATTAGCTTGAAGGAACAAGACTGTTTAAAGACTCTTTCATCACGAGGCCGTTTTGGAGCGTATTGCTAAAAACCAATATCACAATGCGTTCGGTCTGAAAAACGCAGGCGAACCTACAAAGGGCTTTCAGCGGTGTCTGCACACTCAGATCGGGCGCAACGTGGAAGCCTACGTCGACGATGTGGTGATCAAGTCTAAAATCAAAGACCCTCATTGCCGACTTGGAAGAACCTTCCAAAACCATTCGGAGATTCAAGATGAAGTTGACCCGGACAAGTGCACCTTCGGGGTGCCGTTGGGAAGTTATCGCTTCATCGTCTCGCACCGCGGCATCGGGCTAACCCGGAGAAAGTCAACGCCATCATGAACATGGCGCCCCCGACCAACTCAAAGACATCAGAAGACAGGCTGCATGGCGGATCAGTCGGTTTATCTCCCGACTGGGCGAACGGGGGCATGCCTTCTTCAAGCTCCTCAAAAAGGCGGACATAGACCTTTCAGTGGACCCCGGAAGCCCATGCACAAGCCTTCGAAGACTTCAAAAAATTCCTCAGATCACCCCCGTCTAGCGTCACCCCTGCCCCAGGAACACTAATGCTTTATCTGGGGCAACAACACAGGTAGTCAGACGGTGCTGGTAGTGGAGCGATCCGAGTACGAACAGGTCATCCAAAAAATACAACGGCCAATCTACTTTGTCAGCGAGGTCTTGCCGACTCCACACAAGATACCCGCAGGTCAGAAGCTGCTATAGTGCTCGGTACTCATCACAGTCGAAAGCTGGTGCACTACTTTCAAAAGCATAAGTCATGCGCGTCCTGTCCGGTGGTCACAGCGTTCCCTGTATAAGTCCCCGTCTCGGGGATGTCCTTCATAATCGCGAGAGGCCACGGCCGGATCGCTAAATGGGCACTCGAGTTGATGGCGTTTGACATCACCTTTCAGCCACGGACAGCTATCAAATCTCACGCTCTAGCCGACTTCGTGGCCGAGTGGACATAAAAAAAAAAAAAAGAAGTTCAACTCCAACACAACACAACAAGCTAGAGTAACTGGAAGGACAATGTACTTGACGGTTTTAACTCCTACGGATCGGCGGTGCCGGGCTGGAGTCATACTGACGTCCCCCTGGAAAAGTTGAAATAATGTACTACAAATCACTTCCGCTTCCACATGTTACGTCGCCGAGTCGAGGCTCTTGTTAGACGGGCTCCGCATCCCATATTCACGATACGTCGACGTGGTTTGTGCGCGGAGACTCCCAACTGCGTGGTAACCAAGTCATGAAAGCTGACTGTCTCGACGACACAATGGCGGCATCGATACATGTCAGGGGTCCGCCAGTGGAAAAACAAAGTTCGCGGGCTGAAATCACACACCGTCTGCGTCAATACAACGACCGCCGATGAGCTGGAAACATGGGATCCAAGCGAGAACGTCCCGACTGGAATCTTTGTCGAGCAATTATGGATCCCTCAGCAGAAGAACCGCACAAGAGCAGTCGGAGGCGAACCTACCGACCACCGCACAAGTGACGTGCACATATGTCAAGACTAGCGTGTCCTGGTTCTCAAATTCCTCCTCGACGATGAACTCCCAGAGATCGCAATCAAGCCGGCAAATCAAGGTCGAAGCAAAAAACTCTGCTAGCGGAGAAGAACCTGTACAAGGAGCGCATCCGTGTCCTTCATGCGATGTGTCACCACCGAGGAGGCAAGCAGATCCTGGTCAATCCACTCGGCATATGTGGCAACCACGCCTAATCCATGACGTTAGTCGGAAAGCTTACCGACAGGGTTCTTCTGGCCCCCGCAGTTCACAAGACGCCAAAGATTCATTCGCAAGTGCGAGGTGGCCAGGTTCTTGAAGACAGACAAATCTTCCCGCCAGAACTTCAAACTATTCCTATCTCTTGGCCATTCGCAGTTATGGGCTCGACATGTCGGCCATTCAAGAAAGGCCAGAGGTTCACACATTAAACGTCCGCAGTGATAAATTCACCAAGTGGATTTGAGGCTAAACCTGTTCGCAAACAATCCACAGCGCACGAGCAAAGACTTCATCTTGATATTCTAGTTCAAAAACGGTTTGGTCCCTTCAACCGCATCATAACCGACAACGCACACGTCCTCAGCCATATTCAATTTCTGCGACGACGTTTCGCCAGATCTGCTATGCGTCTGTGCACACCCGCGGAGCAACGGGCAGGTGAGCGAGCAACCGGCATTGTCTTACAAGGCATCAAGGCCAGGATATACGACCGACTACAACCATATGCGGGTCGGTGGGTACAGAACTACCATCCGTTCTCTGTCTCTCAGAACCACGGTAGTCGGCAAACAGCCAATCCCCTTTCTTCCTGGTCTACGGTTACTAGGCCTGCTACCGACTGAGAGTACATTCGGCTCTCAGCGAGTCCGGGCTTACTCCGAAGGCGTTCCACGCACCCGACTGATCGAATTACGATCAGCTGGTAAGAAGCAAGAGACGCCGCAACAATCCCAGTCGCAAGAATTTCAAGGCCTGCGTCCGCTACCACAATCGCAAGGTCCGTGGCCGCGCCTTCTTGGTCGGGGATCTCGTTCTAAGGAAGATACAAGACCACAAGGAACAGGCCATAAAACTAACCCCCATTGGGAAGGGCCGTTCATTATAGCCGATTCACGCTCGGCCAGCGCTACCGACTTGAAGACCAAAGACGGCGTCCTCTCACCAAATCATGAATATAGAACAGCTACGTCCTTTCTATACCTGAGGTTTACTTTTTCAGTGTACAGTTTTTCCTGACCAACTACGCCGCTTGTTCCAATCGCAGTTATGAGTCGGGGGCCTGCATGTTAGATTGTTCTGTCCAAATAACATACAAGCTTATCTCACCCGGTTATGAAGCCTTGCCACGACTGATGCGTTCGCCCGGTATAGCATCTTCCTTCTGAACGCATTTTATCAAGTTCTATCGAAAATAACTCGGTGCATAGCTAACATGGTCGGTAAAGTAATGACAACGAATAATAAGTTTGGCGGCATGACACATATATTCCACACATGGTTGGATATGAAAGCATGATGTATACACCGACTACAAATATATTGCCTTTACAGAACCCAGGTCCCGGGTAATCGCTTCAGCAGTCGGCTTGCCTGTGAGAATCAGCTCCAGCGCATTCCTCTGGCGTCGCTCCTCGGAAAATCCCTCCCCGATGGCCTCAATGTCGCCCTCGGGTAGATGGACTTGGTCATCGCTAGGGTCTGCCACGCGCCGGCGGCAACCCGCTCGTCTTGAGTACCTTTCAGGGCATCGATGCGCGGTCCTCGAGACGCCCCATTATTGAGGATTTCGCTAACAGCTGTCCCTACTGAGCGGGATCCACAAGGATCAAGAGGCGCCCTTCCGCGACCCACGAGGCCTCCCGGTGAGCTCCCTGATTGACCTTATCTCCTCCGTGTAGAACCAGTACTGGGCCTGGACGTTGGCTCTCATGCCTGCCCAGATCGGCCGGCAATAGCCTTTCAGGATCAGCTCACGCAGGTGTGATAATGATTGGCTGAATCAACAGTCGGGTTTGAGGACTTCTTGTCGATAGTCGGCCTCCCACCCGGCCACGGTCTTCTCCAGTCGCCTTCTCCTTACCGAGCTCAACGACGTCCTTTCCACCGGACTTCTCCCGGTCAAGCTCCGGTGTTGGCCTTTGTCAGGTCGCCTGGACCCTTCAAGCTCGGCCTTGGCTGCTTCGGCCTCCTTCAGCTCGACTCCCTCTCCGCTTCGACGGTCTGCACCAAGATTAGCCAAGAGGCTCAAATCTGCGCAGTCATATACACCAAGCAGTCGGATCGACGTAACGGATGATTACAACCAACGTCCAGTCGGGGGCAGAAATGCTCGAGGATTTACCTCTGACCTTCTCGGCTAAGGCCCATGGTCTCAGCCCCTGAGCTGCATCAGCGCCGCCTCAGCAAGGCCTCCCTACTCGTGTGACGCAGCCTCCATTCTCGCTTCAATGCCCGGAGCTGTTGTAATTCCGCGAGGATGGGGAAGCCATCTCGACCAGGATCTCTTCAATCGCCTCGTTGCGGTCGACGGCTTCGCTCGGACAAGGAACAAACGGACGACAGGAAGTCAAACACAAGACAAGAAAGATTGCTGGAGCTTCACGACAAGAATCATACCGCGACCCTTGGGACCCGTTGATGCGGCACGAATCAGGCTCTCGCGCTCTCTC
>RYFJ01003259.1:0-164899 GCA_003991445.1 Oryza meyeriana var. granulata | reverse complement strand
TGTCGAAGAGGAGAAGACAGTGACGACGACGACGGCGGCGCGCGGCGACAAAGAGCAACGGGAGTCCCTGGCCCCCAACTCGGTCAGCTCCGGGCCTCGGTGGCTGCTCAGGGGCTGCACAGTGACTTCAATGCCACCCCTTGGTCGACCGGGGTGTTGCAACCCTGCAGTCGGGACCGTCGCAGTCAGCAGGTGTGCTCGCTGGCACTGGGCTTGCGGCTAGCTGCTCTACAACGAGAGTGGCCGTAAGCGGTCTCCTTGAGACTCAATATCGGCCTGCTTCTACGTACGATCACTTCAAGACACTACCATGACAAAACAGATTTTCAGAAGGTCCAGAGCAACCTACCTCTTGGAGAACTTAAGCCTTTGCCCGTGAGATCTAGATCCCGGCGGTGGGCTGTGCTGGCGGCTTCAGGCCATCGACGTGTGGGCAGTCGACTGTGGCGTTTTTATCCTGGCTGGCCCTACTCCTATGTGTGCCAGATGGGTGCCGGTACTCAGGCGCGCCGCAAATTCTTGGCCATGTTGCTGAGCTGGTGGCACTAGAGTCGGCTAGTACGTCGGCATGATCTAGTTGGCTTCGATGATGCCTTGAGCTCAATTGCAGCCGGGTCCCGACTCTGGGACTCAATGGCCTAGGCGCTGCACCGGTGTCCTTTATCTCAGACTCCCGGCAGTCGGCACTCAGCCTCATACCACCATCCTTCTTTGGATCTACCAACAGGTCTCTTCCCCGCTCGTCTTGGAGTCGGGCTGGGCAGCAGAATGACTTCTCGGTCTTCTTTTGATTTCACGTAATTTCTGGGAGTCGTTCCTCGAACTCCTCACATGACTACACTAGCAGCTTCAACATACAAGTTACATATGCAGCAATCTGGACCTGTATCTGCAAACATTCACACAGATGAACTACAAGACTCATTAGCAAAGATTACGCTTTGGCGGCCTCTTCTTGCTGTAGCCACATGGACCACAGCGATCTGTGTCTCAGTTTCGACCACCCGTGGCGAAGAAATCCGAGCAGGATGTCATGTACAGCCTTGTATACTTGTCTGATCAGTTGTCGTGAGAATTCCCGCTAGGATCACTCTTGGCCTTGTAGTCCCAGCCAAGTGACACCTCAGCTTCAACGGGGGCACCCGAGTGCGTCTAGGTCACCCAAAGGGGGGGGGGGTGGGACTCAACCCCGGCGTCTTTTCAGCTGCTATCACATCCTACTCAGACATTGTTGTTATTAACCTGCCCCATTTTCTTTAGATGTGGGCAGAGATGACCACTTGGCGATAATCACCGGGGGCAAAACCCATAAAAGGGGGAAGGCATGGCTCAAGATGGAACAGTAAAACCATTCTTATGCAGCGTTTGAGAGAAGATTTCAAGGAATATCTAAAGTAAATTTTCTTCATCTCATTCACTGAATTTGGACAGTTGGACTCCCACTCTCCAATCACTTGGATTTTATCTTGGAGGGTTAGGGCTTGATATGGACAAATCCTGATAATGAAGTAGATTCAGATGGGGTTCCAAACCCTAGGAAGCATCACAAAGAGTACAACAAAATGAAGATTTGGTAGAAATAGTTGGGATTTCAGATTCACCAACCTTTCGAGTTTCGTAAAATGTAAGAAGATGGCAGAACTCGCGAAAGATGGAAGCAAAAGACCCGGTGGAAAAAGAGGCTAAAAACGATTGGTCCACCCTCTCGGGGGCTCTTAACACGATTCGCCCTTGTATGCCGGACTAGTTGATGTCTCCTGTGCTCTAAGACTTCAGCTGCTTCTGCCAGAAGCTTCAACTTCGCTGACGCCGCAATCTAAAGTTGGCCGAATCATTCGACCGCGCATCTCACCACAAGATCGAAGTCCTTGACATGGTTGGGGATGAGGAATTTGGGGAAAATCTAGCTTGGAGGTTTGGAATGGAAGTGGATGAGGGAGAGCAAAATCGCCGAGTTCTGGTGGGGAATGAGGCGAGCGGAACAGCAAACCCTAGCGAGAGAGGAGGTGAAATTTGCACGAAAGAGCAGACAAACGATTGGAGAATCATGTAGAAGAGGTGATGGAATCTTTCCTCTTCCTCTCTCAGCCTTTTATAGAGCCGTTTCCGACTACGTGGGCGTTGGCTCGCAAGTCGGTATTGGGCCACCAGATAATTTCTATATACGCTACTGTTCAATTATGGGCCGCTCAATAGGCTGGGTTAATAATCGCAGTGCTGATGCTTACCATGAGGAACCGATGAGCATAATTAGATATGCTTCATGAAGCCCTAAATTGTTAAACACAATGTGTGGGTTCCGTCTATCCACAGTATCGAGGATATATATCTTTAATAAGGATCACTAAAGCTGGTCTTCGTTAAAAATTGGGGATGCCAGGTATCTTTCTCGAGTACTATAGCCTGACTCACAGTAATATTTGGAATATTATATAAATTTATAAAGTGATATTTCAGTTTTCCTACCATGAATTAGCTCGCCAATAGTTTGCAATATTGAGCAAACATTTATCCCAAAAGACATGCGTTGAAGAGTCTTGATAAAAAATTCGAGTAGTGCACATCGTACTCGCTGGAGAGAACTATAAACCTTCTTTCCAGTAACATGAGGTTGAGAAGTCTAGAACTAAGAGTGGGAACTCGTAAATAAGACTTCAAGATTGAACACCTTCTCCAGCTGACATTTGAAGCTGATAGAGTATATACGATGTGGAGTGCTACTCGGGAAATAAGACTATAAATCATATTCCGGTTGAACATGATAAAAACGATACAGCTCTATATACCAAGTATACTACTCGGGAAAGACCTACAAGGTTAAGATTTTGACTTTATCGTTTAATTGTCTTCACAGCGATTAAGCACAACAAGTTTAGGGCTACACCTATAGGTGCACCTATTCGGTGGCACACTATTCATACACTACATGAAGACCTTCATAGCCTCGCTGGCCAGCTAAATGAAGCAGGACTCGGAAGAAGAAGCATCAGACAAAGAGTACTCGGGAGCAATGCACTCGGGCAATCTTTACCATGGAGGATGAGCACTCGGCATCAGCTGTGACTCAACTATGAAGGTCTCAGGGGCTACTGTGGAGGCCATGGCCCCGGGTACCTCATCACAAGCATATGGGCCACTCGGATAGAGGATGGGCCGAGACTTGTAATTAGAGATATAGTAGCACCCAACAGACTTTGCCTTCTACAGTAAGGAATATACAATCCTAGTCGGGTAGATTGTATCTCTAAGAGAAATCTTGGCCGTATCCGGCTGGGTCTCCTACCTTGTACCCCTGTCCCCCAGTATATAAGGGGAGGCAGGGCACCCCCTTAGGGCACGAGCTTATAGAAGCAAACACAAATCCTCAAAGGAATACCACCACAACTGGACGTAGGGTATTACCTCACATCGAGGGCCTGAACCAGTATAAAATCTCCTTGTGTTCCTTTGCAATCCACTGAGTTTCCATCTGCCGAGTAGCCCCATATTCATATTGCTGGTGTAAAACATCGACACTAGGATTGTGAATGTTGCTAGATATGCTCATGACACTTAAGGACCGTTTCGCAGACTAGTTGTTGTGAAGCAATACTCATACTAACCACAAGCTAGAATGGGTAATAGCGGGATTTAAAGTGTGCCGAGTTCAATATGACGCACCAGGGCTTTGTTTGTGGCTGATATAAGTCCACACATGGCAGTTGTCAATATGTCCATGAGTTTGGGCATCCAGCCGTCTTGCAGGAAGGCACTTGATCACCCCTACCAGACACCGGAGGCTTGGCGGGAGGCTCTCCTATTTGTGCGAGTTACATGGATAATCCTGTTATAATTCCTTTCCGAGATACCATGGTGGTATTGAAGCACACAGTGATGTGTTGTGGAGTTCTGTCTTGTGGGTAAATTGGTACACCTCTGGCTAGAGTAAAACTATTTGAATAGCCGTGCCCGCAGTTAATGGGTGGGCCTAGCAATGTTTTCTGTGATTAGTCCCACACTATCTTAATTAAATAATAAATGGTGGAATATGGTTAGCTCCAGATTGGAGTGGTTGGGCCTATATCGCTTTGGAGAGCAGTATAGTGTTGGTTAATATTGAATAATGATTATTGTTTTACTACTCTCTTAAATGTTTTATTAAATGCTATTTACACAACTTCAGCCATATTATGCCATCCTGCATATTTGCTTTGTGGCTTGCGGAGTATTTCATGTACTCACTTTGCAATCAACAATCATCATCAAAAGAGTATATCATCGAGGAGGACTTCCTGGAGGACTAAGCGGGAGCCTGGTCAAATGCGTGTGGACTGGGAGTCATCGCGTCATCCGTAGTTATTCCGCTGCTTAGATTTTATTATTTTGAGAGGTGACATTCGCCTCTGTAATAAATACATTCGTTATGTAAAACAATTACTTTGTTATCGACTTTGTCAAACGTGTGCCTCGGTTGATTCTTGGACGAGGGTTTACACATAATAAAGAACCTGAATTTTGGATGGAAATTCCAAGTGCGACAAGTTGGTATCAGAGCGACTTTGATTATAGGATAAGCCCCTTGGTACCCCCTAAGAGCCTTCTGAAAAGATTTTAAAAATTAGAACTACCCTCCCCTCTTTCTCTTTTAATTAGGGAAGTTAACGGTACATGAAAAAAATCTTTTGATTTAATTAATTTCCTTTCTCAAAAAAAAAAGGCATTTATCTATTTAGTTATGTCATTTTCTTTTCAACATTCTATTAATTAGTGTTGTACATCCATTACTGTACTGATTATGATCCTTTTCTCAACTTACAAAAAAAACTTCTTTTCATGAGTGCTTAAATTCACTTTAATTTTCTTTGGAAACTTTTTTCTCTTTTATTTAAATCAAACTTATTCGGTTAACTTAGTTGAAACCATTAATCCTCCTTTCATGCTCTATAGATGGCAAACCGTGAGCTAGTGCATCTGTTTGGAGTCGGTGGATTCGTCAAGGAGCTGCATGACATGGCCTTACGCATGGTATAATCCAGCCCCAGAGTACAGACAAGTCACCCACAACCCATGTGAAGAGAAGTGCTGTGTTCGTCTGACAATTTCAAGTGAACGGGAAGGAGTCCCATCCATGATCTTCGGAGCCGGAGGAAGGAACTTCAAGCATGCATGTCAAGAAGTGGCGTTGGAGGCTATTGGAGAACTTCGTCACCGCTATGCCGCTCGCTTGAGGGACACCGCCTATCGCTGTCACCCTTCCAGGACCCACAATGATGAGTACAGCAGCTACCAGAGTCCTGAGGCAGAGAACAGCGCTACTACACAATGCTTAGTGAGGATGCTAAGTGCTATGGACAATGCTCGTGCAGATGTGGTGATCGCAGCTCATGAACGGGAGAATGAGAACCGCACCAAGATCTGCAGGCTGCAAAACAAAGTGGATCGCTTGAAGAGAGAGCTAGCATTGGCCAAAGGAGAAGCACCCCCTAGAGGCACAAGATCTGCAACCACTGCAAGGAAGAGGGTTCATCTTCCACCTCGGATTCAACTAGCACCAAGGACCCACTTGCTGAATGATCAAGTCCCACTCCGGGTAGTTCCACCTGTGGCATATGCTGATGATGCAGAAGAAGACTCAGAAGAATCGGAAGCCAGCATGCCTTCAGAGAGATCAGGAGATAGTGGAACTCGCACCCATTTTGAAGTGGAGTGGGGTGATACTCAAGATGATGAAGAGGAACCCAAGTACAACTCTGGTGCAAGAAGAAGCCCTTCGCCCTATTGAATAGCACCTTAGTAGGAGTTTACCTTAGAGCGTTGTGTTAGCAGTTGTGTGCTTAGGAGATGCTTGTGTGTGTGTGTGGTTTTAGATGGTAGTTTATGTCAGAGGGTGGTGATGTTACTTCACATCATTTGCATAGCCCCGCGTCAGAGTGGTGGGACCATTTCCATGCCAACAGAACTGATGGCCAACCTATCACTTGGGCTGAGTTCGTCGTCGCCTTTAAGAAGACACATATTCCCGCAAGAGTGGTGGCACTCAAGAAGCGTGAATTTTGGGCTCTAAAGCAAGGAAATCGATCGGTGATCGAGTTTCTATGCAAGTTCAACCGTCTTGCCCGAGGACATCAGCACCGACGCGGAAAGGCAAGAGAAGTTCTTGGACAAATTGAATGATGAGCTCTCTGTCCAGTTGATCTCTGGAGACTACTCAGATTTCCAGAAGCTGGTAGACAAAGCCATTTGACAGAAGGACAAGAATAACTGGATGGAGTAGAGGAAGTGCAAGATTGCAAGTTTCCGAGCTCAACAGTCCAGCAGTCAAAGGCTGCATATGGCAGGGCTCCTCAGAACTTAGCAGGGAGGATTCGACATCCTCGACACCCTCCCTGTAGCGCCAGTTCTACAACAGCAATACTGGCGGCAATGTTGGGGCAAACCGTCCTCCTCTCGCTAGCTACTACACCTGCACAAAACAAGAAACCCAAGAAGGAAGCTGGAGGGAAGACATTGAACTACAATAACTGTGGAGAACCTAGACATTATGCTTTCCAGTGCCCAAAGCCCAAGCGCCTCAAGCTAGCCGCACCAGGTTAGACCACTGGCAATGTGGTCAAGGCCAGAGTGAACCATGTCACAGCAGACAAAGCTTAGACTGCACCAGACGTCATCCTAGGTACGTTCCCTATTAACTCAGTTACTACAACAGTCTTATTTGATTCAGGTGCTACACATTCTTTTATGTCAAGGGGTTTTGCAAGGAAACATGGGTTCCAGATAGGGAAGTTGGATGAGTCTATCATGGTTAACACACCGAGAAATCAAATGCATACCACCCAGTTTAGCCCCTCTGTGATATTAGAGATTCAGGGCACCCCTTTTCTAGTTGATTTGATTCTGATAAGGTCAGAAGAGATAGATGTCATCCTAGGGATGGACTGGTTAACCCGGCACAAAGGTGTTATTGATTGTGCCACTAGAACGATGACCTTGACCCCTAACTTCGGGAAGAAAGTGATCTTTCAAGCCCTTTCTACCTTACCTTCTTCGGCATCTCTGAACCAGGTCGCCATAGCTGAAATCCCTATTGTACGGGATTATCCCGATGTCTTTCCTGACGAGTTACCTAGGATGCCACCCAAGAGAGACATCGAGTCCAGAATAGACCTAGCCCTAGGCACTGCCCCTATCCACAAGAGACCGTATAGGATGGGCGCAAATGAGTTTGCAGAAGTGAAGAAGCAAGTTGAGAAGTTGCTTGCAAAAGGTTATATCAGACCTAGTACGTCGCCTTGGGGAGCACCAGTCATTTTTGTGGAAAAGAAAGATGGAACCCAAAGGATGTACGTGGATTATGTGCACTCAACGAAGTCACCATCAAGAATAAGTATCCTTTGCCCAGAATTGACGATCTGTTTGATCAGTTGGAAGGAGCCATAGTGTTCTCCAAGATAGATCTTCGCTCCAGTTATCATCAGCTGAGGATCCGAGAGGAAGACATCCCCAAGACCTTTTTACCACTCGATATGGGCTATATAAGTGCACCGTCATGTCTTTTGGATTAACGAATGCCCCTGCTTTCTTCATGAACTTGATGAACAAAGTGTTCATGGAGTACCTGGACAAGTTTGTAGTGGTTTTCATCAATGATATCCTCATCTATTCCAAGACTAAGGAAGAACATGAGCAGCATCTACGTATAGTTCTGGAGACCCTTCGGCAGCATCAGTTGTATGCTAAGTTCAGTAAGTGTGGGTTTTTGGCTTCAAGAGGTGAAGTTTCTAAGACATGTCATCACTGCCAGAGGAATCGCAGTAGACCCAACTAATATGGAGTCAATGACCAAGTGGAAGCAGCCACAGACAGTTATGGAGATCCGAAGTTTCTTAGGATTGGTGGGATACTACCGCCGGTTCATATAGAACTTCTCTAGAATTACGAAGCCCATGACCCGTCTACTCCAAAAGGATGTGAAATTTTCATGGACTCCAGAGTGTGAGCAGAGTTTTCAAGAGTTGAAGAAGAAGTTAGTATCTGCACCTGTGTTGATCATGCCAGATCCCACGAAAGGATTTCAAGTTTACTGTGATGCATCCCAGCAGGGTTTGGGATGTGTGCTAATGCAGAAAGGAAGAGTGGTGGCGTGCGCTCACGAAGTTTCACGACCCCTGAGAATAATTATCTACCCACGATTTGGAACTTGCAGCCGTAGTGCATGCTTTGAAAATCTAGAGACACTATCTTATCGGCAACCGCAGTGAAGTCTACACGAATCACAAGAATTTGAAGTATATCTTTACCCAGCCAGATCTAAACCTTCGGTAATGGAGATGGTTGGAGTTGATCAAGGATTAAGACATCGGAATCCATTATCATCTGGGGAAAGCCAATGTGCTGGCTGATGCCCTTAGTCGAAAGAGTTACTGCAGCACCACAGAAGGTCAACGGCTATCTTCGAAATTGTGTGAAGAGTTTGAACAGCTGAATTTGGATTAGTCAGTCAAGATATGTGGCAGCTTTGGAAGCACAACCTACTCTAGTGGATCAAGTCTAAGAAGCTCAGAGCAATGACCCAGACATCCTGGAGATCAAGAAGAACATGAAAAAGAGTAAAGCTAGTGGGTTTCTAGAAGACAAACAAGGTATGGTATGGTTTGGAGAACGGATCTGCATACTAGACAATGAGGAATTGAAAAAGCTAATTCTAGATGAAGCCCATGGTACTCAGTATACAATCCATCCTGGTAGTACCAAGATGTATCAAGATCTCAAGGAGAAGTTGTGGTGGTCTAGCATGCGATGGGAAATAGCTGAATATGTGAATATGTGGCTGTTTGTGATGTATGCCAACGTGTGAAGGCCGAGCATCAGAGACCCACAGGATTATTGCAACCCCTCAAGGTTCCCAAATGGAAGTGGGAAGAAGTATAGATGGATTTCATCACCGGATTACCAAGGACCACATCAGGATTCAAATCCATATGGGTAGTGGTGGATAGACTTACTGAGGTAGCCCACTTCATACCAGTCAAGACAACTTACTCCGGTAGCAAGTTGGCAGAATTGTATATGGCCCAGATCGTGTGTTTGCATGGTGTGCCATGCAAGATCATGTCAGATAGAGAAAGCCAATTTATCTCCATGTTTTGGCAGAGACTCCAAGAGGAGATGGGTACGCGGTTAAACTTCAATACCGCATAAACACCCGCAACGGATTGTCAGACTGAGCAAGTCAATCAGATCCAAGAAGACATGCTAAGGGCTTGTGCCATAGACTTCGGTGGAAGTTGGGACAAGAGCCTACCGTACGCGGAGGTTTTTTACAACAATGGTTACCAGGCAAGTCTTTAGATGGCCCCGTTTGAGGCTTTATACGGATGGAAGTGCCGTATACCACTACTTTGGGATCAAACTGGAGAATGGCAAGTGTATGCGACCGACATTCTACGAGAAACAGAAGAGAAGGTGAAAATTATACAGGAACGCCTACGAGTCGCTCAGTCACGTCAGAAGAGCTATGCGGACAATCGTAGGAAAGACCTTAGTTTTGAGGAAGGTGACTATGTGTACTTACAAGTCACCCCACTTCGGGGAGTTCATCGGTTTCAGACAAAAGGAAAGTTACCACAACGTTATGTGGGACCGTACAAGATATTGGATCGAAAAGGAGAAGTTGCTTATCAACTAGAGTTGCCTCCCACCTTGGTTGGGGTACACGATGTCTTCCATGTGTCCCAGTTGAAGAAGTGTCTACGAGTGCCGATCGAAGAGGCTGACCCAGAACAAATAGAGATTCATGAAGACCTAACTTTCATCGAGAAGCCCATCCATATCATAGAGACCAGTGAGAGAAACACTCGGAACCGGGTGATAAGGTTTTGTAAAGTACAGTGGAGCAATCACTTGGAAGAGAAAGCAACATGGGAACGTGAAGATGAATTGAAGTCCGCTTACCCGCATCTCTTTGCTTGATCTTTCGAATCTCAAGATGAGATTCTATTTAAGGGAGGTAGGTTTGTAACACCGTGAAATTACTTAATTAAACTAATTGTGTGAAAACAGGAATTTTAGAAATTATTTTAAAAGCCTCAAGGAGTGAGAATATTAAAATCAGAGAAAATCTACAACATAAGTTGGTCTAGAGATAATTTTAGAAAATATTTTGCTTAATCCTCTATTTCCTGGAATTTTCTAGGAATTATTTGAGCAAGGAAAGTATTTTTAGTAAATCAAACAAACATTACAGCAATAAAATAAAAGAAAATTCAATTTTAAATCCCCACCTTTGGGCCGAATCTGGCCCAGCACTGTGCACTTATCCCTCCCCCGCGTGCGCGCCACGGCCCATGGCCTGCCGTCACCCGCGCCTCTCCCTACCACTGGTGGGTGGGACCCACTCGTCAGAATTGTCTCCGACCTCGGGTCAGAGTGCGCCGTGCAATCTGCGCCACCGTCACGCCTAATCTGCATCGATTCAGCCACCGTGTGCGCCCGGGCTTCCAATCCGTTGAGGGCTTTTGATCCCCTAAACCCCCTTGTCCTTTTCCCCCAAGAATCGTGGAAGATAACCACTAGGATCACCGTATATCCGAACTCGTGAAGCTTCGGGACTTCGAAGTAAAACCCTAATCGCCACCATGCCAAATTCGAGCCGATCTCTCCTCCCCTCCGCTATATATAGCATCCCTCGGCACCCCTCTCTCTCTTTCCACCACAAACCTAGCTCGTCCTAGTCTCTCGTGCCCCAGCGCCATAGTTTTCTGCTCCGCCGTCGCCGCCGAGTTCCAGCCAAGCGCCACTATCATCCTAGCCATCGCTAGCACTCGCCACCACATCTGTTAGCATCGCCAATGCGCAAGGAAGCGAGGCCGCCATCCCCCAGCCACCGGAGACCGCCGGAACCCCGTCGCCGCTGAGGACCCGAGGAGCTCGCCGCTAGATGCACAATCGGTCGTCTCGTCGCCAATCATCGTCGTTTTACCCATGGTGAGAATCGCCTTGGTCCCCTCTACCCGTTTCTGCCTTCACCGTGCGCCGCCGTGCCGCCGATCGCCGTCGACCCTTGGTCCCCATGCCACCGTCGTCGCTAGTTGCTGATGTTGCCACCACGTCGATGCCGGATCAGCGCTATGCCAGTCCCGCGTGATCGATCCAGGCAGGATCAACCCTAGCCGTTGGATTGTTTCGGTTAAGTCCTAGCTGTCGGATCCATCCTTAGTTAGATCTTGGCCATTAGATCTTTAGATTAGATCTTAGCCGTCCAATCTATGATCGGGTAGATCTCAGCCCTCCGATCTATATTAGAAACCTTGATTAATCTGAGCCGTCCGATCTTCCTCCTATTCGATCTAGACCGTTGAATCCTGGTGGACCAACCCGGTGGGCTCGGTCTACCGTAGACCCGAGCCCTCTCTCTCACTGACCAGTGGGCCCCAGGTGTCAGCTGCCCCCTTATCCAGTGCTGACACCATAAATCTTGTTTCCCGTTTTAAAATAAATCCAAATGATGTCATAAATCGGGATAATTCATTTAAATAGGCTTTAAAAGGGTTTAAACTTCTAAAATTCATAACTAATTAATCCGAACTCCGTTTAGGGTGATTCAACTTACAAAATTCATTAAAAATCAAGATCTATCCATTAAAAATATAATATTGTACTGTTGATGTGTGCTTATGTACTGTTTTGCTTGTTTTTGTTTATTGCTTTTAGCCGCCGACGTTCCGGAAGAGTCAGGATTTCCTGAGGAGAGTTCGGAAGCGCTTGCGGAGCAGCAAGGCAACTCACACAGATTCCTCAACACCTTTGAGCATATTGTACCTATGTTTTAAGCTATATTTTCCTTTAACTATGTATTTATTTTCATAATGTCATTTGGAAGGGAAACCTTGATCCTTGATTATGGCCTTGTTGACTTGATTACCTGCCATTGTACCTATGGGAGTAATGTGATTAGCTAGCTTTAATTATTGGTTAGCTAGAATAATTCTAGGATCTTGCTTAGCCATGCCTAGAAACTATAGCATAACATATGGGCAATCATTTAAACCTTGATTACTCTATTTAGTTTACATGAAATGATGACTCTATTCACGGCTGTGGCCGTGTGAGGATAACTTAATGGTACACTAAAATTTGACTAAAAAGTGGGTTGTGAGCACCAAGATTGTGAATGTTGCTAGATGTGCTCACGATACTTACGGACCGTTTGGCGGACTCTTGTTGCGAAGCAACACTCGTACTAACCACAAGTTAGAATGGGTAATAGCGGGATTTGAAGTGTGCCAAGTTCAATATGACGCACCAGGGCTTTGTTTGTGGCTGATATAAGTCCACACATGGCAGTTGTCAATAAGTCCATGAGTTCGGGCATCGAGCCGTCTTGCGGGAAGGCACTTGATCACCCCTACCGAAGACCGGAGGCTTGGCGGGAGGCTCTTCTATTGTGCGAGTTACATGGATAATCTTATTATAATTTCTTTTCAAGATACCGCGGTGGTATTGAAGCGCACAATGATGTGTTATGTAGTTCTGTCTTATGGATAAATTGGTACACCTCTAGCCAGAGTAAAACTATTCGAATAGCCGTGCCCACGGTTAATGGGCGGGCCTAGCAATGTTTTCTGTGATTAGTCCCACACTATCTTATTTAAATAATGAATGGTGGAATATGGTTAGCTTCAGGTTGGAGTGGTTGGGCCTATATCGCTTTGGAGAGCAGTATAGTGTTGGTTAATATTGAATAATGATTATTATTTTATTACTCTCTTAAATATTTTATTAAATGCTATTTACACAACTTGAGCCATATTATGTCATCCTTTGGATATCTGTGCACTTGCATATTTGCTATGTGGCTTACGAAGTATTTCATGTACTCACCTTGCAATCAACAATCATCAGAAGAGTATATCAGCGAGGAGGACTTCTTAGAGGACTAAGAGAGAGCCTGGTCAAGTGCGTGTGGAGTGGGAGTCATCGCGTCGTCCTTAGTTATTTTGCTGCTTAGATTTTATTATTTTGAGAGGTGACATTCGTCTCTGTAATAAATACATTTGTTAGTAAAACAATTACTTTGTTATCAACTTTGTCAAACGTGTGCCTCAGTTGATTTCTGGACGAGGGTTTATACACAGTAAAGTACCTAAATTTTAGATGGAAATTCCAGGTATGACATAGGGTAACACTTTTTGATGCACAGCAGCATTGTGCGTGCATGCCTCTCTAACAGAAGATGGTAAAATTCGACGTGCAACGGCAAGATTATATTGTATAGACAGGCAAGTCACGTGATTAAGGCCTCACGCATAACTATGTTGCTACCTAAATTTACATGGCTCGTACACGTACAAAATATATGCCGGTGCATGTGTATATTCGAATATCGTATTCTAAATTTAGAAGCACGGAAGATTGGAAAGAACGAATTACGGATTATATTTTCCTCGTTGGAAATAAAAATTGTATTTCACGAGAAAGGAATTTTTTTTGTGACATCTTATTCAAGCAAAGAAAATATCTGTCGAAATTCCGCGAAGGAATATGCCATGGACAAAGGCTAATATTTCTAGGGTGCACGTGGCTGGCTCACGGCAAGGGGACACGTTCTGAAAATAAACATGGAAGAATATTTTTATTTAAGAAGATATTATTTTGTATGATAATAGACAAGAATGAATTATTTTGATGAGCGCTATTTTTTCCAAATGGAAATTAGACCCTCAGTGCATTCTCGGCAGGCTAAGCATGGTCGATGAACACAAATGGAAGTGCAAAAAATAAAACTGGAATGGAACGATCATCTCATCTGAATTAATGGAAATTTATCACTGTAGCATTGTCATCAGAGGAAGCTAATCACATCATTTGCCAGCCCCTGATTGACGTGCTTCCATGGAAGCCGAACAAAATTAGAAAAAAGGCAGTGTATTGCTTCAATCAATAGCAACATGAATATGCATGCAAGGTAATCACACAAATGGAATAAATCCCTCCGTATCACTCTGGAAAAGAAAACATGCATTGTCATATCATAATCAGATGGAAGTATTGTAAGCATAATCTTGCTTCGATGGAATATCTGCACGTAGAAGGAAACAGCTGATTGGCCATGCGGACGTCATGCCATGCATGCTGCCTCATCACCACTATAAATTGGCTAGTCCATTTTCTTCACGAGGGGGGAGACACAACAACACAGTGCACACACACCGACGGTAG
This sequence comes from Oryza meyeriana var. granulata, assembly GCA_003991445.1. Classification (NCBI taxonomy): domain Eukaryota; kingdom Viridiplantae; phylum Streptophyta; class Magnoliopsida; order Poales; family Poaceae; genus Oryza; species Oryza meyeriana. The sequence goes on along the minus strand of RYFJ01003259.1, from coordinate 150,703 downwards.
GACTCGCACAGAGACGAGAGCGCACACACGCCGAGAAGAAAACACAACCATACACACCGCAACATACCCATTGTGGGAGAAAACTCGTAGAAGACTCAAGGAAGATCAAGCGCATGGCGGTGGTGCTACCTGCCATGGGTAATGTCACTTGATACGTGTCTTTCTTGTTTGTTTTCTCCATTGCAGTCAGCTTGCATGCACAACAGGATCATCGGTGATGGCACTGGTTAGCGAGTTCCTTGGAGGTTTCCTATGTCGTTGTCGCTGCCAGTGATGTCCTCAAATCCGCGCGGTTAGTGGCGTCTTCATGTCTAGCAAAGCCGTTGGTGGCACCCCCAGCCTCGTCACCTTAGCCGGGAACGGTCTCGCATCCATTGTTGACTACCAGCGACGTCTCTGGGGCTGCCGCTGTCGACGTACTCAAGCTTGGCACCACCACCGGCGTCGTCCTACACTCGCCAATGTCTTAAGGGCTGCCGACGGTGATCTATTTAAGCATGGCGCCGCCGCCAGCATCCTCTGTACACACGTCTATGTCTTCCGGAACGCACTAACGATGTGCCTGTGCTTGGCGCCACCGCCGGTGTCACCCGCCGATGACTTGTTCATGGCTGCTGACGGTCCCGAGCTCGGCACTGCCACCGACATCATTTATATACTCGCCAGCATCTCTGTGGCTGCCTCCGACGCCGTGCTTGAGCTCCGTGCCACCGCCGGCACCCATCTAGACCCACTTCACCGCATTTGCATCATGCATGGGAGAACGCGAAGCGAAGACCGATGACGATGACCAAGCATAGCTTAATTGGAGGTATCTCGTGAGTTTAACTCACGGGAATAATTAACCGGGTGTTTTTTTCTCAAGACCTCGGGAACCAGGAAAACACAATCACTCAAGTCAGAACCACCTCGCTTGTGGACCATGGAGTGCATTTGTTTTATTAAGGATTTTGTATTCTTTTGTAATTCCCAGAGAATTATAATAAAGATGTATTTTCTTTTACTCTATTTTATTTGTGTACTTAGTACTCTGGTATGCCCACGTATTTTATTTTATTTTCCTTGGGCGGAGTGTTTTGTTAAAATTCTCTCCAAACACCACCACTACAAGATGCAGTAGTGCACACAGAGTTTCAAGGATGGCTTGGTTTATTTGTATAAAGCAATTTTTCATAAAATAATTCATAAACCTATGACCTAGCAGTTTTATCTGAAAACAGGCGTTATCTTTAAGTTGTTATCTGACAACAAGAGATACATCCACCTCCCCAAGCTTCCCTTGGTTCGGTTTACCCTCGTATTCAATTTACCACAATTCTACCCACACTAACCTTCCCAAATTCTGGGATGGTCCTCATATTCCTTCCCTAACCTAATCCAAACAAGTTTGAAACTTCAGAGGCTAGTTGAGTAGTACAAGTCCCGGTGCTCCTTTAACCGTGAGCACGGCTATTCAAATAGATTAATTTACTCACACCGCAATGGATGTATGCTTTACCCACAATCCACGACGCACCCAACACATGAGAGTTGTCACGACCCTGCTTTTCAGATTCTTTACAGGATGCGGTACCTGTCCCATGGACTATGAGCCCTCATGCATCCCCTGGCCCTACATCTGCCCGTACTTGTGGTCTGAGGAGTCCTGGGCCCGGGGTTTGGATAACTCAATACACACACCGCCTACACGCAACACGAAAACAACAGCTCCTCCGCAAACACAACACACCACACACCAAAACAGACTGATGACTAGGGTACTGTCTCGCTCAGTTCACTTAACCCACTGAGCCTATCCCCACTCAAGAATTGCGGTCATACTTAGTTCGTTTCCTACATAGCTTCTTGACTCAGTCTTTAACTGACCAGGGTCAATGCTAACCGTTTCATAGAACCACCCAATTCAAACCGTGCCGCCCTGGTCAAAATCAGTTTTGTTCCATTAAGTTTTTGGTTTTCACAAATGGTTTTAGGTGTGAAACGCGGAGTGGCGCTCATGTCTCACCTGCTTATCGACAACTACTCAACCCTGAGTAATTATCCCTTTCCCATCCATATTCACATCATGAGCAAATAATATATAACCATCGAAGTAAGCATGACTAAGCAATATCATTATATGACTAGGGATTGAATGTAATATGGCAATCAAAGTGCGGGGAAGTCAATAACAAGGAATGGCTAAAGCAATTAGGTGCGCAGTTTAAATATAGCATGCATTTTATTTATAGTCAAATCATTTCGCAATATAGGATCAATATGATCATGGGGGAGGGCGTAGTGACTCGCCTTGCCCTACCAATGGCTCCTCCCCATCGGCAACAAGTTTGTCCTCGCACATATAACCTGTTTAACGAATGACTACTTAACCTATTACACTAACGTCGAATTAAATAAGCCGTAAATACCAGTAAAATGGTAAAAATCCCAAACCAGTCCCATTAGATATATCTTGATTTTAGATGAATTTTAGTGAAAATTTCACTTGATTCTGATTTAAAATGAGTGAGTTATGGGCTTCCAAAGATCCAAATTTGAATTAAATCAAATTAATTGCAAAAACCCTCTGTTCAGCCATTTTCTCTTTTTCTCTAAATTATTTTTGTAGAGGAAAATAGGTTACTATCACTGAAATAGGGATCCCACACATTATATTTACTAAAACATTATTTTTCAAAGGGAAAACCCTTAGCCAATGACAGGTGAGACCAAAATCAATGTTTTGACCGGTCAAAATGAGCAATTAATGGACCGTGGTCCATATGTCGATGACACAGAGGTTTTAAAAGGGTTTTAAAACACTTTCAAGTTAGTGGGGCTCATATGTCAGTGGCACATATCTTAATTACAGTTTTAAACACGTTTTAATAAGAGACATGGCCCACATGTCATAGATACATGTTAACCACATCATTAACTTAATCATTGTCATTAGTTGTTAACCAAACATCAAGGTGGGGCCCGGATGTCAATCTCATCTCTCCCTCTCTCTTCTTCTCTTTCTTCCTTTCCCCTCCCTCTCCTCTCTCTTCGCTCTTCGCCGCCTTCCTCGTCGCGAGCGGCAGCAGGCCGCCGGTGCCTAGGGGGCGACGGCTGCGCGGCTCGGTGGAGGCCGGTGCTGGGTTAGGGTCTGCAGCGCACGGGCTCCGTGGCCCCGGGGTCGCCGGTGGTGGGGAGGCCGTGGTGGGTTGGCCACACGGAGGGGAGCGGCGCCGCATCGGTGGTGATTTCTCCACGCAGAGGGGAGGCCATGGGGGTCTCTATCGTTGTCGTCTAGAAGCCGGCGCGCGTGGAGGCCGAATCGGCCATGCGGCGACTGGCGGCAAGGGGATGCGGTCGGCGGCGGCAAATTCCGGCGACCTAAAGGTATTGAGGCTGGCGCGAAGTCGGGATAGCTGCGGCCGCGGCAAAGGGAGGGATAGCCCTCATTTGCCTCACTTGGAGCAGGGCTGAGGCGTGTTAGCCTCGGCGGTCAGAACCGTGGCTAGGCGGCGGGCTGCTTACGGCGGCATGGCAGCGTAATCCCCGGCATAGAGCACCGGGCCGCCTGCAAGACTCCTAAGGGAGGGCTTCGGTGAGCGGGCTCGGCTTGGGGGCGTTAGGTTGGCGGCGGGCGGTGGTTCGCGGTCGGGGTCGGGTTGAACAGCGGTGCGGCAGCAGGCCAATTTCAAGCGGCACCAGCGGCTCAGCAATGGGGGCTCATCACAGGAAGGGGCGGAGGGGAGGAGATGGGACGGCGGCTCGATTTCTTACCCTGCGGCAGCCGGGAGGCGGCACACCGAGGCGGCGGCAGGGACAACGACGGGCAGCGAGGTACGGTTGGGGACGGTCGAGCTCGCTGTTCGTCCGAGGTACTTCGGCGAGGGCAAGACGGCATGGTCCGCGCACGGTTTGTCCTTCGTTCCAGGCCGGCGCGGAGCAGGGACGGCCGTCTCCTCCTTGATCCAAGGCCACGGCTTGGCTCCGGCGCGACGTCTTGCGGTGAGCTCCAACGGCCGAGCAGCGCGGTGGCGTGCAGAAGGGCATGCGTGGTCGAGGCGAGCGAGGCAGGTAGAAGGATGCAGCAGCTAGGCGCAGCGGGAAGAAAAGGGCACGGCGGTGTCGCAGAAGTCGTCGTCCTCTAATTAGTGCGGCATGGGCTCGTCCTTGCCTCACCGGTGGCCGGGACGCATGGCGAGAGCGGAGGCGGTGAGGATGCTGGGCGCCCCCGGGACCTGATGGTTGGTCCTCCTCGTCGCGCGATTCTCGGGCAAGGACGGGATGGCCACAGGGGCGCGGGCCTTGTGAGTCGCCGTTCGGACGTCGGGGCATGGAACTCGGCTAGGCGCCGTTCCGTGCGGCGCTGGCATGCGCGAAGCGGACGTGGCACGGTTCGAGTGGAGCGGTGCGAGAATTTTTTTATTTTTATATTTATTTAATTAAAAATTTACAAAACTATATTTTCATTTCAAAAATTTACAAAAATATACTCCCGCCGCTCTCTGGGAGGACGATATCTTTGAAATCGTCCTCCCAGAGGGCGATTTCATGACGTGGCTGGCGGCCAACGGCCGTCAGCCATTTTGCAGGCGGCCCCCTGGCCACACAAAAACCGCCCTCTGAGAGGACGGCAAGGGGGCCACCTACAAAAATCCAGCCGGGGGACCGGCCATTTTACAGGCAGCCCCCTTGCCGCCCTCTCATAGGGCGGTTTTTGGTTGGCCGAGGGGCCGTCTGCAAATGGTCACCCCTGGGCCGGCTATTTTGCAGGCGACACCCTTGCCGCCCTATCAGAGGGCGGTTTTTGGGTGGCCGAGGGGCCGCCTGCAAACTGTACAAATTGCCGTTTCACAATATATAGTCAGGACCATCGACACCCTGTTCAGACGGTCCGCACTGTACAAATTGTTGTTTTGCATTATATAGTCCGGACCATCCTCATCCTGTCCGGACAGGCATATCTGTGGCGGCAAGGAAGAGGAAGTACCCACGCTGCACACAGTAGTTACATCTCTACTGGTTATCTGTTTAAAATTCTCTAAGGCATGTAATAACTATAACTAGAAACGTTTGATGTGCCGTTTGTACTCTTTGTATGGATAATTTTATTATGTTCGTATGCAATTAACGTGTGTTCGGTTGTCACCGCTCAAAAATGTACTTCGTCGCCGTAAATTGAAACTGAAAAAATTCATGTTTTTGATCAGTTTCGTCACAAACATAGATCGTAAACAATCGACGAGTGTAAATAAAGTAAAGGGGTTTCTTCAGTATACGTAGAATTAATAAAACATGATATATAACAGACAAACTATCACTGATGCAACGTACTACGGGCCCTGACCGTAACCTCTAGCCTCTTTGTCTTCCTACCCTGCGCTCGGCACCTGCCCCTAGGAGTACGTTGTCGGACCCGGGTTTGACCCCGAACCCTATGTGTGTACCGTGCTAGTCCCACGATCAATTGCTAGCACACACATTCAACATTGGCATCATAATCCATACATCACAGGTTCAGCTCACAGCGGACCAAACATAAGTCGTACAAGAGTCTAGACTTTAGCGGTTACATAGAGGCCGACCGGCCAAATAGAACAGCAATAACAAAGAGTTCAACAGCGGAAACAAGATAATAGAGGCACCAAAAACCAGCAAGTATCCTCTGCCCACCCACAGGCAACCAATCCGGTAAGCCTAGTAAGCACCGTCGTCGCCGTCTCAAAACCCGCTGCATAGAAGTACCCGATTGTCGGGTCCTCCTCAACCATCGCTAAGAAAAAGAAGTCACACAAGCGTGTATGAGTACAATACGTACTCCGCAAGACTTATAGTGTTTGCAATGGTATTTCATAATATGCGAAGATAAACAAGGAATGGTTCAGGTCCTGCAGTTTGCATAAATCATAATATACATAACGAAATCATTGCGGTTTTGCAACGAAATTTTTGTAAATCAAGCTAGCACAGCAAACAAGTATATAAGCATCAACCCCCAAGTGTTTCCAACCATATGGGCTCCCTGCCCATGCCAGCCAACAATGGCAACACGCTACCACAACCATCCAGCGAACTCCCGTTCGCACAAGATCTTTCCCCAAAACAGTTCCCAAAAATTAAAACTACTACGGTGGAGAATTTCCCAAGTCGTCCATAACCGAGGACACGGCTATTCGAATAGTTTTAACTCTCGAGAGTGTGTACAACTGTACCCACATGACAAGGACAACATGAGCTACCACACAGGAGGCTCACACCATCAATGACAAAGCCTTTCCACCGTTGACCTAGCAATATCCCGCGCTTATGATCCATCCCTAGGGAGTTGGGAGGCCTCCCAAATCCCAAGGCTCATACGATGTGCTGGTCACCCTTGAACAATAATCAAGGTACCTTGGGCTATGGACAAAACCATAACCCGCACTATCCCAATGTCAACAAAAATGACCTACAACTACCACCGGCGGGGTCTATTGCTAGGTATCAACATATTACTAAGCTAGGAACTCCCCACAAGAGCCACATGTGGTTTGCACTGTGCTTCTTGGTTCTAGCTACACCATAGAATCGTCCTTAGTGACCCGGGCGAGACAACCACCTAATCGATACCACAACAAGGCACCGAACACTACATCCACTCGCCCAAGTCCAAAAGCTTGTTTTCAGTTTTTGTTTTCCACCAAGAGCACAGGGGAAGAATACCCACTGTTCATTTCCATATTTTCGCAAATGCTTCTTTTTCCCAACATCCCAAAATCAAGTAACAAGTAGCCTTGATTAAAAAGCAAACTAAGCATACCTATTGACATCTTCCCAACCACATGAACCCAAATTTTCAGTGGCAACATAAGTGACAAGGAATTCATGATACTCAAGTAACAAGGATAAGGCATATGCAACAAGAGGTTAACTACCCAAGAATCCCACACATTTCTAAGTAAAACATCGCATGCATAATAGTTTGCAATCAATATAGTTTGTAAGTTTGAAATATAGGAGCAATTGATCAAGGGGGTGCTTGCCTTGTTCCTGGACTTCTTGGAACTCTTCTGATCCTTCCACAACCGGGTCAACAACGTCGTGTTCTACGAGAATACCAAACGAATGCAATGAAAACAACGGCAAAATATTTAACAGAACAGGAAGTACGAATATTTTTGCAGAATATGCAAGTGCATGATTTTAGATGAATTTAGGAAAAAAGAATCGCTTGAATCCGAGTTTGTATGAGGGAGATACGGCTAAATGAAGTCTGCTCTGTCCTAAAATCGAAAATAAATGAGAAACAGCGTTTTCGCTCGACCGAACTGCAGAAACGGCTGAAAACATTCTACCGACTTAACGGGTGGTCTATTTGAGACGTTTTCGGTTCTAGGGCATTTTTATGGTACGAAACCTACATGTGTGCTGCTGTGAACCTAAGGACAACTCCAAAAGTGGATATGCTCCAACTCGCTAGGATATTAATCGCGCACGCTCACACGTCACTAAAACGGCCTAACACGTGAAATCCACCGGGCGTGAAGTTTTAATTCTAAGGCATTTGGGGGCGTGGAGGGTTTCTAGGGCCTAGGAGTCACTGGATGTACAGGTGGAACCTACGGAAGGCTTCGGTAGTGGCGAACGCCTCGGTCCAAAAACGATGTCTTCGTACGCGCAAACTACACGTCTTCGCACGTTAACGACAACCGGCAAAAATCGGGAAACGACAGCAGCTACTCTACTCGGGTTTTATCCGCTCTAATGCTAGTGAGGCCAACCTGGCTTGCTTGGGGCTGATGGGGTGGCTGCTACTCACTCAAACACAAGCGCACCTAAGGTGTTCGGTGGAAAAGCCAAGCTAAGCACGGCTTGTCTACCTCTGTCCTCTCATGCTCTAGTGCATGGCTAGTGATGCAGGGGTGTGGGGAAGCTCTAGGGGTCCTGCATGCAAGATCGAAGGGCTCTACTACATGCGGCCATGCTCCGATTGAGCCTCATCCACACATGGCCACGGTGGTGCTTGGGTGGATGGCAAAACAATGGCATGACAGGCCAAGCCAAGGACGTGGGGAGAACTAGTGGCCTCCCAGGAATAAAAAGAAAGGTACATGCAGAAACAGAAGCTCACCGAGGAGTGCAGGCGGTGGGGTGCGACGTTGAGGCGGTGATCGGCTCGGCAAAAGGGTTGCTCGCGATGGAGGCTGCAGTCAAGCACTGTGATGAGTTCAAAGAGTGAATGGAAGATGGTGATACAGCCAGGACAGCGCTAACTCACCAGGGCGCAGATTAGCGGCTGCAAGGTCACGGCGGCACCCGGTCGGCGTTGCAAAGACGGATGAGGCTGCGGTGATGCTTTGCTGCTGCCGAGGGCGAAAACGGAGTTAGGTCGAGCAAGAACACGTGGTGACACAGCTGAGACAAGGTAAAACTCACCGGAGCTCTCAGATGAAAAGCGTGTGCTCGCCGGCGCCGTGGGCGGCACCTCACGTTCTCAGCGAACCAAGGGGCAATCACCTGGGTCCTTGGGTGCGTGAGAAAGAGGGCGAGCTGGGGAGGCAGGAGGGCATAGGCTTGGTTAAAAGGAAGGCAGGGAAGGAGAGGAGAGGGGAGGGGCGCTGCTCTGCTCCACGGTCTCGCGATGGCGTGTGCACGGGCAAGCGTGCAGCAGACAGATGGGACAGGGCAGGGCGCTGCTGAGGCTGTCGGGGGTATCTCGCGAGGTCCCAAGGCGGCTCTGCCTCTCCCTCTCACGTGGTCTAGGGCGCGCAGAGGAAGCCACCTGGCCGAGCCGCACGGGCGAAGAGAGATCCTCGTGTGATCTCGTTTGGTTGATGGAGGACAGGGCACAGCCGATAGCATCACGTATCGAAGATTCACACTCTAAGGACTGTCTCTGGGTTGACGCCGAAACAATCGGCCGATACAGATTGATACAAGCCGATGATGTTATAAGTGAGAAGCAAACCGGCGATTGCCGATAGCATTCGCATACTTGAGCATCAGCTAGAAGCCGATGACAACATAGGCGGAGTAAAAAGCCAGCTGACTGGCGCGGGCTCGCGAGAGAGGGCGCGGGCGCGAGAGAAAAAGGGCGCGGCGCGAGAGAGAGGGCGCGGCGGCGAGAGAGAGGGCGGGGCGGAGGGGGAGAGAGGGCGCGGGGCGGGCGCGAGCGGGCGAGGTCGAGGGCTCGGGAGAGAGGTCGGGGCGGGGGGCGCGAGGCGGCGCGGAGAAGGTCCGATCGGGAGGCGGCTGGTCCGATGGGAAGCATCCGGTCCGATGGGAAGCATTCGGACCGTCCAATCCCCAAGAGGATGGTCCGATAGGGGCAGCATGCTTCCAACCGAAAGAAACTTGGGGACAAGGCTGGGTTTTTCATGCATGAAAGATGACATGAAGAGCATGCAGATGGAAAAACGGTTTTATGCACCAAAGATCAAAAGTGGGCTGTTACAAAACCTACCCCCCTTAAAATGAATCTCGTCCCCGAGATTCGGCCGGCTCGGTGAAGAGATAGGGAAACTCGCTTCGAAGACGGTCTTCACGCTCCCAGGTTGCCTCATCCACCGTGTGGTTACTCCACTGTACTTTGCACATCTTGATTGTCTTGTTCCTTGTCCGCCGCTCAGCTTCTTCTATTATGCGGATTGGGTGCTCTTTGTACGTGAGGTCTTGTTGTAGTTCGATGCTTTCTATTGGCGCAACCTCAGTGGGCACTCTGAGGCACTTCTTTAACTGTGATACATGGAAGACATTGTGCACTTCAGACAGCTCGGGTGGCAGGTCCAATCTATAGGCCACTTCTCCTACTCTTGCAAGCACCCTATACGGTCCAACGTACCGTGGTGCTAATTTTCCCTTGACTTGAAACCTGTGGGTACCTCGGAGCGGCGTCACTTTGAGATATACGAAGTCATTAGGTCTGAACTTCAGCTCACGTCTCCTTTGGTTAGCATAGCTCTTTTGTCTTGATTGGGCTTCCTTCAATCTTTCTCTAATCAACCGAACTTGCTCTTCTGCTTCATTGATCGAAGCTGGGCCAAAAACGTGTCTCTCACCAACTTGTGACCAGCTTAGAGGTGTTCTACACTTCCTCCCATAGAGAGCCTCGAATGGTGACATTTGTAGGCTTGCTTGGTAGCTGTTGTTGTAAGAAAACTCAGCATATGGCAAGCAATTTTCCCAGCTTGGTCCATGGGACAGCACACACGCTCTTAACATGTCCTCTAGAATTTGGTTCACCCTCTCAGTTTGTCCTCCAGTTTGCGGGTGATAAGCAGTGCTAAAAGCTAGGTTGGTTCCCATTGCTTGCTGCAACCGTTTCCAAAAATGTGAGATGAACTGGGCACCTCGGTCCGAAACTATCCGTTTTGGCACACCATGCAAGCAAACAATCCGAGAGAAATACAATTCAGCTAGCTTGGTTCCTTTGTCAGTGGTTTTCACTGGTATAAAGTGTGCTACCTTTGTCAACCGATCCACTACAACCCATATTGAAGTCATTGCCTCGCTGTGACCTTGGCAAACCAGTGATGAAATCCATTCCAACTTCGTCCCATTTCCATTCCGGGATTTGTAATGGCTGTAGTAGGCCGGCTGGCCTTTGGTGCTCAGCCTTCACTCGCTGACACACATCACAGAGCGCCACGTATTCAGCTACATCACGCTTCATGCTTGCCCACCAAAAATCCTTCCTTAAATCTTGATACATCTTGGTACTACCGGGATGAATTGAGTACAATGTTTCATGGGCTTCTTTCAGAATCAGGTTCTTGACCTTTTCATCTTTGGGGATGTATATTCGCTGTCCACGCCTAACCACTCCATTTTCATCCATGTTGTATCTCCGAGGTTCCCCTTTCTCTATGCTGCGCTTAATTTCCTGGACTTCCTTGTCTTCAGCTTGGGCTGCAAGAATTTGGTCTTTCAACGTCAACTTTGCTTCCACGGCTGCAACACAACCATACTCCACCAATTCCAGGTTGAGGCGTTGAAATTCCTTATACAACTCAGGTTGTCCATTGCTTAGCGTGAGACTATTGCAATGAGCTTTCCGACTCAGCGCGTCTGCAACTACGTTGGCCTTCCCCGGGTGATAATTTATGCCTAGGTCATAGTCCTTGATCAACTCGAGCCATCTCCTTTGCCTCAAGTTCAGATCCGCTTGTGTGAATATATACTTCAGGCTCTTGTGATCTGAGTATATCTCGCAGCGATTACCGATCAAGTAATGCCGCCAAATCTTCAAGGCATGCACAACAGCCGCTAGCTCTAAGTCGTGCGTAGGGTAGTTCTGTTCATGTGGCCTCAATTGCCGCGATGCATAGGCTACTACCTTCCCTTCTTGCATCAACACGCAGCCAAGACCTAACCGAGATGCGTCACAATACACATCGAAGTTCTTGCCAACATCCGGTAAAACCAACACGGGTGCTGTGGTTAGTCTTTTCTTTAATTCTTGGAAGCTTTCTTCGCATTCCTTAGTCCATTCAAACCTCTTTTCCTTCTTCAACAACTGAGTCATTGGTCTAGCAATCTTTGAAAAGCTTTCAATGAACCGGCGGTAGTACCAGCCAATCCAAGAAAGCGTCTTATGTCCGAAACATTCTGGGTTGATTCCAATTCAACACCTCTTGGACCTTGCTTGGGTCAACGGCTACTCCACCCTTGGACAGCACATGACCAAGGAATCCAACCTCCTCCAACCAGAACTCACACTTGCTAAATTTCGCATATAATGGTGCTCTCGAAGTTTATCCAAAACTAGCCGTAGGTGCCTTTCATGCTCTTCTTCACTCTTCGATAGATGAGGATGTCATCAATAAAGACCACTACAAACTGATCCAAGTACTCCATAAAAATCTTATTCATCAAGTTCATGAAGCTTGCCGGGGCATTGGTTAGTCCAAAGACATTACGGTGTACTCATACAAACCGTAACGTGTGGTGAAGGCTGTCTTCGGGATATCCTCGGGTCTGATTTTTAGCTGAAAGTAGCCTAGTCTCAAGTCAATCTTTGAGAATACACGTGCCCCACTCATTTGATCAAAAAGATCATCAATACGGGGCAGCGGGTATTTATTTTTGATGGTAACCTCATTCAACGATCGGTAGTCGACGCACATCCTGAGAGTGTGATCCTTCTTCTCCACGAACAGCACGGGAGATCCCCATGGTGATGTGCTTGGCCGAATGAATCCCTTGTTCAGCTGCTCTCTAAGTTGTTCCTTCAGTTCAGCCAGCTCATTAGGTGGCATCCGGTAGGGCCGTTTGGATATCGGGGCTGTTCCGGGCAGCAGCTCTATCACGAACTCCATGTCTCTGTCAGGTGGCATACCGGGTAACTCATCTGGAAAGATGTCAGGGTACTCACAAACTACCGGAACCTGGCTTATTTCCCTACTAACAAGGCTGCTGAGAAGAGAATGAGAGGGTACAGTTCTATTAGAGACAAACTCTACCCGATCCCCGGCTGTGTTTGTGAGTGTGATGGACCTAGTCTCACAGTTGATCAAACCCTTGTGCTTGGAGAGCCAATCCATCCCAAGTATCACATCTAAACCTTGTGTCCCAAGCACAATCAGATTTGCCAAAAACTTATTACCATTGATAACAATGGTCACATCAGTGCAAACTAGCTTTGTTGTCAACTCTGACCCAGGGGATTGTACTATCATTGGGTTAACTAGGGTGTCAACTTTCATTTGATGATTTGCAGCAAAACTCTTGGATATGAAAGAATGTGAAGCTCCAGAATCAAATAAAACCATTGCAGGGGTTGAGTTCACGAGAAACATACCAAGCACCACATCAGGCGCATCCTGAGCTTCCTCGGCGGTCACATGATTAACCCTGCCCCTCCCAAGGTTCTGAGCAGGCTTGGGGGCTGGGTTGCGGGCTGGTGGTGCTCCACGGCCTCTCCCACGCGCTGCTGGTCCGGCTGGAGCACGGGGAGGCGCAAGCTGAACTGGACCGGGTACCTTCTTCGGGCACCGATTGGAGTAATGCCCGTACTCTCCACAATTGTAGCAATCTACCGGCCTGAAGTCGGTAGCTTGTTGTGCAGCCGGGCGAGGGGGCGGCTGAGGCACACGAGGGGCTGGTGGCTGTGGCCTTGCTTGAAGGCGCTGGATACCTTGCCGGTGCTGGCGCCGGCGGCCGAACCGTTGCGGGACGCCATACCCGCTGCTGCGAGGAGCTTCCTCCTGCGGGCTTGCGTGCAGCCCACTTACGTTTGCGGGACTCCACTACACCATGGTGCTTGTGCTCCCATCCAATGGCCTTGTTCACCAAAGTGGGAAAGTCAGGGAAGTCAAATGGCTCAAAGGCCAGCTGCATCTCCTCATCTAGTCCTTCCAGGAACTTCCCCATCTTTGTCTCTTCATTTGGTAGGTCGGCAGCGGCATAGCGAGCAAGGTGGTTGAAGCGGTGGAGGTACTCGCTCACGGACATGTTGCCTTGCTTCAGGGTTTCAAATTCCTTCCTCTTGATCTTCATGATACCAGCTGGGATGTGTGCTTTGCGAAAAGCTACCTTAAACTCATTCCACGTTACGACATGGCCTTCTTGTTGCATTGCACGGTAATTGTCCCACCAATCACTAGCGGCGCCGTGAAGTTGTTCTGCTGCAAATGCCACCTTCTCAGCATCGTCGCAGTGAACCAAGTCGAGCTTTCTCTCCACTGCACGCAGCCAGTCATCGGCGTCAAGTGGATCCTCCGAACGGGCAAAAACGGGTGGCTTGGTGCGGTGAAAATCGAACAACTTGGATGGTTGATTGTTGCCCATGTGCTGTGCTCCTTCAAAGGCTTGTGCGGCTGCACCATGCGCAGCGGTGTTCCTTTCAATCCTCTCAAGCAATTGAGTTTGTGCCATGCGGTTTTGCTCAGCCAACATGAGCACCTCGGCCAAGGTAGGACCGGGTTGCTGCCCACCGGCAGGTGCACCGGGTATGTGCCGATCTTGGCCACCCTGTTGCTGCTGGGGTTGACCATGGTGCTGTGGTTCAGAGGAACCTTCTTCTTGAGCCACTCGAGCTGCGAAACGGGTCCGTGCTGCAGTCATCCTGTACAACAATCTCCCGATTACTACTTGCATAAGGATGCAAAAACTAGTGCTACTAGATTGTTGATAGGATGAAATCTAAACAGCCCAGGAACAGAGAAAAAGATTCCAAATAAAATGTCAACTGAAGTACAAATAAGATCCATTAAGCCGCATTGAAACACTTAAGTCATACAGTACATAAACATGGGACAAGCCTTAGTCGATTCACAAACATACAAAGCCCAAGGGCTGAGTGAATCAAGCATCTAACAGCACAACATCAGTCATTACACCACATCACCAATCATCACGGCCACCCACGCCTACGGCCGGAGACAAAAGCACTACCCGCTCACTACAAAACACCTCATACTAGTGAGCTCTACCAACTGTGGAAGACCTACTCCTGGGTAAGCTCTTGTATGTCACCATCTTCTGGCGAAGTGGGTACACTTGACTCATAATCCTCCTCATCTGCAGCAGACCTCCATGTGGGAGCAGGGGCGATGACCCGACGTCGCTGAGCTGATCGTGAGCTTTCAGATTGAACCGGCTTGAAGAGGCCACGATACTCTGCAGCTGTCATGCGTGTAGCGCGAGTTGGAGCGGCTGAGCGGGCACCGGGTTAGCAGGCAGCGCTAAATCTACCATCGGCTCCGGGGCAACGGGTGTTGGCACAGGTGCGGGAGCATGGGTAGCAGCAGGCCTAGGTGCCGCAGCAGGGGCAGGTGCAGCAACATTCTCCACACCATACAGCTCGATGCGGGGAATTTGGCCCATGCGGACATAAGGCTCAATGAGGCGCTCCAAGTGAGCGATGCGCCCACGAGCTTGCCGCAGCTCCAAGCCAATGACACGGTGGTAACGATCTGAGGAGCGCACGTACTCCGCCAAGTTGCGAAGGACATGGTTTGGCTCACGCTCAGCTGAGAGGTAGAGGTGAACTTCCTCCCCCAAAGGGCGTGCCGGGTGGTACGGGTACTGTGTAGCTAACTCCACATGGAGATGCAGCATGTGTGCCATAGCAATGTAGGCAGCATCATTGATGGCTCTGTGGAGGGAGGAGCCATAGCCGGTGAACTCCAAGGGCCGGCTCCCAACATAAGCCCTGGCGAGTATAAGAACTCGTGCACGGTACTCAACTGAAGCAGGGCCAATGTTGGTGTGAGCAACTGTATACTCAGGAGGGTGGTGATAATGTGCACGCTGCAGCATGTTCCACAAATCACGTGGCAAACCGGTGGGGCCGGCGTCACTGGTCCAATGGCAAACAACCCACTCGGCCATCTGCAGCAAGTTAGCAACAACACAAAATAAAATCATGATTTCAGAAATGAAAGTTGGGCAGGTTAGTAGTAAAACTATATGAGATGAGTGATATATGTTATAGTCCTTAGTTTTCACAAGTTTTAGCAATTAGTTTTCAGATTCCAAACAAGCATGGGTGATGCGAACATAACAAGTATATCGCACAACCGGCAAGAGATAAACAACAAGAATAAAAGGAAGAAGCAACGCTTCCCATCTTAGTACTGCTACCCCCCTTAAGTCCTTATCCTATAATGCTAATAACGTCTAGCGTTCATCACAAGGGTCATCTTCAAACCAAATGACAATAGGTAAGGAGATAGAAGTCTAGATTTTGCTGTAACACCTTTTTGCAAACATTTTGCAGCAGCTTCACTAAGATTTAACAACTTTTTAAAATCATTTAGAGCTAAAATTCAAAAGTACTTGAAACCATTTTCAAGGGCAAGGGCCGCTACAGTTTTGAACATTGAAGCATAAGTTTAAGTCAAAATCTTTTGTCCAAAGGGAGGTAAGTGGAGCAAAATGATATGCTAAATAGGTAATGTGACTACCTAGAGTTTTTAGAAGATAGATGAGAATTTTGAACAGGTGTTTTTCAAACCAAAACCTACCTAACGACATGGCTTACTATGACTTAACCATGGTCGGTATGGCTCTGATACCAAGCGCTGTCGGACCCGGGTTTGACCCCGAACCCTATGTGTGTACCGTGCTAGTCCCACGATCAATTGCTAGCACACACATTCAACATTGGCATCATAATCCATACATCACAGGTTCAGCTCACAGCAGACCAAACATAAGTCGTACAAGAGTCTAGACTTTAGCGGTTACATAGAGGCCGACCGGCCAAATAGAACAGCAAATTAACAAAGAGTTCAACAGCGGAAACAAGATAATAGAGGCACCAAAAACCAGCAAGTATGCCTCTGCCCGCCCACAGGCAACCAACCGGTAAGCCCTAGTAAGCACCGTCGTCGTCGTCTCCAAAACCCGCTGCATAGAAGTACCCGATTGTCGGGTCCTCCTCAACCATCTCTAAAAAAAAGAAGTCACACAAGCGTGTGTGAGTACAATACGTACTCCGCAAGACTTATAGTGTTTGCAATGGTATTCCATAATATGCGAAGATAAACAAGGAATGGTTCAGGTCCTGCAGTTTGCATAAATCATAATATACATAGCGAAAACATTGCGGTTTTGCAACGAAATTTTTGTAAAACAAGCTAGCACAGCAAACAAGTATATAAGCATCAATCCCCAAGTGTTTCCAACCATATGGGCTCCCTGCCCATGCCAGCCAACAGTGGCAACACGCTGCCACAACCATCCCAGCGAACTCCCGTTCGCACCAAGATCTTTCCCCAAAACAGTTCCCAAAAATTAAAACTACTACGGTGGAGAATTTCCCAAGTCGTCCATAACCGAGGACACGGCTATTCGAATAGTTTTAACTCTCGAGAGTGTGTACAACTGTACCCACATGACAAGGACAACATGAGCTACCACACAGGAGGCTCACACCATCAATGACAAAGCCTTTCCACCGTTGACCTAGCAATATCCCGCGCTTATGATCCATCCCTAGGGAGTTGGGAGGCCTCCCAAAATCCCCAAGGCTCATACGATGTGCTGGTCACCCTTGAACAATAATCAAGGTACCTTCGGGCTATGGACAAAAACCATAACCCGCACTATCCCAATGTCAACAAAAATGACCTACAACTACCACCGGCGGGTCTATTGCTAGGTATCAACAATATACTAAGCTAGGAACTCCCCACAAGAGCCACATGTGGTTTGCACTGTGCTTCTTGGTTCTAGCTACACCATAGAATCGGTCCTTAGTGACCCGGGCGAGACAACCACCTAATCGATACCACAACAAGGCACCGAACACTACATCCACTCGCCCAAGTCCAAAAGCTTGTTTTCAGTTTTTGTTTTCCACCAAGAGCACAGGGGAAGAATACCCACTGTTCATTTCCATAATTTCGCAAATGCTTCATTTTCCAACATCCCAAAATCAAGTAACAAGTAGCCTTGATTAAAAAGCAAACTAAGCATACCTATTGACATCTTCCCAACCACATGAACCCAAATTTTCAGTGGCAACATAAGTGACAAGGAATTCATGATACTCAAGTAACAAGGTAAGGCATATGCAACAAGAGGTTAACTACCCAAGAATCCCACACATTTTCAAGTAAAACATCGCATGCATAATAGTTTGCAATCAATATAGTTTGTAAATTTGAAATATAGGAGCAATTGATCAAGGGGGTGCTTGCCTTGTTCCTGGACTTCTTGGAACTCTTCTGATCCTTCCACAACCGGGTCAACAACGTCGTGTTCTACGAGAATACCAAACGAATGCAATGAAAACAACGGCAAAATATTTAACAGAACAGGAAGTACGAATATTTTTTGCAGAATATGCAAGTGCATGATTTTAGATGAATTTAGGAAAAAGAATCGCTTGAATCCGAGTTTGTATGAGGGAGATACGGCTAAACGAAGTCTGCTCTGTCCTAAAATCGAAAATAAATGAGAAACAGCGTTTTCGCTCGACCGAACTGCAGAAACGGCTGAAAACATTCTACCGACTTAACGGGTGGTCTATTTGGGACGTTTTCGGTTCTAGGGGCATTTTTATGGTACGAAACCTACATGTGTGCTGCTGTGAACCTAAGGACAACTCCCAAAAGTGGATATACTCCAACTCGCTAGGATATTAATCGCACACGCTCACACGTCACTAAAACGGCCTAACACGTGAAATCCACCGGGCGTGAAGTTTTAATCTAAGGCATTTGGGGCGTAGAGGGTTTCTAGGGCCTAGGAGTCACTGGATGTACAAGTGGAACCTACGGGAAGGCTTCGGTAGAGGCGAACGCCTCGGTCCAAAAACGATGTCTTCGCACGCGCAAACTACACGTCTTCGCACGTTAACGACAAAAAATCGGGAAACGACAGCAGCAGCAGCTCAACTCGTGGTTTTATCCCGTTCTAATGCTAGTGAGGCCAACCTGGCTTGCTTGGGGCTGATGGGGTGGCTGCTACTCACTCAAACACAAGCGCACCTAAGGTGTTCGGTGGAAAGCCAAGCTAAAGCACGGCTTGTCTACCTCTGTCCTCTCATGCTCTAGTGCATGGCTAGTGATGCAGGGGTGTGGGGAAGCTCTAGGGGTCCTGCATGCAAGATCGAAGGGCTCTACTACATGCGGCCATGGCTCCGATTGAGCCTCATCCACACATATGGCCACGGTGGTGATGCTTGGGTGGATGGCAAAACAATGGCATGACAGGCCAAGCCAAGGACGTGGGGAGAACAAGTGGCCTCCCAGGAATAAAAAGGAGGTACATGCAGAAACAGAAGCTCACCGAGGAGTGCAGGCGGTGGGGAGCAATGTTGAGGCGGTGATCGGCTCGGCAAAAGGGTTGCTCGCGATGGAGGCTGCAGTCAAGCACTGTGATGAGTTCAAAGAGTGAATGGAAGATGGTGATACCGCCAGGACAGCGCTAACTCACCAGGGCGCAGATTAGCGGCTGCAAGGTCACGGCGGCACCCGGTCGGCGTTGCAAAGACGATGAGGCTGCGGTGGTGCTTGCTGCTTGCCGAGGGCGAAAACGGAGTTAGGTCGAGCAAGAACGCGTGGTGACACAGCTGAGACAAGGTAAAACTCACCGGAGCTCTCAGACGAAAAGCGTGTGCTCGCCGGCGCCGTGGGCGGCACCTCACGTTCTCAGCGAACCAAGGGCAATCCTGGGTCCTTGGGTGCGTGAGAAAGAGGGCGAGCTGGGGAGGCAGGAGGGCATAGGCTTGGTTAAAAAGGAAGGCAGGGAAGGAGAGGAGAGGGGAGGGGCGCTGCTCTGCTCCACGGTCTCGCGATGGCGTGTGCACGGGCAAGCGTGCAGCAGACAGATGGGACAGGGCAGGGCGCTGCTGAGGTTGTCGGGGTATCTCGCGAGGTCCCAAGGCGGCTCTGCCTCTCCCTCTCACGTGGTCTAGGGCGCGCAGAGGAAGCCACCTGGCCGAGCCACACGGGCGGAGAGAGATCCTCGCGTGATCTCGTTTGGACGATGGAGGACAGGGCACAGCCGATAGCATCACGTATCACGATTCACGCCTAAGGACTATCTCTGGGTTGACGCCGAAACCAATCAGCCGATACAGATTGATACAAGCCGATGATGTTATAAGTGAGAAGCAAACCGGCGATTGCCGATAGCATTCGCATACATGAGCATCAGCTAGAAGCCGATGACAACATAGGCGGAGTAAAAGCCAGCTGACTGGCGCGGGTTCGCGAGAGAGGGCGCGGGCGCGAGAGAAAAAGGGCGCGGGCGCGAGAGAAAGGGCGCGGCGCGAGAGAGGAGCGCGTGCGCGAGCTCGGGAGAGAGGAGCGCGGGCGCGGGCTGCGAGAGAAAGAGGGGCGAGGTCGGGCGCGGGCGCGGGCTCGGCGCGAGGTCGGGGTCGGGGCGCGGGCTCGGCGCGAGGTCGGGGTCGGGGGCGCGGGCGCGGCGCGAGGTCCGATCGGGAGGCGGCTGGTCTGATGGGAAGCATCCGGTCCGATGGGAAGCATTCGGACCGTCCAATCCCCAAGAGGATGGTCCGATAGGGGCAGCATGCTTCCAACCGAAGGAAACTTGGGGGCAAGGCTGGGTTTTTAATGCATGAAAGATGACATGAAGAGCATGCAGATGGAAAAAATGGTTTTATGCACCAAGATCAAAGTGGGCTGTTACACATAGTTGATTAGGGCCGGTTCACGAAGAATTCTTTGAAGAAAATAAAGAGGAAGTACATGAAAAACAAGTCCAAAATCCTCAGTGGTGTCCTAGCGGAATATTCACAAAGAATTAGAAGAGAAGGGCACAACGGCTACGACACCGAGAGCAATAGGAAGAACAGAGGCAAGATCAGGAAGAAGCCGATCATCGTCATAAGAGAACTAAACGAGTATGGCGTGTGAAGAGGATGGACGATGAAGTCGAGTATGGCCTGTGAAGAGGATGGACGATGAAGTCGATTCATCGGCCCCAGTAAACATGGTTTTCTTTTTGCCTCAGGAGTATAAAGCACTTTCATCGGACGAGGATGGCAATGAAGAAGTTTTCGCTCAGCTAACGTTGCAACCCGATCAAGCCATATTTGATAAACCTGAGTGTCGATGTTTTACACCGGCAATAAATATATGGGGCTACTCGGCGGATGGAAACTCGGTGGATTGCAAAGGAACACAGGGAGATTTTATACTGGTTCAGGCCCTCGATGTGAGGTAATACCCTACGTCCAGTTTATATGTATTCCTTTGAGGAATTATGGTGGCGATTCTGATGAACCGTATGGCCGTGTGCTTCTATGAGCCTATGAGTGCTCTTCTGCCCTCATGGGCGCCCTGCCTCCCCTTATATACTGGGGGACAGGGTTACAAGGTAGAGTCCCCATCGGATTACGACTAGGAGATCTCCCTTAGAGATATAACGTACCCGACTAAAGACTGTATATTCCTTTCTATACAAGGCGAAGTCTGCCGAATCTAGCTAATCTCTAATTATAAGGCTAGCCCATCCTCTATCGAGTGGCCCATATGCTTGTCATGAGGTACCCGGGGCCCATGGCACCCACAGTAGCCCCCGAGACCTTCATAGTTGAGTCACAGCTGATGTCGAGTGCTCATCCTCCACGGTGAAGTTTTCCGAGTGCATTGCTCCGAGTACTCTTTGTCTGAGTGCTGCTCTCCCGAGTCCTGCTTCATGTCAGCTGGTAGCGAGGCTATGAAGGACTCATGTAGATGTAGAATAGTGTGCGCCGAATAGGCGCACCTATTAGGTGTAGCCCCCGACTTTGTGCTTAATTGTGAAGACAATTAAACATAAAGTCAAAGATCTTTAACCTTGTAGTCTTTCCCAAGTAGTATACTACTGGTATATGAGACTCTTCGGTATCATGTCAACCGGAATATGATTTATAGTCTTGCCGAGCAGGGAACTACTTGTATGTAGGACTCTTCGACTTCATGTCAGTCGGAATGTGTGTTTATAGTCTCGCCGAGTAGGATGCTACTCGTATATGGGACTCTTCAGCGTCATGTCAGCTGGAAAGGGGGTGTTTATTGTCTTTCCCGAGTAGTATATTACTCGAAATCAGACTCGTCGGCATCATGTCAGCTGATTATTTATAGTCTTTCCCAAGTAATATATTACTCGAAAATTAGACTCGTCAGCTTCATGTCAGCTGGAAAGGTGTTTATAGTCTTTCCGAGCGGCGTCCCTTTCAGAAGTTAGACTCTTCAGCTCATCAGTTGGAAGAATTTTATAGTCTTTCCCGAGTAGTATACTACTCGAAAGTTAGACTCCTCCGCATCATGTCAGCGGGAATGAGAAATTTATAGTCTCTCCCAAGTAGTGCACTACTCGAAAGTTAGACTCTTCCACATCATGTCAGTGGGAATAATGATGCTCATGGCAACTGATGGCCACGCATGTAGGCTGAGTACCACTTTATGAAAATAAATCCACGGCGTGGTCAGGTGTACCCAAGAAAGATACCTGCATCCCCAATTTTAATGAAGACCAGCTTGTGATCCTTGTAAGGATATATCCTCGAGACCTGGTGGATAAAACAGATACCCAAACATATATGTTTAGCAATAAGGCTCTCATGAAGCATATCTGTTTACCTCATCGGCTCCTGTTGGTAGCACCAGCGCTAAATTTCAACTCAGCCTGCGGGCGGCCCACATGGAGCATGCTACTGTAGGAACTCATATCTTGGTGCCTACAAATAAGCCGGCCTGAGCCGACCTATCCAGCATAGCTCTATAGAAGTATCATCCATCGCATGTCAGGATGAGTTTTTTTGGTGTCGATAACCGCAATCAGCCAGAGAAATCCTATTCGCAAGCCTTTCCGACTTATGTTCTGGATGCAGCCTGGTTGCCATAGGTGCCCGAGCAGGTTGCAGGATCTGCTTGCCCTCCTCAGGTGTGACGCAGTGCATGAGAACTCCGGATGCGCTTTGACGATGTAAGTCTTCTTGACTTCCGAAGAGCCGAGCAGGGTACCCGAACCTTGCATTAGCATAGGATTCGGCTAGCGACCCTCATGGGGCATACCCTACCCAACAGAGTTATGGCCAAGCGAGGTACCCGAACCTTGCATTAGCATAGGATTCGGCTAGGACCCTCATGGGCGTACCTCACCCAGCCGAGTGATATACGACCCCCGACTAGTGCCGGAAGTCGGTTGTCAGCTCATGGAGCGTAGCTGGGGAAGATGACGTCCGACTGGCGCAAGTACTCGTAAGTAGCCTCATGGAGCATCCCGAGTGTATTTTGGCAGACTTGTCCAGCCCCCGAGCGTAGGAGATAGCCTCGCAGCCCTGAGTTCCTGTCACGCGGAGCCGGGCCTGCAATAAGATATGGATGAGTAGCATCTGATGATGGAAATAATCACCCGAATAAAATGTATTTTACAATGTATGTAAATCATGTTCTTCCTCTTATGATATTAATTTCCCGAGTAATTGATCCCTTACGTTTAAGCACTCTGCCCGACTAGTCATAGACCTGGCGCGCCCGATGTTTTCAATAAAATATGGGGCTAGTCGGGAAACTCGGTGGATTGATTTTATACTGTTCAGGCCCTCGATGTGAGTAATACCCTACGTCCAGTTTATATCTTTTCCTTTGAGGAATTATGGTGGCGATTCTGATGAACCGTATGGCCGTGAGCTTATGAGTGCTCTTCTCAGAAAACCTCTTAATGAAGTCACGAAGAGGCTCGTTCTTCCTTTGATGCAACTGATATAAGTCGTACTCGGAAGATGGCCTCTCGTATGTTCCCTGGAAGTTGGTGATGAAGTGTTCCCGGAGTTCTCCCTACGAGTCGATTGATTGCTTGGGAAGTCCTGTTAGCCATGTCCTCGCTGAGTCGGCTAAAGCGACTGGGAGGTAGTTAGCCATGACTTTGTGATTTCCCCCAGCTGCTCGGATCGCCAGAGTGTAGACTGTGAGCCAGGACTCGGGATTGGTCTTGCCGTCGTATTTGTTGATGCCTGTAGGCTTGAAACTTGATGGCCAGTCGACTTGTTGTAGCTCCTGGGTGAAGGCCGGTATGCCTTCGTCTTTATGAGGGCTCCAACTCCGAATACGGCGGCGGAACCGCTCGTGGTGGAGGCCGAAGCGCTTGTTCTTGTCTTCTAGTTGGCGTTGCTCATCTTCTTCTCGTTCACGGCGCCCGAGCGATGGATGTCCTGCCGAAGATCACATCGTTGTCGGCCTCGGAAGGTCCTGATCATCCCGACGGTTGCTTTGACGTCGCCGGTTATCGTTGGGGCTGCCGAGTGACGCCTGACGTGCCTCCGTATGCAGCTGACTAGAGCCAGCCGCTCGGCGTCGCTTTGAGGTAGATGAGACTGCTGTTGGGAATGTCGACCGGTTGGTCGGTATGAGGGTATCACCCGACTGTTGGTGCTGCTGACATGCAGCAGCGGTAAGCATGGCTTTTATCCTTGCGATCGTCGGGGTGGCCTGGTGATCAGGCCCAAGTTGGACCGTGTCCAGTAGGGTTGCGGCGGCCACGATGTTCTGTTGTGGTGTGACGAAGACGTCGTGGTCACCGACTTTTGTTTGGAGGGTTTGTTGCTGAGCGGTTCGCCCAGCCCTGCGTAGGCCGTCGTCGCGGGCGTGCAGGCATCTTGCTTCTTCCTCCTGTTGTTCTCGCAGTCGGCAGGCTTCCTCCTCTTGTTGCTCGTGTAGTCGGTGTGATTCCTGAGTAGGAGTAGAGCCTTTGGATGCCATGAAGATTTCTCGTGGCGGGGAGAAGCTTTCCGAACTGCTGTCCGACTTAGAGTCGGAATCCGACTGGGAGTCGTAGTCCGACTGAGAGTCGTAGTCGGAATAGTCGACGGGGGTTATTACAACTCTGACCTCCCTAGATCCGATCTCGAGCGGCTCGGGGCCGTATCCGAGTCGAACTCCAGAGGATCGGGTTTGCCACGTCGGATGTAGATTATAGATATCCGCGGCGTCGCCGAGTCCGAACGGGAAATTGACGATCTCTTCCTTTTTTGGCCCGATCTCGGCCAGCTCAAAATCGAGTCCGAGTCGAACACCGAAAGAAAGAGTTGTCCCTGGAATCGGGCGTATTGGAGATCGCCGCAGCATGTCGTGACAGATTGCTGCAGCGTCGTGTAGGCCGACTGGCGCGGAGTCGGCTGGTTCCTCGGCCGGTTGGATCGGGTCCGTGTCGGCCAAGGTGAGATTGCCGAACATGTCGGCAACGGAGTCGAGGCTTCCGAATGAGATTGCATCTCCGGGGGAGAGTTTGCCGCCGTCGACTTCGGATGCTGGATCCATCGAGCTTGTAGATGTAGATTGCGCCGAAGCCCCTACCTGGCACGCCAACTGTCGATGTTTTACACCGGCAATAAATATATGGGGCTACTCGGCGGATGGAAACTCGGTGGATTGCAAAGGAACACAGGGAGATTTTATACTGGTTCAGGCCCTCGATGTGAGGTAATACCCTACGTCCAGTTTATATGTATTCCTTTGAGGAATTATGGTGGCGATTCTGATGAACCGTATGGCCGTGTGCTTCTATGAGCCTATGAGTGCTCTTCTGCCCTCATGGGGCGCCCTGCCTCCCCTTATATACTGGGGGACAGGGTTACAAGGTAGGAGTCCCCATCGGATTACGACTAGGAGATCTCCCCTTAGAGATATAACGTACCCGACTAGGACTGTATATTCCTTTCTATACAAGGCGAAGTCTGCCGAATCTAGCTATATCTCTAATTATAAGGCTAGGCCCATCCTCTATCCGAGTGGCCCATATGCTTGTCATGAGGTACCCGGGGCCCATGGCACCCACACTGAGGAATCAGAGCATCGGCACTTAAAGCCATTATATATCAAGGGCTATGTGAATGGGAAGCCGATGACGAAGATGCTAGTTGATAAGGGAGCAGCTGTTAATCTAATGCCTTATGCTACATTTCGGAAATTGGGGAAAACTGCCGAAGATTTGATCAAGACGAATATGGTGCTAAAAGACTTCGGTGGGAATTCATCAGAGGCGAAAGGCATGTTAAACGTGGAGTTGACAGTGGGAAACAAGACATTGCCTACCACGTTTTTCATTATCGATGGAAAAGGGTCATATAGTCTGCTTCTTGGCAGGGATTGGATTCAGGCGAACTGTTGCGTGCCCTCGACGATGTATCAATGTTTGATACAATGGCAAGGAGATCAAGTCGAGGTAGTCCTAGCAGATCGGTCAACCAACATTGCAATGACTGATTTGCCAGTCTGGGAGGCCGATGGAGTTGACTGTTTGTCCGGGAAAACATGGGAAGGAGATTATCTTAAGGTCACCAGCCAAGGGATACAGCCGATTCAGCAAGTCGGCTCCAAGTTGTTACTCTGATGGGCTCCATTGAAGATTTCGAGGGGAAACTGGGACAAGGGTTTATGTCGGGCGATGACTTAGAGGAGATCGACATAGGACCAGGAGATAAGCCAAGGCCGACGTACATAAGCAAAAAGTTATGCCCTGAACTTTGAGAAGAATTGATAATACTGTTGAGGGAGCATCGGGATTGTTTTGCTTGGGAGTATCATGAGATGCCAGGATTAAGCCGATCAATTGTTGAACATCGGCTACCCATTAAACCAGGATATCGGCCGTTCAAACATGCTCCAAGGAGGTTTAAGGCAGAATTATATGAGCCAATCAAAGCAGAGATTACAAGGTTATATGATGCCAAGTTTATAAGGTGTGCCGATATGCTGAGTGGGTTTCTAATATCGTCCCGGTGGAAAAGAAGAATGGAAAATTGAGGATATGTACCGATTTCTAGGATTTAAATAAAGCTACCCCCAAGGATGAGTACCCGATGCCGATAGCAGATTTATTGGCGGATGCGGCATCAGGCCATAAGATTATTAGCTTCATGGATAGCAATGCAGGATACAATCAGATTTTTATGGCTGAAGAAGATATACATAAGACTGTGTTTCGATGTCCTGGAGCTATCGGCTTATATGAGTGGGTAGTAATGACGTTTGGGTTAAAAAGTGCTGGTGCGACTTATCAGAGGGCGATGAATTATATATTTCATGATCTCATCGGCTTATTAGTGGAAATTTACATTGATGATGTGGTGGTTAAGTCTAAGAGTGAGGAAAGCCATATAGCCGATTTGCGGAAAGTGTTGGAAAGGGCCAAGAAATACGAACTAAGGATGAATCCCAACAAATGCGCTTTTGGTGTATTGGCTGGGCAGTTTTTGGGTTTTATGGTTCATGAACGAGGAATTGAAGTTAGTCAACGGAGCATCAGAGCCATTAAGACTACAGAGCCACCAAGCAACAAGATAGAGTTACAGTCATTGATCGGCAAGATTAATTTTGTAAGGAGATTTATATCAAATTTGTCAGGAAGAATTGAATCTTTTAGTCCGTTATTGAAATTGAAAGCCGATCAAGAGTTCGTGTGGGGGGCAAACCAGCAGAAGGCATTTGATGGAATTAAGAGTTATTTGAGTTCCCCACCTGTTCTAATTCCGCCACAGAAAGGAGTGCCGTTCAAATTATACTTATCGGCCGATGAGAACTCCATCGGGTCTGTTTTAATTCAAGAGTTTGAAGGCAAGGAGCGAGTCGTGTTCTATTTAAGCAGAAGACTTTTGGATGCTGAAACTAGATATCCTGCGGTGGAGAAATTATGCCTTTGTCTATATTTCTCATGCACAAAGTTAAGGCATTATATCCTATCGGCTGAATGCATGGTGGTTTGCAAGGCCGATGTGGTGAAGTATATGTTGTCGGCTCCAGTTTTGAAAGGGCGAGTTGGTAAATGGATCTTTGCCTTGACCGAGTTTGACTTGAGATATGAATCGGCTAAAGCAATCAAAGGACAAGCGGTGGCCAATTTCATTGTGCAGCACAGAGGGGATTGTGAGAATTATGTGGAGCCGATTCCATGGACTTTGTTTTTTGATGGATCAGTGTGCAAGCATGGATCTGGTATCGGCTTGGTCATTGTATCGCCTCGGGGGGCAAGTTTTGAGTTTGCTTTTACAATTAAACCTTATCGGACTAATAATCAAGCAGAATACGAGGCGGTATTAAAAGGACTTCAACTTTTAAAGGAGATCGGAGCCGATATCATAGAGATTGTTGGTGATTCTTTGTTGGTGATCAAGCAGTTGTCTGGGGAATATGAGTGTAGGGATGATGTTTTGAGATCATATTATAAGGAATGTACAGATTTGTTGAAGGATTTCAAGATGGTATCAGTGGATCATATCCCTAGAGAACAGAATTTAGAAGCCAATGATCTTGCACAAATTGCTTCTAGTTATCGGCTGAATAGACAGGTTGAGGTTGAAATAGCCGATGGTGATATTCAGGATAAAGCCGATGATTGGAGACAGGAAATAATTGGTTATCTACAAAATCCATCGCAATCGGTTTCCAGGAAGCTTTGGTATAAAGCTACTAAATATGTGTTGCTTGATGGGGACTTATATTATCGGACTTTTGAAGGAGTTCTGTTGAGATGCCTGAATTTGGAAGATGAAGTGGTTGTTTGTGGGACTTATCAATCGACTTTTGAAGGACTTTTGAAGGACTTATATTATGTGCGAAGTGCATGAGGGCGTTTGTGGGACTCATCAATCGGCTCATAAGATGAAGTGGTTGCTGAGAAGAGTAGGATACTTTTGGCCGACAATGCTGGAAGATTGCTTCAGATATTATAAAGGATGCCAAGATTGCCAGAAGTTTGGAAATATACAGCGGGCACCAGCATCGGCTATGAATCCTATCATTAAACCGTGGCCGTTCAAAGGATGGGGAATTGACATGATCGGCCAGGTTTATCCTCCATCATGTAAGGGAAATAAATTCATATTGGCAGCGATAGATTATTTCACAAAGTGGGTAGAAGCGATTCCTCTGAAGAAAGTTACGTCCAAAGAAGCGATCGAGTTTGTAAAGGAGCACATAATTTATCGGTTTGGAATTCCTCAGACGATAACTACTGATCAGGGATCTATTTTCGTGTCCGATGAGTTTCAACAGTTTGCTGCCAGTATGGGAATCAAGTTATTGAATTCATCGCCTTATTATGCTCAGGCTAATGGACAGGCGGAAGCTTCTAATAAGAGTTTGATCAAGTTGATTAAGCGGAAGATTGATGAACAGCCGCGAAGATGGCATACTACGTTAGCCGATTCGTTATGGGCATATCGGATGGCGTGTCATGGGTCTACTTGAGTGCCACCTTACCAACTAGTATATGGACATGAAGCAATTTTGCCTTGGGAGACTAACATTGGCTCTAGGAGAATTTCTTTACAGGATCAATTGACAGCCGATGATTATTATAACTTGATGACAGATGAACTCGAGGATTTGGCTCAGAATCGGTTAAGGGCACTGGAGAGGATCAGGGAAAACAAGGCTAAGGCAGCTAGGCATTATAACAGAAAGGTGGTGAATAAATCGTTTGCTGAGGGAGATCTTGTGTGGAAATTGATTTTGCCGATCGGGTCCAGAGATAATAAGTTTGGAAAGTGGTCGCCTAATTGGGAAGGACCCTATCGGATTAATCGTTGTGTGCCTGGTAATGCCTATATACTAGAAGATCTTGGGGGGACGGAGTTTGCTAAAGCGCTTAATGGGAAATATCTCAAGAAGTACTATCCGAGCGTTTAGATTAACTCCTGAATCGGTTGGATGCGGCCGATTTCTAAAACAGTTCAGAAAGCCGATGTTTTTGCATCGCCTAAAGATAGCCGATATCAATTGATATCGCCTTTAGATCAAAGACAAAAATACTAAGGGACAATTGAAAGAAACAGGCAACAGAGCCGATTAGATTATATTACAGTAAAAGTTAATCGGCGGGTCTGGAAATCATCAGTCATTAGTATCAAGGTTTTACAAAAAGTTCTGAATTGTTTCGAGAGCGCGCAGACGGATCTGGTCAATCTCATTGATAGCACGAATGTCGTCTTCATCGGAGCCCAGGATGGTCTTCAAATTTTTGCGCCGATGAACGACTTGACGCACCGTTGCTGCAACCTTAGCCTCTTGATCTTGTATAGCTTGTGGCAGGCCGATGAGCTGGGATTCTATTGTTTCAAGATCCTTACGAGTTTTTTCAAGTTCTGTCAGCAAATCGGCCTCCTTTTTCTTTAGTTGGCCCAATTTGGATTGGAGCTCTTGAGGGGCAGTTACCATGTCATCAAGCTTTTTCTTCTCTGTTTGGGCTGACAGCCGATCGACTTGGATGTCTTGGGTTATCTTCTGTTGGTCGGCACGATCGGCTATGCGCTGCTTGAGCTTGATGAGTCTGAATCTGTGAGATTCTAGATATGCCGCAGGAGTCAATGCGTCGATGAGTTCTTCGGGCAAATGATGTTCAATATCTGCAAGTCTTGCCCGGATTGGCCCGCGGTCTTCCACTAGTGCGTCGATCGGATTTTCCTGCCGACTGATGATATTCGTTAAGTACTCGTGCACATCGGCTGAGAAGGATGGTTTGGTTGCCACGCTGGTGGCTGTTGCTTCTTCTGCCTCTAAGTACTTGCCGATGTCAAAGGAGAACAAATCGGCTAAGGACTGCAAATTGACGTCGGTAAAAGAATCAGTGAAGAGTTAAAAGTGAAGTATGGATATAGAGAGATTACCTGAGGTAGGGCATCGGTAGCTTGGGTGGCATCGGCTTCAAGTGGATGAGTAGGTTGTTCTTCAGAACGGCCGACGACAGGCGATGTAGTAGGAACAGCCTCAACAGATTAGGGACTGGGGTACTGAAAGTGGAGCGGCTGGAGAAGTCATCGGCTCGATGCTTGGAGGGATGTCAGTAGAAGGTTGAGGTCCAGGAGCCGATGACTCGAGCTGAAAATGAAATTGATGAAAAAGATGGGAAGACAGATAATGATATCAAGACTTAGCACATACCTAAGGAGATGAGGGGGCCGATGTTGTTTGGGGAGTAAGTGGCGTCGTGACCATGACATCGGCATTGGTTTTCTGCTTCTTGAGAGAAGGGCGATGCGCCAGCTTTTTGCGTTTCGGTCCTGTCGGCCGGGGCACCTGGAGAAGAGCCGATGGAGAGGGAGCATCGCGCCCTAAGTTCGGAGTGGCCGATGGGGGTTGATACATGATCAGCCGGCCACTAGTGCTTGTCGTTGGGGGCTCGACGTTGGCAGCCTGCAAAATTGAGAGTGAGAGATGATCGGAGATGATGATTAAGGCTTATGGGTGTTACCTCTTCATCAGATTCGATGTAGTCGGCATTGAGGCGAGAACAGTAGTGGATGGCCGCTAAGTTAAATAGATGTCTCCTCCATTCTGACCACCATCAGGCAAAAAACTTTGTATTGGCGGTACATACATTCACCTCGGTGGCGGCGCCCAGAGGTAGAGGTTCTGTTAAGGTCCGCATTCGATCATACTCTAGGGCATTGTTGACATTGCCCCGGGCCTGAAGTTTATCGATGAAGAATAGGGCAATTGGAAGTTGACCAAGACCAAGCTGACGGGAGCCGACCGATGGATGGTAGAATTCATATGATGGTTGTGATCGGCCCAGAGAAAAGCCAGTCGGTAGCAGACAGGGGGTAACGGCCGATAGAAATATGGCCTTCGACTCATCATCTTCCAGAGCATCGAGTGGATTGAAGTTGGAAGGCATTTCGAATGACGATGCATCATTGTATGCAAACCAAAGTGTGGCCTCCTTGGTGAAGCCGTAATAAAACCCCTTGAACCATTGACTGAGTCCAACGGGTGTTATCTTGCCGCCAGGAAGAGCCGATGCAGCTTCGCCCATGGAGATACATTGGCGGTAAGTGGGGTCCTGGTCTTCTGTATGATCGGCTGGAAAGGATTGGTTAAGAAAAGAAGGCTCAGAAAAGGCCTTGGAGGTGTAGACGTTGAGCCATAGTTGCACAAACCACCAAGGACCCCCAATATGGCCGATGGGCTGGCCGGCCGATAGCTTGGTCACTACTTGATGTAGCAACTGATAAGTGGCGCCAAGGAGGTATTGCCCCAAGGGGATTTGTTTCCGATCGGCCAAGCACTCTGCCAGACATTGCATGTTGGTCGTTGGGCCGAGGGTTGCACCACCAAAAACAAACCATTCCAGCCACAAGTTTAAAAAGGTGACATGTTCCCGATCGTCGACTGGTCCAGTTCCCTTATTGTGGATTGATATATACCTGGACCAGCCACCAATGTTCTTCGCTTGAAGCCGATGAGCAGGTTTGAATCGGAGCTTGAAGGGGTTGATGTAATTCGTCGTGTCGAGGCAGGTGAGCATAGTCACATCCATCAAGGTGGGGGTCATCGGCCCATGCCCGAACATGAAGGCGTTGAGGGCGTCTGACCAGAAATATGAAGTCCATGCAAGCAGAGGTTCATTCCTTTCCATATTGGCTAGAGAAAGGTTGATGCAGTGGCCGATGTTTGATTCTTCCCAGAGGGTTCTCTTCGCGGCCGATACTCTGATATACCAATCCCTCCACCCAGGAAGCTTGCTCGGCCATGATCTGAAACTATTGGTCCAATCGCTGACTAACATGGCTGAGTTCTTAAAAAGAATACGCTGGGTCTCGGCGCTGATGAAATCTGTGGGATCCTCGCTACCCATTGGGCCATGATAGAAGAAATTTGGGTAATCGGCGGCTAGGATTAAGATTTGGCTTCTAAGGTTCTACAGTAAATAAGAACACGACAAAGAACAGGTGAAGAACATGGCAGATTGGATACGTCTAGGCTACAAGATTAGAGAAAAAATCGGGCAGAAAGATTACCTCAGGGACTACGGACGCTGATGCCATTGCGCAAGAAGAAGAAGAGCGGGAATCAGTGGTCGAAGGAGAGAGCTGCGACGGTTCGTCTGAGTTCACCGGAGTTCGTCGACGTCTCGAAAGATGAAGCGGTAGTGCTCTGGTGATGTGAAAGCGTAAAAAAGGCTAGGGAGACGAAGCTGTTTATAGAGGCATGATGACCGGGCGAGAATCGAGGCCGTTGGCACCGTTTCAAACAATTAAGGCGAGTGGGCTACCTTGGGCCACCTCGGTATGGAAGGAATCTGAAGGCCCAAAATGAAAGAATTTCGAAGACCTATAGAAGAACTCTGAAATTGGGGGGCATGTGTTAACGCCAAAATTTGGTATGGCTCTGTATCAGATTTAGCTAAGGAGAAAGTTGCTGTTAACTAACGGGGGTTGATCCAGAAGGAAGTCGAATCCAGGAAAGAGCCGTGGAGACCGCAGTATGGCAGATTATTAATTAGGCAAATTAATATTTTATCTTTAGAAAACCTGATCTCTTGTCCGGTCGGGTCCTGTTAATGTTTCCTTCGGTAATTAGGAACTCATGTACCGTGTCCAATAAGGACTCGTATCAACTCGGGGTATAAATACGTATGCCCGGGTGCTTTGTAAGATATCTACATCAATCAGATCAATACAATTTCGGCCATCGCCACCCCTTCGACGAGTTCTTGCTTCTCGAGCCGAGCTGCATCGGTTAAGTTCGACCTCCTGCGAGAGGGTAAGTCTCGTCACCCCAGCCACCGCATCGGCTAGGACTTCCTTGGTTAACTCTGATATTCTAGTCAGTTCACGGTGGACGGCTTACCACGATATATTTATTCTGTCTATGGCTGCATCAGTTTAGTTTGATCTCATAGATCGACTAGGTATATCACATCACGCGTGCGCAGATCGTATCGGCCTACTGGGAGTGATTTATCATCAGTTTGTGATGCATCAGTTGGGTCCGACCTACTAAACTGCTAGTGATAAATCATTCCTGCTAGGTTGATATTTTTTGCACAAGTGTCTTATCGGAATGCATAGCCGATAAGTTATCATATTTTACATCACGATCACATTAGATCTATCGGCTTATCGAGGTCTTGTTATCATCATCAGTCTATGCTACAACGGTTGGGTCCGATCTACTAGACTGGCGATAATAACTTTACTCTTAATAAGCCGATGGGTTTTTATGTGATGTTTTATCGGAGTGTTTAGCCGATAAGTTATCTTTATATCCAGCCGATTTGTCATAAACATGTCTAAAAAAATCACTGCCAAGTCGAGGCGGCACGAAATTGCATATCTCGGTTTTTTTCCTATGGCGAGGACCCGGGCGCGGGCACAAGTGAAGACCCGGGCACGAACAGTAAGCGAGGACCCGAGCGCGGGCACACGCGAAGACCCAGGCACGAACAACAAGCGAGGACACGGGCGCGGGCACAAGCGAAGACCCGGGCATGGACAGCAGGCGAGGACCCGGACACGGGCACGAGCAAGGACTCGGGCACGTGCACGGGGCCCGGGCACGGGTGCGCGCAGCACCTTTGGGGCGGCGCTAGCAATTACTATCGCAATCGGCTGAAGTTTATTAAATCCATTTATTTACGCATTCTGCCAATTTATTTTATCAGTTTATAGCCGATTTTCGAATATCCCTTCGGCAATCGGCTAGTTCGATATTTGCTTATTATTATTAGTTACTGCTCATGCCATCATCGGCCTCCAGTCGGTTTATAAGTGCCACAGTTTATATCGGCCATAGGCCGATGAGACGAGTCCAGATCGGCTTCCAGCCGATTGGCTCATTGATCTAACATTTTCTCTCCTTGTCAATTGCAGGGTCAAATTGACTGGCACGCCTAGGAACCTCAAGATTTTAGGACCTACACTAGAGTGAAGCAAATCTCCCAGTCCTTCGCATGTCTCTAGGCGCCGAACCAGATCATCGGCTCGTTCCCAACGCTGCCGGTGATTTTCGGTGCCAACAAAAAGATAGATGGAAAAAGTTGTTTGCAAGTTTTGTCTTAGGAATTACTATGCATACCTATGTGATTGACTAGTTGCTTGTTACTAGGATGAACCTGAAAAAGATGAAAGTTGCTTTACTTGCTAGCACCCTAGTTATATCACATGCTTTTAAAAATGTTAAATCTACAAATATGCCATCTGATAAATGTTATGTACTTCAATTAAAACTGAAAGATGCTTATGGTAGAGTTGACCAATTGTAATGTGATATGCTTACTCATGAGGTTCTTTCTTGTTCAAATTGTGAAAATTATGTTTCTTTGACTAATGAGGTTGCTTATCTTAAAAGTTCATTGCAACGATTTTCTGATGGTAAAAGAAACTCAACATGATTTTAGACACATCAAAAGTAAGTACACACAATAGAGGTCTAAGTTTTGATACAAGTGCTTATTTTCAAAATCACCAACCAACCTTGCTTAGAGTTACCGAAAATGGTGAATTTGAGGTTAAACCTAAACCAAAGAAAACAATTTTCAAATCAGCTAGGGTTATGTCAAACCTATCTACCGCAGGTGCAATTGCTTCTTCTTCAAAACAAACACCTTATGTGAAGTACCATTGCACTCATTGTGGTAAGGATGGACATTTGGTTCAGTTTTGCTTTAGACTTGCAATAAAACAAAAAAGTGACAAAGAATGAGAATTTGCATGGTTGAGGTGGCGATGGCCACGTTTTGCTTCAACCGGTACAATTAGACCTCATGTTCATCGTCAGCCAAACTGGCACCAAGGGACAGTCAAACCGCGAGTTGTACAACGGTCAGAACATCCTTTTGTGAAGCTTCAAGGTAAGTTGTTAGGTAAGAATAGTTCTGATTTTGTTCAAGCATATACACGTGTTTTGCCTACTGGTTCTTTTGGTAATATGTCTCAGTGTTGGATTCCTAAATTTCTTATTTCTAACCCCAACACGGAAGCCTCGACATCTTCTTGTGCATAGGATTTTCGAGGCAGACTCCCTCATGTACTTTACAGTGTTGAGACAACAAATGTTTTTCAGGTGTCATCAATTTATTTTTGAGTTGATATATTATTTCCTACATCTTTTATTAGCATTTACTTATGCTAGTTTTGGAGGTAGTAGATTTGATAATAGTACAAGTGGCTTATGTTAACTCATGAGAGTGCTTCACCTTGATGGATATCGATTGATAATTGATGGTCTTCTCACAGAACCTTTGGTTCTTCTTGATTTGCTATTTTTATTCGGGGAGAGTTGGAGGTTGATTTGAGGGGTAATTTGTGTCTTTTTGTCATATTGCATTGCTCTAAATTAGAAAATATAAAAAAAGAGAAAAGTGGAGCTTTGACTTTTACCTCTAGTATATTCTTGTGCTTGCTAGCAATATAAGTTAGGTTTATTGATCCCTAGTATAGCTTGTATGTGTTTTTGTTTTTTTATGAGCCTTTGCTGTTACTTTTAAGGGATACAATGCATGATACTTAATTCCTTTACTTAAATTAATGAAATCCGCAATGTTGAACCTAGTGCTCGTTTGGATGATTTATGCTTGCATGTGTCTTTTTGGGTTTTTCATTCCTCAAATGTTATCTAAATGCCGCAAGTGCAAAGAAAGTCCAATTGCTTGTATTTACTTTATGAGAGGTAAAAATGGATACCTAATCCTTGGAAACAATAGTCACAACAAGGACATATCCACGGCGAGGAAAATAATGGGTGCCAAATCCTTGGAAATAGTAATCACGACAAGAACGTACCCGGAATAATTGAGACATTTCATTTCTATTCTATCAATGTTAAATGTGAGCAAAAAGCTTGAATTTTGTTGAAAAGTTCTCTCTAAGTGGTATCCTCTTTCTTGAAAGAGCATATAAATTTGAGAAAGAGTGTTAGACATAGCTTGCCTATATATGGGGGTATTTTGTTCAATCAATGTACTAGTGGATATATTGCATTATAAAATGTTGAAATTATGAATCTTTAGTGCTGATTTGATCTTGATTATAATATCATTGATTCATGTTTGGACTTTAAACCATGCTTGTTTGCTAGTTGACCAATCTATCTCCCTTGTCTTGCGACACATGCTACTTAGATTGCTGTAGGTACACTTCAAAGTTCTAACAAAAAAAAAGGAAAATAGAAATAATGATAAAAAGTTGTGAAACAATGACATTGTGTTTTAATGGTTCTTTATTCTCTTTTTGTATCATTGATGTATTCATTGTCAAAGAGGAAGAAATATACAAAGTGCATGCATAATGAAAGGAGAGCAAGCTTTGCAAGATATTCGAAAGTTTTGACAATTTGGATCGATTCTAAAAAAAATTGTTGGTTTTGTGTTTTTTTTCAATAGTTTGAACAAGGTTTTAACACATGTGATCTAACAATCTCCCCCTTGAGCTCTTGTGCTTATAATACTTTGTTTTTATTTTGTTTCTGACACACTAAAAATATGCATTTTCGAGGTGTTGCCAATGTATTCATCAATGGGGAGATTGTTAGGTCACGTGTGATATATATGATGTATAATTGGCAAAAGCAAGTATTGTTTGGTCTAATATGGATCAAGTTGAGAAGAACTTGTTTTTGGAATATGTTTTCTTTGTCTTTGATGCACAGGTGAAGCTAGGAGGTGATCGTGGTGAGTGATGAGGTACCAAGACTAGGATGGGGTTTCTGAGGTCAGAGTCAGTCGGGAGATGTCACTGGATGGTCATGATCTAGCTTGGTCGCATGAAGATGACGTAGGACGTAGAACAGGGAAGTTCTACGTCAATTAGGTCCGTGGTGTTCAAACATGATGATATTGGATCGACTAGTGGGTCGGTGGTTTAGTTTGCAATAGATTATGGGCTTCATGTATTATTGGACTGTCTCTACTCTATTGTATAAAAGGTAAAGGGAGAGAAAGAGAGAGATGACGGGAGAATAGAAGAGAAAAAGGTGTTCTTTTTAGGGTTTGACAGAACGAGGGTCAAAAGAGATTGGGTGCTTTTGTAGGCACTTTTGAAACATGATTTGACCAATAAAGTTTAGCAAAACCATCCACAATTCTATTTTTCAATTCGGATTTCGCATATGGTGAGTTTTAGTAGGTTTTTCTCTGATCTTATATTGCTTCCAGATTTTGATCTAACTGTTGGATTTGAGTACGGTTTTTTGTGTTGGATTTGAAATGAAGTCTAGTTTCTACTTACCAAATTTGGCTTAGATCCATTGTCTAGTTTTTAATTAATCTAGGTTTTAGTGCACGCCTATCAGGTTTTGTTCAGATTTAAGTTTCCTTAGATCTCGTCAATTTCATCCGTTAGTTTTTGTGTTTCTTGGATAAAATTGAACCTAGAATGTGTGTAGAACTTATGTTTCAAGTTTCATATCAAACGGATTTGAATTGGTGGAGTTCTAATGATTTTTATCAAAAGGTCGTATGCTGTTTTTACTGTTTGGTACTATAGCCACGAGTTAAAGTTCTGTTTTGCATCTTTTGCATATGAGGGTGTTTAGTTTGGTGTTCTAGTGATATTAGAATAACTTACTACTATTTTTATTATTTTCATTGCATATTTGTTTTTGTGGTTTTAAAAAAGAAACCGACAATCATTCACCCCCCCCCCCCAGATCGACGCCATGCCGATCCTATATTGTTGACACATCCTTGCGGCTGGTGACGCTTTGGCTTTGGACACTGTTTTGCCAAGAGGCTCAGCTCAAAACAATTGTAGCACAAAAATGTCTTCTTTCCATTGTTGTCTTGTTGAGGCTGGTCAGGCTGAACTGCTGCACGTTGAGATCCTTGAGCGTTGTCCACCTCCTTGCTCCTGTTGTCTTGATCGTGACCATTGGGATTGGCTTCCAAGGAAACTTGCGGTGCCGAGGACGATCCACCAGTCTGAAACGGCATGGTCCGCTGTCTCTGTTTGCTGCTCTAGAGTCCCATATAAGCAGTCATTCGCCTCTTGCGGTTCTCTATCCTGCTATGCTTATCTTTCTGGCAAATTGTTTTGTCTACCAGCTTCTGAAAATCATCATAATCCCTGAAGTTCGATTAAACTGATAGCTCATCATTCAAACCTTCTTGGAACTTCCCCTGTTTTTCTTCATCAGTACACACATCGTCTAGAGCATAACGGGCCAAACGGTTGAACCCATGAAGAAACTCTGCCACAGTACGGTTTCCTTGCTTAAGAGCATGAAACTCCTGCTTCTCCAAAGCAACTACTCCAGCAAGAATGTGGGCTCTCTTGAAACCATCGGTGAACTCTGCATAGGTAATCTGCTGACCTTCATCTCTGTTCACCTTGAAGTGATCCCACCACTCTGAAGCAGGTCCTTGAAGCTGGTGTGAGGCAAAGGCCCATCTCTTGATCCTTACACTGAAGTAGGTCAAGCTTCTTCTCGATAGCATGTAACCAGCCACTAGCTTCCACTGGGTTGGTAGTTGTCGATGTTTTATATCAGCTGTATTGAATGTAGGGCTACTCGTCGGACCGAAAATCGATGAACTTCGAAAGACAAGATGATTTCTATTGGTTCAGGCCCTCGGGGTGAGGTAATACCCTACTTCCAATTGTGGTGTGTTGCTTTCGCTATAAGGATTCATCTGCCCCAGCGGGCTCCTTGCCTCTCCTTATATACCGAGGATGAAAGGTAACAAGGTAGGAATCCCAGTCGGACTCAACCAAGGGATTTTCTTCCAAGAACATAGAGTAGCTGTCTAGGACTATATCCCTTTCCTTGTCGTGCAAGGTTACATGAAGCCGAGTTCTACTATATCCCTAATTACATGGGCTGGCCCTCCCTCTATCTGAGTGGCCATATTTGCCTTCCTTGAGGTACCCGGGGCCCATGGCCTCCATAGTAGCCCCTGAGACCTTTATAGTTGAGTCACAGCTAACGCCGAGTGTTCATCCTTCTCAGTGAAGAATTCCCGAGTGCATTGCTCCCGAGTACTCTTTGTTCAAATGCTTCTTCTCTCTAGTCCTGCTTCATGTCAGCTAGCAACGAGGCTATGAAGGGCTTCATGGAAAAATATGAATAGCGTGCGCCGAATAGGCACACCTATTAGGTGTAGCCCCCGACTTTGTGCTTAAATGAGAAACAATTAAACATAAAGTCAAAGATCTTTAACCTTTAAGTCTTTCTTAAGTAATATGTCTCTCGGAAATTAGGCTCTTTAGCATTAAATTAGTTGAAAATTTTCTTTGCTCAAGGCAATTTGGCTAAGCATGTGAGCCGAGTATCACTGTAGAGTAAATCCAATCTGACATGAGGTGTATTTGAGAGATAACTGCATCCTCATTTTTAATGGAGACTAGCTATTGATCCTTGTAAGGATATATCCTCAATACCTCTTAAATAATATAGATATCTAAACACATGTGTCCAGCAAATAGGCTTAACATAAAGCATATCTGATTATTTTAATCAACTCCGGTAAAACAGCATCCAAATTGTGATTTTAACACAACTGGCTATCGGCCCACTAGGACATACTATTTAGGAACTCATATCTTACAGTCTATTACTGAGCAAGCCAACCCAAGCCAACCACCTAGCACAGCCCTTTAAGTATCTAGGAGAGAGAAAAGATTCCCCTTTCTTTCCCAAATCGCCAAACCGCTTCAGCTCCTAGATCCACGCCCAAACTTTCTCAGAAAAGCTAGGGTTTCCACACTACTTGAGCAAACTTCCTCAAATCTACAAAGCTCTCTAGTCTAGCCTCAACTTCCTTCGTTTAGAAGCTTCCCCTCTCTCTCCAAACCTCCACCATGCCAAAATCGCCGTCTGACGTTCCCCACATCCCGGCAGGGACTTGGCCAACATCGACCTCATGCTCCTCCAAGCTGGCACTTTTGGAGCGGAATAAGTGCCTCCAACCAAAGGAACATATCAATTGGTGCCTGGCCAAAGGTGAGACAATCCCTACCCCTGACTCCCATGAAATCGTGGTCTTCGAGTCCTTTTTTGATAGGGGTTTCTCTCTTCCCACCTCCTACTTCTTCCGAAGCCTCCTTGAATATTATCATATTGAACTCGTCCACCTCAACCCCATCTCTTTGTGAAGCTTTCATTGGGGTTGATCCCTACTTCAATCTCTTCCGCTACCTCTATCATTTCAAGCCCCAACCATCCAAAGCCAATCCTCATCATAGGGGGAGCCAGTCTTTAGCTCCGGAACGAGATGTAGAAGGTTTACCTTCTCCTTCCCCTAAAGACTTCCTTGAAGGAGTGGCATCAGGAGTGGTTCTACTACTCCAATCCATAACCCTCCTGGTCATCCTTTGTCAGGAACCCCCCAAGGTTCTTGACTGTTGGTCGGCGCTCCCCTCGGAGGCCGATATGGCGTAGGTGTTGCTACTGATGGAGAAGCTGGCGGCCCTGAAGAAGAAAGGACTGACCGGAGCTTGGGTAGCCAGGCTATTCCTGAACCAACGAACGCAGCCCCTGAAGGCCAAGATCCACCCAAGATACGAGTACCAGGGCAAAGGCGATCCAACCCGGGAGTACACCGAAGTTGTGGATAAAGAGGTCGTCATAGATAATCTATGTCGCTACTTCAGCAGTAGCATACCAGACACCCTTGATGCTGACAAGTGCCCTAAGCCCTCCTGCATGGGAAGGCCAAGGCCGGTGGAAAGATCATGACTCCTTATTGTCTTGATGGTTGATTGGAATGCCTGTGATGACTGTTGTGAGACTGAATTGTATGAATTGTCTTCATATGCATTGTTTGCGAGAAAATGTCGACTTTGTGTCGAACCCTTCAGCCATCTGACTGGGGGATCAAGGAAATGGCCACCCAACCCTTCAGCCACCCAACCCAGCTCCAAGAGAGCTAGGAAGCAACCTATGAAGGACCAGGCCAAGATCAAGTACACGCTGACTCAAGCATCTGGCGGTCCGAAGATAGGGATACCGACTGCACGACTTCAGCACCGGCTGTGGCTCCAGCAGCCCTGACTACAGCACCTGCCACACCGCCAACGCAGCCAACTGTAGCGAGTGTAGTGCCTGCTGCCTCGAGCTGCCCAACATCCGGCGCCTTGCCTTTAGGCCCCGCGCCGACTGATGCAGCTTCGAGCAATAAGCCTTCAGGCTCCTCGTCGATTACCTCCCCCCATGATACTCAGGGGTGAAGGTTCAAGACTACCAAGAGGTATGTAGTCTTCTATCTTCCAGTAGTTTGGAGTAGATTGCAATGTCTTGATTGTTGTGTGAATTTTGTAGGAAGCCAAGTGACGCAGACCCCAAGAGGCATGTGCCACCCACCCCTGTTGCCGACCCGACTCCCATTGCCGACCAAACTCCAACTGAGGCAGAAGCTGAAGTAGTATAGCCTGAGCCGAGTCCTGCCCCAGCCCCCGAGGGTGAAGCAATGCACTTGGCTGATCAGCCAGCCCCACCCAGCCAGGAGCCTACGGAGCCCACTGCTGAGCCAACTGTTGAACCAACCACCGAATCCACCATAGAGCCAACCCCACCTGCTGACCCAAGGCCATCAACCCCTTCACCGCCATCATCATCTTCTTCTGAAGAAGGTGGCATCCCCTTGCTCAAAGCTCCACCATGAAATCCCCAAAGAGTGTTCCATTGGACAAATCCTGATGGGAGCATGGATTCTCTAACCTTGGACGAAGAGGCTGCTAATAAGGAGTGGATCGAGCTGTACGTGGCCACCATCAAAGCTTCACAACAGGTCCAGGTGAGTAATCTGACTTGGTTTGACTCAGTTGTTGTTGCCGATTGCATTGTCATGTGGATGATGGACTGTCTTGTTGCAGAAAATTACTGCTTGGTATGAGAAGATGAGCTAGGCATTTGCCAGGCTCACTCCTAAAATTGCATAGCTCACTCGGCTCTAGGCAGAGAAGCATGAACTTCAACGCACCAGCAAAGAGAGGGAAAACTGGCTGAAGACTACGGTGAATGAGCTGCACAATGAGAAATGGGAGAACATTGGGACTATCCGGGGTAAGTCCTTCCGTCCCCCGAGTAGCTCCCTGTAGTTTTCTTTGCATTGCTGATCTCTTGCATTCGGCTGACTGCAGCTCATGAGACCACCATACACAACCAGTCCATAGAACTTGAACGTCTGCTTCTGAGTTCTAATTGGTTGAATTGCCAAGTCTTCTTATAACCTGTCTTTATGTGACACACTACAAGATTAAGGTCCAGTCGCAGTTTGACTCCCTTTGCAAGCACATCAAGGCAGTTGAAGACTCGCGTAGTGCCATCGTCGACTCTACCAAGTCTATTCTAGATATCATGCAGCAGGAGGAGGCCAACACCAGTTCTAGCTCACTAGCTAACGTACTTCAACGGCTTTAAGTAGCTCCAGCAATCTTGAAGATTTACGTTACAGAGCATGCCACCCTAGGTATTACCCAGGCCATCGCTATTGACCAAGTCCCTCTATCCTCAAGTGGATATCGAGTTGGTCGGCGAGGGGTTTGCTGATGGCACAATTCCAGAGCAAGCTTTAGAATTGATTAACTCGACCAAGCCGACTGCTAAGGCAATAGCTGAAGAGTAGCCACTATGATTGTACTGCCAATACATGAAAGAAACTCTTAAGTACGTTGTGTATGGAAAACACTTGTAGTTTGTATATACTGTAAATACATGTGCTTTGTATTGTCGTTGAAATATGTCCGAGTGCTTGAGTTATTTTTGTCGTCATTAATCTTATCTGACTAGCCAAGATATACCGAGTGATAAGGACCAACTTAAAAGGTGTTTATCCAACAAGTCTATACTCGGTATAAGTTAGCATAATCATTATGAGACTTCATGAGTTAGATAAAATAGACTCGAATTTGGTTTGAACAATAACAAAAGATGTGATATTATCATGTAGCCCCCTACTCACTACTCGGTTGGAAACAATTGTCGTAGTAAGTCAGAGTAAAAAAAATATTATTCATATATATGAACTGATACAATGCTCAGGTATAGAAAACATGTAGTTGTTCTATGTTCCATGAGTTGTTGATCATGGTGCCATCTTCGTTCTTCAGTCGATAAGCTCCCGGGCGTGTCACCTCAGTGATAATGAAGGGCCCCTCCCATAAGGCAGATAATTTGTGCCTGTCTTTGGTGGTTTGTATTTTTCATAATACAAGATTGCCAACCAAAAAGGTGCGGCCACTAACATTATGACTATGATAGCAACGCAGGCCTTCAAGATATCTTACCGACTAGATTGTAGCGATGTCCCTTGCTTCCTCCAACTGATCTAGCTCGACCAGTTGGTCTTCATTTGATTTGCCTTCAGAGTGGGCCCGGACTCATGGAGAGCCGAACTCCAACTCGGTAGGTAACACGGCCTCAGCACCATACACTAGAAAGAAAAAGGATTGCCCTATTGCCCGACTTACCGTGGTTCAAAGTGACTAGAGAACAAATGGGAATTCTTGTACCCACTGCCCTGCATATGGTCATAGTCAGTCGAACACCCTAGTCTTGATACCTTGTAGGACCATGCCATTTGTGCGCTCAACCTGCCCATTGTTCCTTAGGTGAGCCACAGGAGCATAACAGATCTTGATGCCGAATTCATTGTAGAAATCTTGGAAGATGCTGCCGGTCAATTGAGTGTCGTTGTCTATTATTATGCGATTAGGGACTCCAAATCGGTAGACAATACTCATAATGAAGTCTTTTGCCTTGGCTGCAGTGATGGTAGCAACGGGTTTTGCCTCAATCCACTTTGTAAATTTATCCACAGCGACGAACAAATGTGGGAACCCTCCTGGCACATTTTTGAATGGCCTAACTATGTCAAGCCCCCAAACTGCAAAGGGCCAAGATATTGGGATTGTCTGCAACTCCTGAGCCGGTAGATATATTTGCCGAGCACAAAATTGGCATCCTTCGCATGTCCAAACTATGTCTTTGGCATTGGTAACCACAGTCGGCCAAAAGAAACCTTGTCTGTAAGCCTTTCTGACTAACATTCTTGATGTAGCGTGGTTGCCACAGATGCCCGAGTGGATTGATTGCAATATCT
This sequence comes from Oryza meyeriana var. granulata, assembly GCA_003991445.1. Classification (NCBI taxonomy): domain Eukaryota; kingdom Viridiplantae; phylum Streptophyta; class Magnoliopsida; order Poales; family Poaceae; genus Oryza; species Oryza meyeriana. The sequence continues at coordinate 106,528 of RYFJ01003259.1, read as the reverse complement.
GCTTGCCCTCCTCAGGTGTGACGCATCGCATGAGGACCTCGGATGCACTTCGACGATATAAGTCTTCCCCATTACGATAAAGCTCTTGCTCCGATGCTTGACTTGCTCGGCTTCATTGCGATCTTCTAAGAGCTCATCTTCCAGTAGGAATTGGATGATTGCAGTCCGCCAGTCTTGAGAGATGGTTAGCTATTCCATTGGTTCTGGTGCAGGCTCAGCCCCCGACTGTACGGGATCAGGCTTTTTCTTGACTGATGGCTCCAATAACTGCTCGACAAAAACTCCAGTCGGGACCACTTCAAGCATGGATCCCATGTTGGCTAGCTCGTCCGTGGCTTCGTTGTATTGGCGCAAAACATGTGTGATTTCCAGTCCATAAAACTTGTTCTCCAACTTCCATACTTCTTGACAATATGCCGCCATGCTGTCTTCTAGGCATGTCCAGTCTTTCATGACTTGGTTCACCACTAGTTGGGAATCCCCGCGAACCACCAATCATCGGATACCGAGCGATATGGCGATACAGAGCCCATGGATGAGTGCTTCGTACTTGGTGACGTGTGGGATGCTGGAAAATGAATTTGAAGAATATATTTTAGTTTTCCTCCATTGGGTGACGTTAGAATGATGCCAGCTCCTGCTCCTCTGATCCATAGAGAATCGTCGAAGTACATTGTCCAGTACTCAACCTTGTCCACAGGTGCAGCCGACTGAACTTCTATCCACTCGGCTACGAAGTCGGCGTGTGCTTGAGACTTGATTGCTATCCATGATTGGAAGACTATGTCAAGTGCCATCAGCTCGAGTGCCAATTTAGGAATTCTACCGGTGGCTTCGTGGTTATGTAGAACATCCCCGAGTGGAAACGACGCGAGGATTATATATTGGCGCGATTGGAAATAGTGCACTAGCTTCTCCACAGTGATGAGTAATCCATACAGCAACTTCTGGACTTGGAGATATTGCATCTTGGATTCGCCTAGGACCTCGCTGATGAAGTAAACTGGTCGTTGTACTCTTTGGACATGTCCTGGCTCTTCGCGCTCGACAACCAGAACCATGCTAACCACCTGAGTAGTTGCCGCAAGGTATAGCATGATCGGTTCTTGGGGCATTGGTGATACTAACACGGGTGGTGATGTGAGAAACTTCTTGAAGTCTTCAAAGGCTTGTTGGGCTTCCGGCATCCATTGGAAATTGCCAACTTTCTTCAGAAGTTTGAAAAAGGGCATACCCCGTTCACCTAGTTGGGAAACAAATCGGCTGAGTGTCGCCATGTAGCTGGTCAACTTCTGTACGTCCTTCTGGCTAGTCAGGCGAGCCATGTTCATGATTGCGTCGATCTTCTCCAGGTTTGCCACTATGCCTCGATGTGAAACAATGAAACTGAGTAGTTTTTCCAAAGGTACTCCAAAGATGCACTTTTTCAGGTTTAGCTTCATCTTGAATCTTTGAAGGCTTTGAAAAGTTTCTTCTATGTTGGTGATGAGGTCACCTTTGAGCTTGGTCTTGATTACCACATCATCGACATATGCCTCCACGCTTGCGCTTGAGTTAAGTGTGAAGACACCGCTGGTTGGCACGTTGATACTTTGCGCCAGCATTTTTCAACCCGAATAACATAGTGATATAGCAGTATGCACCAAACAACGTGATAAAAGAAGTCTTTAGTCAGTCCTCCTCCTTTAGGCTTATTTGATGGTATCCTGAGAAACAGTCGAGAAAGCTGAGTAGTTCGCATGCCGCAGTTGAATCAACCACCTGATCTATCTTGGGTAGACCAAATGGATCTTTGGAAATCGCCTTGTTTAAGTCGTTGTAGTTGATGCACATCCGCTATTTACTGTTCTTCTTCTAGACCAAGACTAGGTTTGTCAGCCAATCCGGGTGGTAGACCTCCTTGGTGAACTCAGCTGCCAGGAGCTTGGTTATCTCCTCACGGATATCATCCTTGCGGTCTTGTGCGAAGTGCCATAGTCGTTGTTTGACTGGTTTGGCATCCGGCTTGACGTTGAGTGAATGCTCGATCTCCTTCCTTGGTACACCAGGCATGTCGAAAAGCTTCCAAGCAAATATATACCTGTTCGCCTGGAGGATGGTGATGAGCTTGTCTTCCTATTTGGGGTTGAGTCCGGTCTAGACAAGCGCCGTCTTGGTGGGGTCGGATGGGTCCAGGGGGATCTTTTTGTTTCAAACTCCACTGAGATTCCCGACATGGCTGCCTTTTTTGCTAGGACTTCCTCATCCTCCTTTGAAGTCATTGCCGCCAGTTCAATGTTACTTCGTCTGACTGCAGCTTCGTGCGATTGGGCCAGCTCACAGCTCTCCCTGTCACAGGTGAAGGCTTGCTTGACATCGCTGCATAGGGAGAGTACTCCTGCTGGTCTAGGCATCTTGAGCATCATGTATGTAGTGGGGTACTACCATGAATTTGGCGAGTGCCAGTCGTCTGAGTATGGCATGGTAAGCTGTCTTGAAGTCGGTGACCTTGAAGCAGATGTTTTCTGTGCGAAAATTTTCCCGCGTGCCAAAGGTGACCGGCAGAGTAATCTGGCCGAGTGGTGTTGAAGAGAGACTAGGGATTACCCCGTGGAAGGGAGCCGTACTCAGCCGTAACTCGGATCGAGGTATCATCATCTCGTCGAGTGTCTTGGTGAAGAGAATATTGAGAGCAATTCCTCTATCGATGAGAACCTTATTTAGCTTGAGTTCTTGATACCAGGGTCCATGACGAGTAGATGACATACTAGATGCGCCACTCGGTCAGGATAATCCGTGCGATCGAACATGATCACCAACTCGGACCATCGTAGATACTGGGGGGCATCGGTGGAAACTGAGTTAACTTCAGTACTGTTAGCTTCTGCTTGCGCGTGGACTCGTATGCCGATAGCCCTCCAAATATATGGTTGAGCTCAGCCTGAGGATCTTGGTAATCACTGGCCGAGTCTGAGTCTGGCTTTTCCTTATCTTTTGGTTCGCCAGATGTGGATGTCTGCTCGGTGATGAATTTCTTGGGCATGAAACAATTCTTGGTCATGTGTTTCCCCTTTGGATGGAAAGGGCATGGCCTGTTCATAATTTTCTGGTAGTCGTCCATCCTTGGGGGTTGCAGTCGGTTGCGATCAACTATTGCCACGATGTTTCCGACTTGCGCTTGCGGTTCCCAGCTTTAGATGGGGCCGCATCGTCCATCTCTCGTCGCTCCTTCTATCGGGTCTCCTTCTTGTCATCGAGTGCCTCAGCAACTGCATCGGCCAAATCAGCATACTTGTTGGCCATGTCGAATAGAGCTTTGATGGAACTAGGCAGCTTCTGAGTGAACTTGGAGATAAACGGCGCGTCCCTGACTCCCTTACGTAAGGTAGCAATGACCACCTCGTCGTTGATTTTGGAGATAGAGTTCCTCTGATTAGAAAATCGCTTGATGAAGTCCTGGAGAGACTCGTTTTTCCTCTGATGGCAATGGTATAGGTCATATTCAGACTTTGGTCTCTCGTATGTCCCATGGAAATTTGCCACGAATCACTCACGGAGTTTCCCCCCGGAGTAAATAGACCCCCTGGGAAGCCCCGTTAACCACGTCCATGCTGAATCAGATAGGGCGATAGGGAGATAGTTCGCCATGGCCTTATGATTGCCTCTAGCTGCTTAGATCGCCAAGGTGTACACTGTCAGCCAGGATTCTAGGTTGGTTTTGCCGTTGTACTTTTCTATGCCAGTTGGCTTGAAGCCTGATGGCCAGTTGACTTGTTGTAGCTTGCCTGTGAAGGATGGAACACCATCGTCCGAGTGGGGGCTCCGGCTCCGACTGCAGTGGCGGAAGCGTTCGTGGTGGAGTCTGAAATGATCATGTTTGTCTTCCAGTCAGTGACGCTCGTCTTCCTCGCGTTCTCGGTGTCAAGCGTTGATGTTGTGGTAGAGATCCCGATGTAGACATTCTCGGGCGTCGTGGTTATCTTGGTGCCCATCGTATGGATACCACCGTCAATCATCAGTGTGGCCTTGTGATGCTCGGTTGGACTCCGAGTGGTGTTGGTCAAACCCTGCTGCTAAACGTCGCACCACGGTTGTTGATGTCGTAGCATCTGAAGTTGTTCTATTGGATGGGATAAGCGTGTCTCTAGATTTCTAGCTTTGTTGGCATGCTACTGCTGTTATCATAGCCTTGATCTTGGTGATAGTCGCGCGCTTGGTGATCAGCCCCAGCTGTAGGGTGTCTAGGAGTGTAGCAGCGGCCACAACATTCTGTTGGGCAGTAACAAAGATGTTGTGGTCGCCCACCCTAGTCTGGAGGATCTCCTGGTTTGCTACTCGGCCAGTCTTGTGCAAATCCAAGTTGTTAGCATCGCGCTCAGCCTGCAGATGTCAGTTTTCTTCCTCCTTTTGCTCACGTAGTCGGTGAGCCTCCTCCTCTTGCTGTTCGCGTTGTCGGCGTGCATCTTGCATTGGAGTTGATCCCTTTGACGCCATAAAGACTTCACGTGGCGGGGAGAAGCTTCCCGAGCTGCTGTTTGACTGGGAGTCAGACTTAGTGTAATGTAGTGGCATGATGATGACCCCAACCTCCTTGGATGCGATCCGAGCGGCTCTTCGCTATATCTGAGTCGAATTCCAGACAATTGGTTTTGCCACATTAGATTTGAGTTGAAGATGGCTACGGTGTTGTCGAGTCTGGGTGGGAGATTGACGATCTCGTCTCCCTTAAATCCGATCTCGTCTGGCTCGAGGACAAGTCCAAGTCAAATGCTAGGAAAGAGAGTTATACCAGGGCTCATAGATCTTGAATATCACCAAAGCAGGTTGCTAAAAACTGCCACAATATTGAGTAGGCCAACCAACGGAAGGTTGGCCTGATCCTTATCCGATCGGGCTGAAGTCGGCGATGAAGTCGAGGCTCCCGAAGCTGGTGGCTTGTCCAGGAGAGAAGGCGATGTCGTCGACTCCTATGGTTGGATCCATCGGGTTTGATGACGATGACCTTGACGAATCTCCTACCTGGCGCGTTAACTGTCGATATTTTATATCGGTTGTATTGAATGATGGGCTACTCGTCGAACCGAAACTCGATGGACTTCGGAAGACAAGGCGATTTATACTAGTTCAGGCGCTCGGGGTGAGGTAATACCCTACTTCCAGTTGTGTTTTATTGCTTTTTCTATAAGGACTCATCTGCCCCAGGGGTCTCCTTGCCTCTCCTTATATATCGAGGAGGCAAGGTGTGGAGGCCATGGGCCCCGGGTACCTCATCACAAGCATATGGGCCACTCGGACAGAGGATGGGCCGAGACTTGTAATTAGAGATATAGTAGCACCCGGCAGACTTTACCTTGTACAAAAAGGAATATACAGTCCTAGTCGAGTCAGATGTATCTCTAAGAAGGAAATCTCTTAGCCATATCCGGCTGGGATTTCTACCTTGTACCCCTGTCCCCCGGTATATAAGGGGAGGCAAGGCGCCCCATGAGGGTAGATCATCAAGAGTTCATCAGAACCACCACCATAATCCTCAAAGGAATATATCCCAACTGGACGTAGGGTATTACCTCACATCGAGGGCCTGAACCAGTATAAAATCTCTCCGTGTTCCTTTGCAATCCACCGAGTTTCCCCTTGCCGAGTAGCCCCATAATTATATTGCCGGTGTAAAACATCGACAGTTGGCACGGTAGGTAGGGGCTTCGGGGAGATCTACACCAACAATCACAATGGATCCTACATCAGGAGTCGACGGTGACAAATTCTCCCTTGGAGACACAATAACCTTCGGAAGCCTTGACTTCATCGCCAACTAGATCGGCAATCTCACCTTGGCCGACACAGATCCAATCCAACCGGCCGAGGAACTAGCCGACTCCGCGCCAGTCGGCTCACAAGACGCTGTGCCAGCTATCATCAATCTAATGCAGCAATCTTCAACTTCGCCGAGCTCTCAGACAACTCTCTCCTTCAGCGTTCGACTCACGCTAGGCCTTGAGCCAGCCCGGGTTGGGCTAGGAAGGGGAGAGATGGTCAATCTCCTGCACGGGCTCAGTCACGCCGCAGATCTACACTTCATGCGGCAGACCCGATCCCCGGCGGTTCAGTTTGGACATGGCTTAGAGCCGCTCCAGATTGGATCCAGGGAGGTCGGAGTCGTTCTCACTCCGATAAATTACTCTGATTCCGACTCCAAGTCGGACAACGGTTCGAACACTAGTTCGGACTCTAGTCTGGCGAGTTTTCTCCTACCCCGCGAGATCTTCATGGCTTCAACACCACCACCACAGGTGTGCCGACTACAAGAGGAGCAGTAGGAGGAGGCACGCCGACTATGACAACAGGAGGAAGCCGACCACGAGGCTCGCAACGATGGGCTATGCAAGGCTGGGTGAACCGCTCAACAACAGATCCTCCAGACAAAGGTCGGTGACCACGACGTCTTCGTCATGCCACAACAGAACGTCGTGGCCGCCGCAACTCTGCTCGAAACGCTCTAGCTCGGGCCTGATCACCAGGCCATCCCACCTATCGCCAAGATCAAGGCGATGATTACAGCTGCTGCCTGTCAGCAGCACCAGCAGTCGGGCGACACACTTGTACCGACCAATCGGTTGAGTTCTCCAGCAGCAGGCTCATCTACATCAGCACGACGCCGGGCGGCTGGCTCAAGTCGGCCACACAAGGAATCGCGGCAAACATCACTCGGCGACACTAACAACAACAATCGGCAGCGTCATCAATACAATCACCGATTTCAACCAAGACCTCCGAGTTCATCTACAGCGTGACCTCCGACACGACATTAACACCCGGCACCACCAACGCGAAGAAGAAGAGCGCCACCAACTGGAGGACGAGAATGAGCATTTCGGTCTTCACCACGAGTGGTTTAACCGCCGTAATCGGAGCCGGAGCCCTCACGAAGACGAAGGCGTTCCAGCTTTCACCCACGAGCTCTAGGACGTCAACTGGCTGTCGGGCTTCAAGCCTACAGGGATCGAGAAATACGACGGCAAAACCAACCCCGAGTCCTGGCTCACCGTATACACCCTGGCAATTCGAGCTGCCGATGGTGACCACAATGCCATGGCTAATTACCACCCAGTCACACTAGCCGACTCTGCGAGGACATGGCTAACAGGGCTCCCGAGCCGATCGATCGGTTCCTGGGGAGAACTCAGGGAACGGTTCATCGCTAACTTTCAAGGGACCTACGAGAGGCCGTCTTTTGAGCATGATCTATATCAACTGCACCAGAAGAAGAACGAGTCTCTATGTGACTTTATCAAGAGGTTCTCCTAGAAGCGCAACAAAATCCCAATGATCAAGGACAAGGCCGTCATCGCCGCCTTCCGCAAGGGAGTAAAGGACGCCCCGTTCATCGCGAAGTTCACTCGGAAGCCACCACCCTCCGTCCGGGCTCTCTTTGACATTCCAAACAAATACGCTGACTCGGCTGAAGCGGTCACCGAGGCCCTCGACGAGAAGGAGTCCCGACAGAAGGACCAGAAGGTGAAAGCCGACAACGAGCCATCTCAAAACAAGTCCGGCAACCGCAAGCAGAAGTCGGACAATGAGGTGGCCAACATGGAGCGAACTCTGTCGCCGCCCCAATGGAACAACGACTACCAGAAGGTCATGAACGGGCCATGCCTCTTCCACCCCAAAGGCAAGCACGCGGCCAAAGACTGCTTCATGCTCAAGAAGTTTGCTTCTGAGAAGGCTTCATCATCTGGCGCCTACAAGAGCAAAGACAAGCCAAATCAGGACCCGGCCGAAGATTTTCAATATCCCCAGGCCGAGCTCAACCACAACTTCGGAGGGCCGTTTGCGTATGAGTCTAAGCACAAGCAGAAGCTAACAGCACGCGACGTCAACGCAATCTCTACAGCAGACGCCCCCCAATATTTGCGCTGGTCAGAGACGTCCATCATGTTCACCCACGCTAATCATCCCGATCGGGTTTCGCACCCGGGACGCTATCCACTCATCCTGGACCCGGTCGTCAAGAACATCAAGTTGAAGAAAGTTCTCATAGACGGAGGTAGCACGCTCAACATCCTCTTCGCCAAGACCCTGGATGAGATGAAGATTCCTCATTCAGATCTATGGCCGAGTACAGCGCCCTTCCACGGGATAATTCCTAGCCTGTCTTCAACACCACTCGAGCAGATCACCTTGCTAGTCACCTTCGGCACGCGGGATAACTTCCTGTGGAGGCCATGGGCCCCGGGTACCTCATTACCAGCATATGGGCCACTTGGATAGAGGATGGGCCGAACCATGTAATTAGGGATAAGATAGCACCCGGCAGGCTATGCCTTGTATAATAAGAAAGCATAGTCTTAGTCGGATAGGACTCTATCTCTAAGAAGGAAATCCCTTGGCCATATCCGGCTGGGATCCTTATCGTGTACCCCTGTCCCCTAGTATATAAAGGGAGGCAGGGCGCCCCTCAGGGCAAGGACAACTGGATCATCGATCACCATACACCTCAGAGGAATAACACCTCAACTGGACGTAGGGTATTACCTCACCTCGAGGGCCTGAACCAGTATAATTCTCCTGTGTTCCTCTACAATCCATCGAATTCACCCTCGCCGAGTAGCCCCATAGTTTTATTGCCGGTGCAAAGCATCGATAGTTGGCGCGCCAGGTAGGGGCCCGGTGAATTCCTCATCAGAAGATTCGATGGATTCAATCAACAAAGTCAACAGCAACAAGTTCTCCCCCGGAGATGTAATTACCTTCGGGAGCTTACACTTCACTGCCGACCAATTCGGCAATCTCACCCTGGCTGAGGCAGATCCAATCTTGCCAGCCGGGGAACTAGCCGACGTTGCGCCAGTCGGCTCACCGGACGTCGCGATCTCCTTCCCAAACCTACTGCGGCAGTCCTTCACATCCCACTGGCGAAAAACTGAAGTATGTTCTACAAATCCACTTCCCGGCTTCCCACAATGTCGCGAGTACGAGGCACTTGTTCACGGGCTCCGCATCGCTATATCACGCGGCATAAGCCGAGCAGATAAAGCGTCGAAGCAAATACTTCCTACTAGTCGGAGAAGACCTGTACCGAAGGAGCGCATCCGGTGTCCTCATGCGCTGCATCACCACCGAGGAGGGCAAGCAGATTCTACATTCAATCCACTCGGGCATATGTGGCAACCACGCCGCATCCAGGACGTTAGTCGGAAAGGCTTACCGGCAGGGATTTTTCTGGCCTACAGCAGTAACAGACGCCAAAGACATCGTTCACAAGTGCGAGGGTTGCTAGTTCTACGCAAGACAAACAAATCTTCCAGCCCAGGAACTCCAAACTATCCCCATTTCCTGGCCATTTGCAGTATGGGGGCTCGACATGGTCGGGCCTTTCAAGAAAGCGTCAGGAGGGTTCACACATTTATTCGTCGCGGTGGATAAGTTCACCAAGTGGATTGAGGCTAAACCCGTTGCAACAATTACAGCGGCACGAGCAAAGGACTTCATCATGAGTATATTATACCGGTTCGGAGTCCCTAACTGCATCATCACCGACAACGGTACTCAGTTCGCGGCCGGCGTATTCCAAGACTTCTGCGACGATTTCGGCATCAAGATCTGCTATGCATCTGTGGCACACCCGCGGAGCAACGGGCAGGTTGAACGAGCCAACGGTATGGTCTTACAAGGCATCAAGGCCAGGATATTCGACCGACTACAACCATATGCGGGCCGGTGGGTACAAGAACTCCCATCCGTTCTCTGGTCTCTCAGAACCACGGTTAGTCGGGCAACAGGGCAATCCCCATTCTTTCTGGTCTACGGTGCCGAGGCTATGCTACCTACCGAGTTACAGTTCGGTTCTCCACGAGTCTGGGCTTACTCAGAAGATGACTCCAACAACACCCGACTGGTCGAACTAGATCAGCTGGAAGAAGCAAGAGACACCGCAACTATTCAGTCGGCAAGGTATCTTCAAGGCCTACGTCGCTACCACAATCGCAATGTCTGTGGCCGTGCCTTTTTGGTCGGGGACCTCATTCTGAGGAAAATACAAACCACCAAAGACAGGCATAAATTATCCCCAATCTAGGAAGGGCCGTTCATTATAGCCGAGGTCACGCGGCCAGGCGCCTACCGACTGAAGACCGAAGACGGCGCTGTCATCAGCAACTCATGGAACATAGAACAGCTACGTCCTTTCTATACCTGAGTTCTATATTTTTCATGTGTACAGTTCTTCTGACTCACTACGCCACTTGTATCAACCGAGTAGTGAGTCGGGGGCAGCATGTATATGTGTGTCCTGTCAATAACATACGAGCTTATCTTACTTCGGTTATGAAGCCTTACTACGACTGTCACGTTTGCCCGAGTACAACCTCTTACTTTCAACGCTTTTATTAAGTTCTGATAGACTAACTCGGTGCATACTACACGGTCAAGTAACGCTAATGACAACTGAATAATAAGCTTGGCGGCATTGCACACATATTTACACATGGTTGTTTACACAAGTTTATATATCCTGACTACGTAACATGTTGCCCTTACAGACCCAGGTCTCGGGTAATTATTTCAGTGGTCGGCTTCGCCCGGGCAATCAACTCCAGCGCCTCCTCGGGCGTCGTCTCTTCGGCAAACCCCTCCCCGATGACTTCAATATCTGCCCTTGGGTAGATGGACTTGGTCATCGCCAAGGTATGGGCCACGCCGGTGACAACATGCTCATCCGAGTACTTTTTCAAGGCACTTGGTGCATCCTCGAGACGCGCCTCTATCTGGGGAATTCTACTGCAACTGGTTCCCACAGGGCAGGGATCTATGAGGTCAAGGAGCCCTTTCACGGACCCGACGAGGGCCTCCCGTGACTCCCTGATCACTCTTATCTCCTCTGTGTAGAACCAATACTGGGCCTGGACGTTGGCTCTCATGTCTGCCCAGGTCCGCCGGCAAGTAAACTTGTCAGATTCGGCTACACACAGAATAACTAATGGATTGGCTAAGATCACAGTCGGGTTGAGGACTTACTTTCGTAGTCGGCCTCCTACCCGGCCACAGTCTTCTCCAGTTCAGCTTTTTCCTTACCGAGCTTGGCGACGGTCTCCTTCAACTCGGCCTTTTCCCGCTCAAGCTCGGTGTTGGCCTTTGTCAGGTCGGCCTTGACCTTCTCAAGCTTGGCCTTGGCATCTTCGGCCTCCTTCAGCTGCGATTCCCTTTCCGTTCGGGTCTTCAACTCCGCTTCGAGGGCTGCACCACAGATCAGCCAGAGCTCAACCGTGCAGTCAAGACATAACTGGGCAGTCGGGAACAACGCAACTGGACTAACACATCAACGGCCTAGTCGGGAAGATATAGTGGGGGATTTTACCTCTGATCTTTCCGGCTAGGTCCCAAGTCTCCGCCCTGAGCTGATCGGCGCCACTCTTCAGCCAGGCCTCCCTCCCCGCATGACGCTCCTCCATTTCGGCCTTCAGGGCCCAGAGCTGCTCCAATTCTGCGAGGTGGGGAGCTACCTCGACCAAGATTTCTGTCATCGCCTCGTTGCGATCGACAAGCTTCTGCTCGGGTGAGAAACAAATCGAAGACGGAGTCAAATGCCAGAACAAGAAAAACTGCCAAGACTTCACCACAAGAACCATACCGCGAGTCCCTTGGACCCGCAGATAGCGGCGCGTAGCAAGCTTTCGCGCTCCCTCCTCGCGACGACTTCATCGAGCTTGAAGCTTTTCACAGTACCGTCGCGAGTTGTCGATGTAAAGGTCCAGGGCATCACACGTGGAGGAGCTTCGATCCGAGGCAGATGTGGGATCTCTGGCGGCGGCGGCAGCGACGACGACGACCACGACCACGACGGCGATAGGGCCCCAGCCTCCACACCGCCGTCCCTCGCGGCCTCGGGGATTGGCTCAGGGGCTCCAACGATGACTTCTGCAACAGGCGACGCCTCAGGGGCTGAGGCCTCGACCTCAGCGGCCGCCCCTCGGTTGGGTGGCGGCGGCGGCCCTGCAGTCGGGACCACCTCGGTCTCCACGACTATGTTGGCCTCCTGCTCGGCAGGTGTGTTCGCGGCCGCCGGCTCAGCCGAGGCGAGCCCTTCAAGAGGAGCGGTCGGATTGACCTCCTTGAGATCGATATCGGCTCGCTTCCTGCATGGCGAAACAAGACATCAAGACATTACTCCGACACACAAGAATTTTAGAAGACCCAGAGCAGAGCACCTCTTGGAGAACTTCATATTCTTGCCGGGCGACCCACTCCCCGGTGGAGCGCTAGCTCTGGCAGTCGGCTTGGTCGGCGTCACAATCGGCGGTGGCGCATCAGCCCGCGTTGGCCCCAATTCCGGCGTGATCGGCTTGGATGCCCCTGCTCCTGCCAGTGTTTGCCCCAGTCGGCCCCTTGCCGGCGCTACGACCCGGCTCGACAACGTCGGGCTCAAATCCGCAGGTCTCAACCTGGGGCTCGATTGAATGGGCGCCGCGGCAGCGGCATCCTTTATTTTCAAGCTTCCGCTCACGGCGCGCGCCGTCATGGCCCCCTCGCCCTGATATAAAATCGGCTTCTTCCCCGCTCCCTTGGAGTCGGGTTGGGCAGCAGAGGGACTCCTCGGCCTCTTCTTCGACGCGACGGCCGACAATGGATGGGAGTCTTCATCAAACTCCACGCACCACTACAAGAAAATCGACAAGATACATCATATGCTGCCGGAAACTCAGACATTTGAGCCCGCAGGCATACGCTACAAAGGGAAGACGGATGTTACCTCGGTCCGGGGCCGGTTGTGCCTGAAAGACGCAATGCGTCTCTTCTTGTCTTCGGTTTCAATTACCCCGCCGGAGAAGTATCCGAACAAGGTCTCCGTTACCTTCCGCTCGTCGGCCGACTCCCGACTAACTCGGTCAGGGTCATTTTTTCCCTGATAGTCCCAGCCGAACGCGTTCCTCAGCTTCAGGGGCTGGAAGCGCCGGGTCAGGAACCGCCTGGCTACCCAGGGACCAGTCAGGCCGGCCTTCTTGAAATTATCCAACTTCGCCAGCAGCAGGTGCACTTGACCCATCTCCTCATAGGTTGGGTCCGCCGACCAATTCGGCGAAAACACCGGCGGCAAGCCGGTAAATGGCCGCAAGGAGGGTGCCAGATTTGTGCAATAGAACCACTCCTTATGCTAGCCTTTTAAGGAGGATTTCAAGGGAAGATCAAGATACGACTTTTTCCTATCACCCCTCAATTGAAGACCAGCCCCCCCGATTACACTGATGTTAGATTTGGAGGGCTGAGGCTTAATGTGGAACAGATGCCTGAAGAAGAGGAAATGGGGTTCCACACCCAAATAGCACTCACAAAGACTGACAAAAATAGAGATCTGAAGGATAGAGTTGGGGTTCAAATGCACTAACTCCAGCCCATAGAAATCAAGGATGCGGCGGAAGAAATCAGAAGACGGAAGGCACAAGCCTCGATCAAAAAAGGAGGCAAAAACTACCGTTTCTCCAGGTCGGGGATTTGGGCTCGACTCATCCCTGGCCGACCGCCAGCGATTCACTTCTTGGCTGGGCAACTTCAGCTCGCTTTCCAGCCGCTTCAGCTTCACCGAGCCGTAGTCCAAAATCGGCCAAGAACTCCCGGCGCACCCGCGAGATCCGAAGCCTTCGGCATGACCGGAAGCAATGAGATTTGGGGGAAAGCGAATCGGAGGCTAGGAACAAGCGAAGAGGATTGGAATCACCCGAGTTCGGGTGGGGAATGGCGCTAGCTAACCCTAGCCGAGCAGGCGGTGAAAAGTTGGGCGCGAAGGTGGAAGACGAAGCAGTTGGCTGATTTGAGGAAGATGAAGGAATCTTTTTCTCTTTCCCCGTCTTTTTATAACCCATGCCGACTAAATGGGCTTAGGCCTACACAGTTAGCACTGGGCCGACAAGATATGAGTTCCTATAGTAGCATACTCCATGTGGGCCGCCCACAGGCTGAGTTGAAATTATAGTGCTGGTGCTACTAACAAGAGCCGATGAGGTAAACAGATATGCTTCATGAGAGCCTTATTGCTAAACATATATGTTTGGATATCTGTTTATTTCGCCAGGTCTCGAGGATATATCCTTACAAGGATCACAAGCTAGTCTTCATTAAAATTGGAGATACAGGTATCTTTCTCGGGTACACTTGACTACGCCGTGGATTTATTTTCATAAAGTGGTACTCGGCCTACATGCGTGGCCATCAATTGCCATGAGCAACATTTTACCTGCTGACATGATGCGGAAGAGTCTAGCTTTTGAGTGGTGCACTACTCGGGAGAGACTATAAATATCTTTTCCCACTGACATGATGCAGAGGAGTCTAACTTTTGAGTGGGACGCCACTCGGAAAAGACTATAAACCCCCCTTTTCCAGCTGATATGACGCTGAAGAGTCCTATATACGAGTAGCATCCTACTCGGCAAGACTATAAACACATATTCCGACTGACATGAAGTCGAAGAGTCCTACATACTAGTAGTCTCCTACTCGGCAAGACTATAAAGTTTATTCCGGTTGACATGATACCGAAGAGTCTCATGTACCAGTAGTAATCTACTCGGGAAAGACTTCCAGGTTAAAGATCTTTGACTTTATGTTTAATTGTCTTCACAATTAAGCACAAAGTCGGGGCTACACCTAATAGGTGCGCCTATTCGGCGCACACTATTCATAAATCTATATGAAGCCCTTCATAGCCTCGCTGCCAGTTGACATGAAGCAGGACTCGGAAGAAGACTTACTCGGACAAAGAGTACTCTGGAGCACTGCACTTAGGCAACCTTCACCGTGGAGGATGAGCACTCGGCATCAGCTGTGACTCAACTATGAAGGTCTCAGGGGCTACTGTGGAGGCCATGGGCCCCGGGTACCTCATTACCAGCATATGGGCCACTCAGATAGAGGATGGGCCAAACCATGTAATTAGGGATAAGATAGCACCCGGCAGGCTATGCCTTGTATAATAAGAAAGCATAGTCTTAGTCGGATAGGACTCTATCTCTAAGAAGGAAATCCCTTGGCCGTATCCGGTTGGGATCCTTATCGTGTACCCCTGTCCCCTAGTATATAAAGGGAGGCAGGGCGCCCCTCAGGGCAAGGACAACTGGATCATCGATCACCATACACCTCAGAGCAATAACACCTCAACTGGACGTAGGGTATTACCTCACCTCGAGGGCCTGAACCAGTATAATTCTCCTGTGTTCCTCTGCAATCCACCGAATTCACCCTCGCCGAGTAGCCCCATAGTTTTATTGCCGGTGCAAAGCATCGACACTTCCGCATGGAAAACATCTGTTTCGAGGTCACTGACTTCGAGACCGCGTACCATGAGATACTCGGCCGACCGGCGCTCGCCAAGTTCATGGCGATACCGCACTACACATACATGGTGCTCAAGATGCCAGGGCCAGCAGGAGTCCTCTCTCTCCGCAGCGATGTCAAGCAAGCCTTCACCTGCGACAAGGAGAGTTGCGAATTGGCTCAGTCACAAGAGGCGGCAGTCGAGCGCAACAGCATTCGGCAAGCTGTCACAACAGAAGTTGAGGAAGACCCAGTTCCGGCCAAAAAAGCAGCGAAGTCGGGAATTTCAGCGGACTCGGACACGAAGAAGATCCCCCTGGACCCTTCCGACCCCTCCAAGACTACTCTAGTCGGGACCGGACTCGACCCCAAATAGGAAGACGCGCTCGTCACCTGCCTCCAAGCCAACAAGGATATCTTCGCGTGGAAACCGTCCGACATGCCGGGCATACCAAGGGAGGTGATCGAGCACGCCCTCAACGTGAAGACAGACGCCAAGCCAGTCAAGCAACGGCTACGGTGCTTCGCTCAAGACCGTAAAGATGCTATTCGAGAGGAGATAACCAAGCTTCTCGCAACCGGGTTCATCAAAGAGGTCTATCACCCGGATTGGCTGGCAAACCCAGTTCAGGTCCAGAAGAAAAAGGGTAAATGGCCCATGTGCGTCGACAACACCGATCTCAACAAGCGTGCCCCAAGGATACATTTGGTTTACCGAGAATAGACCAGGTGGTGGATTCAACTGTAGGGTGCGACCTTCTCAGTTTTCTTGACTGCTACTCGGGATACCACCAAATCAGCCTGAAGGAGGAAGACTGCCTAAAGACGTCTTTTATCACGCCGTTTGGAGCATACTGCTACATCACTATGCCGTTCGGTTTGAAAAATGCTGGAGCAACGTATCAACAGGCAATTCAGCGATGTCTACACACTCAGATCGGGTGCAACATGGAGGCCTATGTCGACAATGTGGTGATCAAGACCAAGTCCAAAGAAGACCTCATCGCTGACCTAGAAGAAACCTTCCAGAACCTTCGAAGATTCAAGATGAAGTTGAACCCGGAAAGTGCGCCTTCGGTGTGCCATCCGGCAAGCTACTCGGCTTCATCATCTCGCATCACGGCATCGAGGCCAACCCGGAGAAAGTCAACACAATCATGAACATGGCACCCCCGACTAACCAGAAGGATGTCCAGAAGCTGACACGCTGCATGGCGGCACTTAGCCGGTTTATTCCCGACTAGGCGAACGGGGCATGCTCTTTTTCAAGCTATTGAAGAAAGCAGACAATTTCCAATGAACTCCTGAAGCCCAGCAAGCCTTCGAAGACTTCAAGAAATTTCTCACATCACCCCCCGTGTTGGCGTCCCCCATGCCCCAAGAACTGCTAATGCTATATCCGGTGGCAACTACTCAGGTAGTTAGCATGGTGCTGGTGGTCGAGCGATCCGAACAGGGTCACATCCAGAAAGTCCAATGGCCAGTCTACTTTGTCAACGAGGTCCTTGCCGACTCGAAGACGAGATACCCACAGGTCTAGAAGCTGCTCTATGGCCTACTCATCACTGTCCGAAAGCTGGTGCACTATTTCCAAGCACATTAAGTCACAGTGGTCACATCATTTCCACTCGGGGACGTCCTGCATAACCGCGAGGCCACCAGCCGAATCGCTAAATGGGCGCTCGAGTTGATGGCGTTCGACATCACCATTCAGCCACGGACAGCAGTCAAATCACAAGCTCTAGCCAACTTTGTGGCCGAGTGGACAGAAGTTCAAATGCCTACATCAACAGCGAAGCTAGAGTACTGGACAATATACTTCGATGGCTCTCTACGGATCAGCGGCGTCGGGGCTGGCGTCGTACTGACGTTGCCCACCGGCGAAAAACTCAAGTATGTTCTACAAATCCACTTCCCGGCTTCCCACAACATTGCCGAGTACGAGGCACTTATCCATGGGCTCCGCATTGCTATATCACTCGGCATACGTCGACTAATTGTGTGCGGGGATTCTCAACTCGTGGTGAACCAAGTCATGAAGGACTAGACATGTCTTGACGATACCATGGCAGCATACTGTCAGGAGGTCCGCAAGCTAGAAAACAAGTTCGATGGGCTGGAGATAACACACGTCCTACGACAATACAATGATGCTGCAGATGAATTGGCAAATATGGGATCCAAGCGAGAAGCGGTCCCGACAGGGATCTTCGTCGAGCAACTTATGGAGCCATCAGTCAAGAAGAAACCAGTGCCAAAGTAGTCGGGAGGCGAACCTACCCCGGCAACAAACGAGGTGCTGCACATATGTCACAATTGGTGAACTCCTATTCTCAAATTCCTCCTGGATGATGAACTCCCAGAAGATCGTAGCCAAGCCGAACAGATCAAACGTCGAAGCAAGAGTTTCTTAGTTGTCGGAGAAGACCTGTACCGAAGAACTGCATCTGGGGTCCTCATGCGCTGCGTCACCACCGAGGAGGGCAAGCAGATCCTGCACTCGATCCACTCAGGCATATGTGGCAACCACGCCGCATCCAGGACGTTAGTTGGAAAGGCTTACCGGCAGGGATTTTTCTAGCCAACAGTAGTAACAGATGCAAAAGACATTGTTTGCACATGCGAGGGTTGCCAGTTCTACGCAAGACAAACCAATCTTCCAGCCCAAGAACTTCAAACAATCCCAATCTCTTGGCGCTTCGCAGTATGGGGGATTGACATGGTCGGGCCCTTCATGTAACATACCAGAATTTTGACTTTCGAAATTCTAACCAAAACAAATTAACAAAAAGACCTCGAAAGTAAAATCTTATACTTTCTATACAAAGGAGTAAAATGAGAGGTAGATTTACTAAAGTAAATCTTAAAAAGAGGGAAACGCTAAAACTTTTATAGTTAAAATTCTTAACTTATTTAAAGACTTACCCTAAGTCACAATATAAATAATAAAAGGTAATATGACTAAATATGTATAGATAAAAGTTTGACATAAAAATATGGAGACAAATAAAGCAATTACCATTTCATATTCATACTGTTTATCTGGATTGTTTTTGAATCTTAAAGTGCATTTCCATAATAGGATGCATATGCATTTGTATAGCCTAAATAATTTCTAAGGAGAATAGGTCTAACATAAAATCATAGAAAAATTCCTGTAAACACTATACCACATAATTAATCCACTGTAAATTTTACATGATTTTATCACTTCAATAAATACTTCAATCAAATCCCTCAAATCAGCAAAACTAGGAAGCTAGCTAAAAATGAATAGGTATATTTCTAAAATTCACCAAATGAAAATGAAGACTAATTAGACAGAGTCCTTTTGCCAAAGTGTGTACCAACAAGAACCCTACCACCAGGAATTTTGGTTTAATTTATCTCCCAAAGAAAACACATAAAATGATAAGATCAAGGCACTGGAGAAATAAATGAAACTGCAGAAAAACTGGATCAACAACCCTACTTTGCAAATTCACCAAAAATAAACCAGATCACTTATAGCAACAAAATTCTGTCAGAAAGTTAACCACATCCTCCTATATCTCCAGTAATTTTTACCAAATTTTATCAATTAAAATAAGTGTCCCAAACAAATGTTTTGGATTCAGCATGGCAGAGAATATTTTCCCTACAGACAGCCTACTTGACATCTTTTCCAGAGTTAATCCATCAATTAACTTCTCACCAAATTTTACCAGAACCTGCACCAGAGTGTGAGCCAATTACAGTAAAAATTTCAGTACAATCTTCACAAATTTTGCACATAAAATAATAGGCCCAAGCTCACTGACTCAGACTAGTGCACTGCAGAAAACTGTGTTACTAAACCTATTTCATCTTTTTGCCACAATAAAAATATAAATCCCCTAGCCTTGGAACTTGGCAGGGTAGTAGAATATATATCCATCTACACATGTGAATTTTACCAACCCTAGGAACCCTTTCTAACTCGGCAAAATCATCAGTGCAAGACAGCTGTTCATGCAGCCTCCCACACTTAGTCTCTAGAGGATTCCTCTCCCTATTTCACTGCCAAGTGGGCCCCACAGACTCCTGGACCCACCAGCCAGCCAGAGACACTGCTTAAGCTCAGCACCATGCCCAGGAACACGCCACGGTAGCCTCCACGCGTCGACATTGCCCAGAGCCACCACGGCCGACCTGCTCCACGTCAAGCTTCCCCATTTGCAGTGAAAATCCGCCATGGACATCTCCTCCTCGACCACATCGTGTTCTCCAGAGAAACCACAGACTTCCACCTCGGAAAAGCCGGCCACAGCTTCATCTTCCCCGACGCCGGCAGCCGTTCGATCCAAACCATCTCAACCCTGGTGAGCCTTGCTTGTTCTTGATCACGAGAACATCATCCTAGTCTTCTAATAGATCCATTTTTGTACATTTTACCCTAGGATTTGCCGGCCGGAGTCACCGCCGTGCACGCTCTCGGGTCCAGATTGCCGCCGCTGGCTTACCGAAGCCGTTCCAGCCGCCATGGTGCACCACAGGCCAAGCCCGCACGCCATCGTCGTCGCCTCGACCTCCTCTCTTGAACCCTTCAAGAACCCCCATCAATGGTGCCCGGAATTCGAAGATCGGGAGTCTTCTTCCTCGGCTCCGATTTAGAACCATTCCGAGCCGCCGCCGTGAAATTCGTTCTTTCCGCTGAGTCCTAGCTCGACTCCTCGCTCCCTCACCATCTCTAGGATCCTGCTAACTCCGTGCGCACCTCGGTTTGATGATTCCTCTTGCAGATCAAGACGGCACCGCCGACCAGGAGTATTTCCGCCGCCGCCGGACTTCCTTTCCATGGCCGCCGCCGTCCAGCCCTCCTCCGCCTCGGGCCATCACATGGTGAGCATCCTTATACCAAGTAGTAACTCATGCATGCATGGATTTGGAAAGAAACGAGTCGTAGCTCGATTTGCCTCAGCACCCTGAACCACTCCGCCGCCTACGCCGTCGTCGCCGTCGACTCTGGTCACCACCGGCGATAAGGCGACCACCTACAGCTTCGCCCGAGACTCCTCTTCACTTTCTCTTTTGGCTGCGCCATCTGAAACGCCGCCGTCCGCCGTCGCCGCCGCCGAGAACCTCGCCGCCTCCGCTCTGCCTCGTCTCTCTCTGTTCTGTCTCGCCGACGCACGGGGCCCGCTCGTCAGCAGGGAGTAGTGGCCAAGGAGTGTGGGTTGATTTCTTGGATCTCCAGGGGCCTTTCTACATATTGTCTCTCAATGACATGTGGACCCGGCTGAGTTAAAATCCAGGAAAAATAAATAAAATGCCTAAAACATTTTACGTCCAACTAAAAATGGATAAATTTGTAAATCCATAACTAATTCATTTTAACTCCAAATTGGATGAATCAAATTTTCCTGGAATCACAAAATTATGAACTTTATTTCTGTTGCTTGAAATCTGGAAGAACCAGTACCTAAAATTTCTCAAAAATAATATAAATAATACAATACATAACTCATATGCAAATTTAGTTATTTCATCTTTACCTTAAATCAAGGATTAGTAAATTCATAAAATATTGGTCTTTTCTGAAGTGAACTAAAACTAAAATTCATTTACATAAAAGACACTCATATGAAACTTGTAATAGGTAAATACATAAATTAGAATACATAATATGTATTGACTTCTAAAATGCATAAGAAATTCATATCAACTCCAAATAATATGAAACCACTTCTGATAACTTCAAAATATTTTGCTATTTATTTTGGGAAAGCTGGAGACTTGCTAAATTAGTATGAGAACCATCTTTAGGATTTATACAAAGGATAAATGTTTTGTGTAGAGTAAAAAGAGGTAAAATGATTTCTAGAAATCACATAAACTCCATTTTTACTCTAAGTAAAATACACCCAAATGACAATAAGTCCACACCACATTCCTCTCAGATATCAAAAGGTTAAATTTCATAAATACCTAGCCCTAAAACCCATGCATACTAAAATACATGTATAAATACGTATACACGTCTAGAACTTGAAAAAAATTAATATCTCTTAAAAAGAAGTCGATAAAATGGAAACTTCTTCACCACAATTCATCTAAAACCAGTACCTAGCCACTGTGTAAATTTCACACATATCAGAATAACTTCAACGTTGACCTTATACCGTATTCTAACATATTTTCGTATAGAACTCGTAAAATTCATAACTCTCAAACAGAACGTGATAAAATAGAAATTCCTTCACCTAAATTCACTTTAGACCAGTAGCAACCTAAGGCATAAATCTCATGCATATTAGAGTATTTCATATTTTCTGCATTATTTGCTATTTATTCGGTCGTACGTTATTTTCTTTCTAGAGAATGAATTCGATATCAGTGAAGGAGTGAAATAGTTGGAGTCCGAGTACTCAAGAGTAAGGCAAGTATTCTCCCCTCCTCCTTGAACAATTTGAATCCTATGTTTTGGGGAATGAAATGTGTTGTTTGTAAAATTGCATGCGTATTTGTGAATAATAGTATTTGAATTGTGGTAAATGGTAGCTATAACCTATTAGTTGCATGATCCACCTTAGAACATTATGTTCCTTGCTATTTGTAACCTTAGGCTTGATTAAAGTACTTGGTTTGTACTCATGGGGGTCTATATTAAGTTAATACACTTGCTTATGCTTAGCCATGCTTAGTAATATGCTAAATATTACAGTGATCATTACATACCTTTGAAAATGGGAATTTTATAACTTCTGGACAGAGGTGAAGCCTCTGGTTATTTGTGAACTAAAATGATGAAAAACCTGATTTTAGACTTGGGCAGCAAGTGGTGTGCATATGGAGTAGTTGCACACCGATAGGGGGAGTGTTTGCCTGGGTCGATTAAGGACCGAACTCAGTGTCATATTCTCATGTTAAACAGTACAACCACATGTGCTAGTATGGGATAGTCATAGTGGATTAAGTTACTTAATGTTTAGCCTTGCATTTTGGTAGGCTGAGTAGTATGGGCAGTGCCTACGACTGTACTGTAGGGCTGTTCAGAGGAGCTACCTATGTGAACCATGAGGGACTGTGATCACCTCATGGCATAGGCGTCTAAGTTGGTCCAATACAACGTTGTGTGCCTCGTGGGGAGTCAGGAAGGCTGCCGCCACGGTGCTGGGTTTAAGGTGTGGGCCCGCCACCCACGGCATCAGGGTAGCGCCCCGATGTGGAGTAACACACCTCGTGCTGGTGCAAGGCTAAACGTTAGGTAATGTAAAAGCTATGTTGTGATCTCTAGACCGCATTCAATGTGCAGAGTGTGGTGGTACCGACGGGTACCGAACAAACTAGAGTGTAGCCGTTTGGCTTCTATCACATCATGTGGGTAACGATGTACAAACTCTGCAGAGTCAAAACTAATCAGTTAGCCGTGCTCACGCTCATGAGCGGCATGGTTATCTCCATTGAGTATAGATTTATGCTTTTAAATGTGTTTATGAAATTGGGATGAGGATTGGTGACTTTCGAGAATTATTATGCTTATGATAATGCTTATGATGGCTTGTTGCCGAGGAGGGCAGCAAGCAGGAAAATTATTATGTTGATCACTCCCTTACTTGTCAAACGTGTTTCTAATGTTTTATTAAATACCGTTACAAATGATTGTGAACTAAAATTAGCTTTATGAAAAACTGAACCCACAAATAGCTATCTCCTTGATTTAGAGCTCGCATGCAGCGATATAGGATTGTCCTTGCCAGTACATTATTTCGGTAATGTGCTGACTCTTGCTTGTATAATTATAATCCTTGCTGTAGGTTGAGTGCTACGGGAATTCGTTGCTTCTTCAAGATTGATTCTTTAAGGGGTGTACCCCTAGTCGGATTGCCTGTGGTATGGGTAGACAAGCTTCCGCTGAATCATATTATTTGGCCTTTTGGCCTATGTAATCTTAGTTGTATCTAAGTTTATTTCATTTATAATTGTATACCCTATGTTTGTATACCATTGCTAGAGATGAAAGTGTGACTAGCAATTTTGCTAGGGCTAGTCTGCATGAGTATAGACTTAGAATAGTTGAGATACATGGAGAATAGTTCAACCGTAGACCATGTCCTCAAAGATATGTATCGTGTTTGGTCACCGCCTTCGTGTGGTTTGACGGGAATATCTCGCCGTGTGGACTGGTGTAACTATTCTTCCAAATATCTCTCGTGTTCTTAGTCTGGCGTTCGGTTGTTTTGCCTTGTAATTGGTGGTTTGTATGACAAGGCAACGATGAGGTTGGATGGTTATTGCACTTATTTGGTTTTTATTTGAGATCCTATCCAACTAGATATTTCGCGTTGTCGTACTAATTACCTCTTATAGTGCAGAATAATCGGGTGCCCACACTTCATGAAAGCGTCAGGAGGGTTCACACACTTGTTCGTCACAGTGGATAAATTCACCAAGTGGATTGAGGCCAAACCCGTTGCAACCATAACAGCGGCATGAGCAAAGGACTTCATCATGAGTATATTATACCGATTCGGGGTCCCTAACCGCATCATCACCGACAACGGTACTCAGTTCACAGGCAGCGTGTTTCAAGATTTCTATGATGACTTCAGCATCAAGATCTGCTATGCGTCTGTGGCACACCCGCGGAGCAACAGGCAGGTTGAACGAGCCAATGGTATGGTCTTACAAGGTATTAAGGCCAGGATATTCAACCGACTACAACCATACGCAAGCCGGTGGGTACAAGAACTCCCATCTGTTCTCTGGTCTCTCAGAACCACGGTTAGTCGGGCTACAGGGCAATCCCCTTTCTTTCTGGTCTATGGTGTTGAGGCTGCGCTACCAACCGAGTTAGAGTTTGGCTCTCCATGAGTTTGGGCTTACTGAGAAGACATCTCAAACAACACCCGATTGGTCGAACTAGATCAGTTGGAAGAAGTGAGGGATATCGCAACAATCCAGTCAGCAAGGTATCTTCAAGGCCTACGTCGTTATCACAATCGCAATGTCCGTGGCCGCGCCTTTTTGGTTGGAGATCTCGTCTTGAGAAAAATACAAACCACCAAAGACAGGAATAAACTATCCCCAATCTGGGAAGGGCCGTTCATTATAGCGGGGGTTACTCGGCCAGGCGCCTACCGACTGAAGACTAAAGACGGTGCCCTCATCAGCAACTCATGGAATATAGAATAGTTACGTCCTTTCTATACCTGAGTTTTACACTTTCCCATGTGTACAGTTCCTCTCTGACTCACTACACCGCTTGTTCCAACCGAGTAGTGAGTCGGGGGCTGCATGTATTATATGTGCTTTGTCAATAATATACGAGCCTATTTTACTTAAGTTATGAAGTTTTACCATGACTTTTCCATGTCTGCCCGAGTATAGCTTTCTACGGTGAACGGTTTTATTAAGTTCCTATAGATTAACTCGGTGTAGGCTATATGGTCGAGTAAAGCTAATGACAACTGAGTAATAGTCTAAAGCTTGGTAGCATTGCACATATATTTACACATGTTCTTACAAAAACTTATATACACACCGACTGCATGATATACCGCTTTTACAGGTCCCGGGTGATAATCTCTGCAGTTGGCCTCGCCTTGGCTATCAGCTCCAGCGCCTCCTCAAGAGTCGTCTCCTCGGCAAACCCCTCCCCGATGGCCTCAACATCTGCCCTTGGGTAGATGGACTTGGTCATTGTCAGGGTCTGGGCCACGCTGGCAATAACATGCTCATCCGAATACCTCTTCAGGGCACTCGGTGCATATTTAAGGCGCTCCTCTAGTTGGAAGATTGTGCTGGAGCTGGTTCCCATACGACGAGGATCTATCAGGTCAAGGAGCCCTTTCACGGACTCACCAAGGGTTTCCCGTGACTCCTTGACTACCCTGATCTCCTCTACGAAAGCCTGAAACTGGATCTGGGAATTGGCTCTAGCAGCTACCCGAGTTCACCAACAAGAAAACTTGTTAAGCAAAGCTGCAGATGGAATAATTAATGGATTGGCTAAGGTTATTGTCAGGGTAGAGACTTACTTTTGTAGTCGGCCTCCCACTTCACTATGGCCTTCTCCAGTTCAACTTTTTCTTTCTCGAGCTTAGTATTGGCCTTTTTCAACTCGGCCTTCTCCTGCTCAAGCTCGGTTTTGGCCTTTGTCAGGTCGGCCTTGTCCTTTTCAAGTTCGGCCTTGGCTCTCTCGGCCTCCTTCAGCTGGGTTTCTCCCTCTGTTCGGGTCTTCAGCTCAGCTTCGAGGGCTGCACGACAGATTAGTCAAGAACTCAACGTTGCAGTCAAGACACAACTGGGTAATCGGGAGCAACAAAGCTAGAGAAATATACTAAGGATTTGGTCAGGAAGAAGCATTCTAGAGGCTTACCTCTCATCTTCTTGGCTTGGTCCCAGTTCTCACTCCTGAGCTCGGTGACAGCCTCCCTCAGCCAAGATTCCCTCTCCTGGCTGCGCCCTTCTACTTCGGCTTTCAAGGCCCGGAGCTATTCCAATTCTTGGAGTTGGAGGGCAACTCGGGTTAGCACCTCGTGCATCTTCTTCGAGTGATCGACAAGCTTCTGCTCGGGGAGTAACAAGTCAAAGCAGAGTCAAGTGTCAAGAAATACTACCGAGATTCCAATACAACGGAAATCATACCTGAATCCCCTGGGACGCCGCAATTGTGGCACGAAGCAAGTCTTCACACTCCTTTTCCACCATCGCCTCATCAAGCTTGTAGCTCCGCGTAGTTCCGTCAGGTACCGTCCAGCAGAACGTCCTCAGGAACTTACACGGAGGGGCCTCGATCCTGGGGAGGTCGGGTCTATCCAAAGGAAGGGACAGCGACGACGATGACGGTGACCAGGATGGTGATGGGGTCCCGGCCCCCAACTCGGCGGCCTCCGGGGCGTCGGGGGCTGGCTCAGGAGCTGCAGCGACGGCTTCGACAACGGGCGCCGGCTCAGGGGCTGGAACAGCAGCTTCAGCAACCGCCCCTTGGTCGGCCAGGGTTGGCGGCCCTGCAGTCGGTCTCAGTTTCTGCAACTGGGGCCGCCGTCGGCTCAGCAGGCGTGCTCGCTAGCGCTAGATCGGCTGAGGCAGGCTCGACAGCAGGGGCAGTCGGTGTGATTTCCTTAAGATTAATGTCGACTCGCTTCCTGCGTAACGAGTCGGATATCAAGACGCTACAATGCTGAACATAATTTTCAGAAGACCTAGAATGGCCTACCTCTTGGAGAACTTGAGCTTTTTGCCAGGAGATCTGAAGGGCAGCACTGGAGGGCCACTGGCTGTCAGGCCTGACGGCGCGGTAGTCGGCGGCAGCACTTCCATCCTAGTCGGCCCCGCTTGTGGAGTGGCCGGCTGGGGTGACTGCGAACTCGGAGGCACCATCCTTAACCTCGATGTCGCTGGGCCTGGCAGCGCTGAGCTTGACTTCTTACTCAGCAGTGCACTTTTTGGGCTCGATGTTGCTGAGCCCGACTGCGCTAGTCCCGGTCCAGGGTTTGAAGGCCTAGTGGCTGCACTGGTGGTGTCTCTGATCTTGAGGCTCCCAGCTGCGGCACTCGGCTGATGACCTCCTTCTTGCCCTGGTCTACAACAGGTTTCTTCCCTGCTCTCTTGGAGTCGGGCTAGGCGGCAGAAGGACTTCTCGGCCTCTTCTTCGACCTCGTGGCCGACAATGGTCGGGAGTCATCATCAAATTCCTTGCACCACTGCAAACGGTTCAATAATATACATTGAACGACGCTGAGCAATTATGGATACATGTCTACAGGCATTCATCACAGAAGAGAAGCAAGGGTTACCTCGGGACGAGGCCGGTTTCGGCTATAAGCCGCGATGGAGCGCTCTGCGTCCTCGATTTCGATCACCCCATTGGAGAAATAAGTGAACAATGTTTCGGTCACTTTTTGCTGGTCAGCCACCTCACGGCTTTCTCGGTCGGGGTCATTTTTCCCTTGATAATCCCAGCAGAACTCGCTCCTCAACTTCAATGGTTCGACGCGTCGGGTCAAGAAACGCTTGGCCACCCAGGGGCCGGTCAGGCCGGCTCTCTTAAATTTCTCCAACCTTACCAGCAACTGATGCACTTGGCCCATCTCTTCGAAGGTTGGATCTGATGACCAATTGGGCGAGACTGCCGATGGCGAGCCAGTGAATGGAGGTAGGGAGGGTTCCAGATCAGAACAGTAGAACCACTCCTTATGCCAACCTTTCAAGGAGGATTTCAAAGGAAGATTGATATATATTTTCTTCATTTTGCTCCTCAATTGAAGGCCAGCCCCCCCAATCACCTGGACCCTATTCTTGGAGGGCTGGGGCTTGATGTGGAATAAGTGCCTAAAGAAATTGAAATGGGGTTCTACACCCAAGTAGCACATGCAAAGAGTCACGAAAATTGATATTTGCAAGATCTAGTTGGGATTCAGATTCAACAACTCCAATCCATAGAAGCTAAGAAGACGGTGGAGGAACACAGAGGAGGGAAGAAATAAACCTCGGTCAAAGAAAGAGGCAAAAACAACAGTCTCGCCGGCTTGGGGATTTGAAACCGACTCACCCTCAGCGGGGCGCCAGTGGATGATGTCACGGCTTTGCAGCTGCAGTGACTTCTCCAGCCTTTCCAGCTTCGACCGGCTGCAATCCGAGGTCGGCCACCCTTCGTCCGACACCCCAACGAAATCTGGAACCTTCGGCATGGTTAGGGGAACAAGAAATTTGGGGGAAATGCAGTCGGGGGCTTGGAATGGACAAAGGAAAGTGGAATCGCTCGAGCTTCAATGGGGAGGAGCAAGCAATGGCGAACCCTAGTGGAGCAGGAGGTGAAATTTCGGCACGGAGCTGGGAAGACGAAACGATTGGTCGCTTGGGGAAGATAGAGGAATCTTTTCTCCCTCCCACAGCCTTTATAGAGCCTGTGCTGACTCATGGGCTTGGGCTTACACAGTCGGTACTAAGCCACCAAGATATGAGTTTCTACAGTAGCACGCTCAATATGGGCCGTACGCTGGCTGTGTTAAAATCACAGTACATGTGCTACCAATAGAAACCGATGAGATAAACAGATATGCTTCATGAAGGCCTAATTGCTAAACACATGTGTTTGGGTATCTGTTTTATCCACCAGGTATTGAGGATATATCCTTATAAGGATCACAAGCTAGTCTTCATCAACATTGGGGATGCAGGTATCTCTCAAGTACACCTGACCACGCAATGGATCTATTTTCATAAAGTGGTACTTGGCCTACATGCTTGGCCAACAGTTGCCATGAGCAACATTATTCTAGCCAACATGACGCTGAAGAGTCTAACTTCTGAGTAGTGCACTACTCAGGAGAGACTATAAATATTCTTTCCAGCTGACATGACGCTGAGGAGTCTAACTTCCGAGTGGGACGCCACTCGGGAAAGACTATAAATCCTTTTTTCTGGCTGACATCAAGCTGAAGAGTCCCATATACGAGTGGCATGCTACTCAGCAAGACTATAAATTATATTCCGGTTGACATAATACCGAAGAGTCTCATATACCAATAGTATACTACTCGGGAAAGACTACAAGGTTAAAGATCTTTGACTTTATGTTTAATTATTTTCACAATTAAGCACAAAGTCAGGGGCTACACCTAATAGGTGTGCCTATTCAGCGCATACTATTTATACATCTATATGAAGCCCTTCATAGCCTCACTGCCAGCTAACATGAAGCAGGACTCGGGAAGAAGACATACTCGGACAAAGAGTACTCGGGAAGCAATGCACTCGGGCAATCTTCACCATGGAGGATGAGCACTCGGCATCAGCTGTGACTCAACTATGAAGGTCTCGGGGGCTACTGTGGAGGCCATGGGCCCTGGGTAGCTCATCACAAGCATATGGGCCACTCGGACAGAGGATGGGCCGAGACTTGTAATTAGAGATATAGTAGCACCCGGCAGACTTTGCCTTGTATAAAAAGGAATATACAATCCTAGTCAGGTAAGATGTATCTCTAAGAAGGAAATCCCTTAGCCGTATCCGACTGGGATTCCTACCTTGTACCCCTGTCCCCCGGTATATAAGGGGAGGCAAGGCGCCCCATGAGGGCAGATCATCAAGAGTTCATCAGAACCACCACCATAATCCTCAAAGGAATATATTCCAACTGGACGTAGGGTATTACCTCACATCGAGGGCCTGAACCAGTATAAAATCTCTCCGTGTTCCTTTGCAATCCACCGAGTTTCCCCTTGCCGAGTAGCCCTATAATTATATTTCTAGTGTAAAACATCGACACAAGGTTACAAGGTAGGAATCCTAGTCGGACTCGACCAAGGGATTTCCTTCTAAGAACATAGAGTAACAGGCTTGGACTATATCCCTTTCCTTGTCATGCAAGGTTACATGAATCCCATTCTACTATATCCTAATTACATTGGCTGGCCCGCCCTCTATCCGAGTGGCCGTATTTGCCTTCCTTGAGGTACCCAGGTCCTATGACCTCCATAGTAGTGCTTAAAAACGTAGGTGGCCTTACACAAAGAAACTTAGACAGCTTGGAGTGGGGTGGAGGAGCTAGTGTTTGGTTATGAGCTTGGTTGTTCTGCATCCTTTGCATTATCAAGGCCATTAACTAGGTCTGGTAGGCTAAGACTTGAGCAAGCGTGGGGTCCTCTAGCATGTTAGGGATATGGGTGGCTGCTCTATCATTCTGTGTGTTGGAACCACCACTGGCATTTTTGTTGTTCTCTACGTAACTTCTGTTCCTAGTGTTCACCATCTGTGGTATGTGCCAGAGAGCGAGAAAGAAGGGGGTTACACTATAGAGTGGACCTGTGGAGGCCATGGGCCCCAGGTACCTCACGACAAGCATATGGGCCACTCGGACAGAGGATGGGCCTAACCTTGTAATTAGGGATATAATAGGACTCGGCAAACTTAACCTTGTACGACAGGGAAAGTACAGTCCTGTCGGGCACGTTGTATTTCTAGAAGGAGACCCCTTGGTCGTAGTCCGACTGGGACTCCTACTTTGTAACCCTATCCCCCAGTATATAAGGGGAGGCAGGGCACCCCCTGAGGGCAGGAGAAGAAGAAATCTTACCAGAGAAACCTCAAAGGAAATACACCACAACTAGACGCAGGGTATTACCTCATCTCGAGGGCCTAAACCAGTATAAACCTTTTGTGTTCCTTTGCAATCCATTGAGTTTCGGTCTGACGAGTAGCCCCATATTATTATTGCCGATGTAAAACATTGACAGTTGGCACGCCAGGTAGGGGCTTCATCGAGATCATCTTCATCAAGCCTGATGGATCCAATCACCAGAGTCGATGGCATCAACTTCTTCCCCAGGCAAACAATCAGCTTTGGGAACCTTGACTTTGTCGCTGACAAATTCGGCAACCTTACCCTGTCCAACTCGGATTCAATCCGATCAGCCAGGGATCAAGCCGACTCCACGCCGGTCGGCCTACTCAACGCTACAACAATCTTTGGCGACATGCCACGGCGATCTCCAATATGCCCGAGTCTAGGGACAACACTTTCTTTCAGTGTTCGACTCGGACTCGGTTTTGAGCTAGCCGAGATCGGGCTAAGAAAGGAAGAGATCGTCAATCTTCCATTTGGACTCGGCATCGCCATAGATATCTTCAATCAACATCCAATGCGGCAAACCTGATCCCCTGGAATTCGACTTGGATATGGCCCAGAGCCGCTCGAGATCGAATCTAGGGATGGTCGGAGTTGTAATCACCCCCATCAACTATTCTGACTCCAACTCTCAGTCAGACTCTGACTCTAAGTCGGACAGCAGTTCTGCAAGCTTCTCTCCGCCACGTGAAATCTTTATGATATCCAAGGGTTCAGCTCCCACTCAGAAAACATGCTGACTACGCGAGCAGCAAGAGGAGGAGGCCCACTGATTGCAAGAACAACAAGAGGAAGAAGCAAGACGCCTGCACGCCTGCAACGATGACCTATGCAGGGCTAGGCGGACTGCTCAACAACAAATCCTCCAAACCCGAGTAGGCAACCACGATGTCTTCGTTACACCTCAACAAAACGTCGTAGCCGCTGCAACCCTACTGGACACGTTCCAGTTTGGGCCTGATCACCAGTCCACCCTGACTATAGCAAGGATAAAAGCCATGATCACTGCTGCTGCATGCTAGCAGCATCAACAGTCGGGTGATACACTCATACCGACTAACAAGTCGGCTTCTCCAACGGCAATCTCATCCGACTCGACGCGATGCCAAGTGGCCGGCTCTAGTCAGTCGCACACGGAGTCATGCCAGACGTCACTCGGCAACCCCAACAACAACCGGCGGCATTAAAACAACTATCGGGACAACCAGGATTTCCGAGGCCGACTATGCCGTGACCTTCGGCAAGACATCAACACTCGGCGCCGTGAACGAGAGGAAGACGAGCTACGCTGACTAGGAGACGAGAACGAGCGCTTCGGCCTCCGCCATGAGTGGTTTCACTGCCGTAGTCGGAGTTGGAGTCCTCACATAGATGAAGGTGTATGGGCCTTCACCTATGAGCTGCAACAAGTCGACTGGCCCTCAGGCTTCAAGCCAATTGGAATTGAAACATACGATAGGAAGGCCAATCCCGAGTCCTGGCTCACAGTCTATACTCTAGCAATCTGAGCAGCTGGAGGAGATCACAAGGCCATGGCTAACTACCTCCCAGTCGCTCTAGCCGACTTGGCGAGGACATGGCTAATAGGACTTCCTAAGAGATCAATCGGCTCCTGGGGAGAACTCCAAGAACGCTTCATTGCCAATTTCCAAGGAACGTACAAGAGGCCATCTTCCGAGTATGATCTATATCAATGCCATCAAAGGAAGAACGAGTCTCTTCGTGATTTCATCAAGAGGTTCTCTGAGAAGAAGAATTCAATCCCAATGATCAAGGATGAGGTCATCATCACCGCTTTTCGAAAAGGAGTCAAAGACACCCCATTCATTGCTAAATTCACTCGAAAGCCTCCCAACTCTGTCAAGGCTCTATTCGACATGGCGAACAAGTACGCCGACTTGGCCGACACTGTTGCTGAGGCCCTCGATGACAAAAAGGCACCCTAACAGAAGAAGAGGAAGGACACCGATGATGCCACCCTGACTAAGCTGGGAACCGCAAACGCAAGTCAGACGGCTTCATTGTGGCAGTTGGTCACAACCGTCTTCGACCTCCTACAACTGGAGATTATCAGAACAACAAGTGACATGCTCGGGGGCTCAAAAGCCCAAACGCAAGGATGGCATCCCCACTCCCAAATACCGAACAGCTAAGTCACTTTTTGATAAACATTTCTTCACTCGGCCTCGCCAATGCCACAGCCGCTTACACCTAATAGGTGTACAAGCTGCACATTTTTTTCTTTTTGCTCTTAATGATTGCAAAAGTACTCGAGTAGCATAAATTCCGATCCGTGAAACTTTGCTCCATGAAAGACGAACTCAAGTCACCCAAAACGTGTGTCTAGAAAAAAACCATGAGCCAACTCCCGATGCTAGGGGGCTATGACTAGTTGGGCAGAATGCTTAAACGTAAGGGGTCAACTACTTGGGGAAATTAATATCAATAAGAGGAGGAACACATATTTACATATATTGTAAAATACATAAATTTTCTTCGGATGATTGTTTTCATCATCTACATAAATTTTCTTCAGATGATTGTTTTCATCATTAGATGCTACTCATCCAATATGTTTCTAATGTAGGGCCAATTCCGGACACGCGTAATAGGAACTCAGGGCTACGAGCCTATCTCCTACGCTCGGGGGCTAGACCAGTCTGCCAAGATACACTTGGAGTACGACGCTTCAAGAATCACTTGGAATGCTCCACGAAAGCCATTGTCCGAGTACTCAAACTAGTCGAGACTCGTGTATGGGCTAAAAACCGACCTCCAGCACTAGTCAGAGCTCGGGTACCACTCGGCTGGGTGAGGTACGCCCCATGAAGGTCGCCAGCCGAATCCTATGCTAATGCTAGGTTCGGGTACCTTATTCGGTCACAACTCTGCTGGGTGAGGTACGCCCCATGAGGGTCGCCAGCCGAATCCTACGCTAATGCTAGGTTCGGGTACCTTATTCGGTCACAACTCTGTTGGTTTCTTATAAGGATCGACAGCTGGTTTCCATTAAAATTGGGGATGCAGGTATCTCTCAAATACACCTAACCACGTATTGGGTTAAAATCCATAAAATCGTACTCGGCTTACATACTTAACCATTATTTGCCATGAGCAAAAATCATTCTAGCTGATATGATGCTAAAGAGTCTCATATACCAGTGGTGCACTACTCGGGAAAGACTACAAGGTTAAAGATCTTTGACTTATGTTTAATTGTTTCACAATTAAGCACAAAGTCGGGGCCTACACCTAATAGGTGCGCCTATTCGGTGCATACTATTCATATTTCTACATGAAGCCCTTCATAGCCTCGTTGCCAACTGACATGAAGCAGGACTCAGGAGAAGAAGCACTCTGACAAAGAGTACTCGGGAGCAATGCACTCGGGAACTTTTCACCGTGGAGGATGAGCACTCGGCATCAGCTGTGACTCAACTATGAAGGTCTTAGGGGCAACTGTGGAGGCCATGGGCCCTGGGTACCTCATGACAAGCATATGGGCCACTCGGACAAAGGATGGGCCTAGCCTTGTAATTAGGGATGTAATAAGACTTGGCAGACTTAACCTTGTATGACAGGGAAAGTACAGTCCTAGTCGGGCACATTGTATTCCTAGAAGGAGACCCCTGGGTCGTAGTCCAACTGGGACTCCTACTTTTTAACCCTGTCCCCCAGTATATAAGGGGAGGCAGGGCGCCCCCTGAGGGCAGGAGAAGAAGAAATCTCACCAGAGAAACCTCAAAGGAAATACACCACAACTGGACTGTCGATGTTTTACACCGGCAATAGAACTATAGGGCTACTCGGCAAGGGGAAACTCAGTGGATTGCAGAGGAACACAAAGAGATTTTATACTGGTTCAGGCCCTCAATGTGAGGTAATACCTTACGTCCAGTTGTGGTGTTATTCCTCTAAGAGGTTATGTCGATCAATGATCTTCCCGTGCCCTCATGGGGCGCCCTGCCTCCCTTTATATACTAGGGGACAGGGGTACATGATAAGGATCCCAGCCGGATACGGCCAAGGGATTTCCTTCTTAGAGATAGAAACTTATCCGACTAAGCCTGTTTTCCTTATCATACAAGGTAAAGCCTGCCGGGTGCTATCTTATCTCTAATTACATAATTCGGCCCATCCTCTATCCGAGTGGCCCATATGTAGGTGGTGAGGTACCCGGGGCCCATGGCCTCCACATGGATGTAGGGTATTACCTCATCTCAAGGGCCTGAACCAGTATAAACCTTTCGTATTCCTTTGCAATCCATCGAGTTTCGGTCCGACGGGTAGCCCCATATTATTATTGCTAGTGTAAAACATCGACAGGACCTTAACCATGTTTTGCTATTAATGTGATGTGAGTAAGCTGTTAAAGTTTAGGTTGATTAAGCAAACAACCTAGTATGATTACATCACTAGATGTATACCATACCTACACACAAGCAAACAACACACGTGCTACCACTAGCATCACTACTCTTTAGATTACTTTGGAAAAGGGCTTGGGTTCAGGGTAGGTTCCTTGCGCAAAGTCTTCATTCCACCTTGACGACACGATGACTTGGTTCCGAGAATCCTCCTTGATGCTCTCTAATGCTTGAAACGACTTCAATACGTTGACACCATGAACAACTTCTAGCATCTTCATTGTTGTAACCACCAGGTTTAACAACTAAACCAGTTGCAGGAGGAAGGGAGGATAGATAAAATTTTGCAAAGAATTCCGTAGATGAGAGGAGAATTTTCACAATTAAGTTTTTTGGAAAAGATGTCCTTAAGGTCTAACCATTTGGCTTATCCTACAGTCGAGATGGTTCCGATACCAACTTGTCATGCCCGGAAATTCGCTACAAATTTCTAAAGCTAATCTATGCATTAAACCGTCGTCCAGGAATCAGCTGAGGTACACAAAATGACAATTTTTTGATAAACATACCAAAACTAAATAACGATAGATACTTACAAAAGCGGCACTTAGTCCTCACACAAAAGAAAACTACAACGGAACGACAATCCTAGCAAAGCTTCAGCACCAAGCCCACAAGTAGCTCAACTAGGGTATAAATCAAACACCAAAAACCTTCTCCTTCCTCACAAATATTCACCCTGATAATGATAACATTGCAAGATTGAGTACCACCCACCGTACTCAAGAAGCCACACAGGAATGCAATGTAATGCAACAGGATTCCAAGGGTGGCATGATATGGCTCTTTTGCGTAAACAGCATTATTTACATTTAAAAGCATTGCAAAAATAGTATAGTTCAATTATTATCAACATTAAACCAATCACTAAACAACACTCAAATGCAGTTCAGGCCCAAACCAAAACCCTTCAAACCTGGAGCTATCAAATTACCATCAATTAACAATTTATTACCATTAATGAGTAGTGTGGGACTAATCACGAAAAACATTGCTAGGCCGCCCATAACCGCGGGCATGGCTATTCGAAAAGTTTTTCTCTGGCCTGAGGTGCACCAATTTACCCACAAGACACAACCCCACAACATGTTGCCATGCACCTCAATACCACCACAGTACCTCGGAAAGGAGTTGTGACAAGACCATCCATGTAACTCGCCCAATAGGAGTGCCACCTGCCAAGCCTCCGGCCTCTGGTTGGGGTGATCAAGTGCCTTCCCACGAGATGGCCCAACGCCCAAACTCATGGACTTATGACTACCACTAACATACCCTGGTGCCTCCTATTGAACAGGACACACTTCAAATCCCACCATTACCCATTCTAGCTTGTGTTAGTATGGGTATTGCTTCACAACAAGTAGCTCGTGAACCAGTCCTTAATTGCCATGTGCACCACTAGCAACATCACCATTCCATGTGCTCACAACCCACCATTAGTCAAGTTTTAGTTGGCATATTTAATGAACCAACCACGACCAACCATCGTGAAAATATAGCCATTAACCATTAATTAATCATAAGTGATTGAATAGTTATCCCACATAAAATGACGCTAAGGTTTCTATACATGGCTAAGCAAAACGAATTATTCTAGCTACATCATTAGTTTAGACATCTAGCTAGTCATTATTAATTACCCAAGGTAAAAAGGTAAAGGTATCAATAGCAAAGTGGCCATAACCAAGGAATATTGGAATAATTATAAATACCCGATATAATGACATTCCAAAGTTTGCATGCAATAACGTTAAAACAAAATAGTTTTCACAATTGGGTTCAACATGCTCAAGGGGATTGTCGTGTGACTTGCCTTGTAATAGAAAAGTCTTCAACCGATCTTCCGAACTCTTCCTCGAACTTCGCACTCCTCCGTAACGGCAAAAACTACACGACTACACGTAAAACAAGGGAAAACACTAAGAAACTCCAAATAAATAGTACATAAAAAGTATAGCAACATGTAGATCATGATTTTAGATGAATTAGATAGAAGAATGGGTCGAATCGGTGTTCGGACGGAAAAGATATGACCTCCGGAAGTTCGAATTCAAAGAAAATCTAAAAAGAAATAGAAAAAGAATATTCTAGAGAATATTCCCTCGGAATTCAAAGTAAAAGAATTATTTTTGGATAAGGGCTAACACATGGGGTCCACTGTCAGTGAGTAGACTCATGGTGGAGCAAGTCCACGGACCGAGGAGAGAGAGGGGCTGGTGGGCTCTGGTGAAATGGATGCCACGTAGAGAGAGGACATGACGTGGCGTTGAGGTGGTGCTGAGGTGGTTGATGATGTGGCAAATACGGCTGACATGGCAGGCGATTGGGTTAAGGAAATCTAACGGCTCCGATCAGATCTGTTAATTGGACAGATGTGGATTCATTCAACGGTTTATGTAGATCGGAGGGCTCGGATTGACTCTTGGAGATCAGACGGCCGGGATCGGTTAGGGATCTAACTCCGGACCCACATGTCATCGGATAGGGGTACTGCCCGATGGGGGCCCGCATGTTAGCGGCATTGAAGGGTGAGGCGAGCAGCGCCCATGCCATGGCGCGTCACGGTGCAGCGCCAGCACGCGACGAGGTAGGGAATACAGACGGTGATGACCGGTGGCGATGAGGCGAAGCGCCGGCTAAGGGATGGCGAATTCAGGATGATGGTGCGATGGCAATAGCCAATGGCGGCATGCCAGTGAAGAAGGAGGAGGGGCGGCGACGCCGATTTGGGGGAGAAAAAGTGGAGGTTGGGGAGCCGGAGACGACGAAGAAGGGGGCGGCGGCGGAGGCTGGAGCAAAGGCGGTGGGCGGTGGACGCGAAGGCGGTGATGACCGCGACTCCGAACAGCGGCGGCTCAAGCCCCGGCGATGGCAACGGCACCTCACACGGCGGCAGCGGCTTTGCTCGCGGCGACAAGGGGCAACGATGGCAGAAGAAAGCAGAACAGTGGCGGCGACCAGGCACAGGGGTGAAAGGAGGTCGTGGCTAGTATTTATATAGGGGGTGGAGCTAGGGCTGGCGGCGGCAGATCGGGCCAGGACGGCGTAGGCCGGGCCGAGGCGGCGGTAGGCGCAGGCCAGGGTGGCAGGGGCGGCTCGGGCTCAGGCTGACCAAAGGAGAGAGAAGGAGAGAAGGAAGAAGAAGAGAGGAGGAAGAAGAAAGAAAATAAGGGGAAAACGAAAAAGAGGAAAAGAAAGACATGGAAGAGGAAAAAGGAAAAAGAGAAAGAAAAAGGAGAAAAAGAAAGACTTGGAAGGGGAAAAAGGAAAAAGATATCCCCAATTTGGAAATTGGAATTTTTAGGAAAATTTAGAAAATAACAAGGACTTTTGAGACTTTAGGAATAATTTGAATATTTTATGAATCAAAAAATTGAGAATATTTTTATGGAGATATGAATTGGAGAAAAAATTCAGAATATTTGGGGATTTCGATTTATTTCAAAAAGGAATGGGATTTTTGGGATAAGATTTGGAACTTTGGATGATTTTAGGATTTCCAAAATATCTGTGAATCCGGATTTGGGATTTAAGGGGAATGTTCCGGCATCGGAATTTCAGGGAATTTAGGGATTCGGGGAAACGGGCTCCTCAACCCAAAAGCATTTAGAGAGGAGGGGAACCTGAGTTTAGGGCTGGAGAGAGAATAGGTTGGGCCAGGAATGACCTGAGATTGGGGAAAAAGGATTTTCAGTTTAAATAATTTTCTGAAATGATCTTTGTAATATTAAAATTAATTCTGGAGTTCCGAAAAATCCGAGAAAATTTCAAAGAGTTTAATTAGACAAAGAGAATGTATTAAAAATAAATTCAACCATGATTATTAAAGAATTTTTTATTTCCCTTTTTTACTTTACTTGATTAACTTTCTTTACAAATTAATATAAATTCTAGAAAATCCATTATGGATTAATTTATTTAATTCCCGAAAAATTGGGTTGTGACATTCAACGTCTTCGGGCAGCTCCGGTGACCCTGAAGTCCTTTGCGACGGAGCATGCTACTCTGGGGATCATGTAGGCCCTCGCCATGACTAAGTCCCTCTATCCCCGAGTGGATATCGAGGTACTCGGCAAGGGGTTTGTTGATGGCAAGACTCCTGAGCAGGCCTTGAAGTTGATCAACCAGGCGAACAAGATTGCCAAAGCCATCGCCGAGGAGATCCCTCTGTAGCTGCACAAACAAGCACTCTGATTACTCTGTGATTGTATTGCTGGTTATGTCTGAACAATATGTTATGCACTTTAGGTTGTACAGACTGCAAATATGTTGGTTGTTTAGCTGCTGGAAAAATAGACCGAGCACTTGTATTGTCATCGTCGTCATTAGGCTGATCCGATTAGCAATTGATAGGAATTAGCTTAAAAGACGCTTATCCCGTTAGAGCTATACTCGGTACGACTAGCACAATCGTTATAAGATTAGTGACTGAGACAAAAAAAAACACTTGGGTTTGAACAAGATAAAGCAAAGCCATAATATTATCATGTAGCCCCTGACTCACTACTCGGTTGGAAACAATCGGCGTAGTGAGTCAGAGTATAAAAACTTTATTCATATATATATGAACTAAACATAATACAATGCTTAGGTATAGAAAAGACGTAGCTGTTCTATATTCCACGAATTGTCGATTAGGGAATTGTCGTCATGCTTCAGTCGGCAAGCCCCCGGGCGTGTCACTTCATCAATAATGAATGGCCCCTCCCATAAGGGAGATAATTTGTGCCTATATTTGGTGGTTTGTATTTTTTGTAATACAAGATCTCCCACCAAAAAGGTGCAGCCACGGACATTATGACTGTGATAACGACGTAAGCCTTGTAGGTATCTAGCCAACTTGATCGTGGTGATGTCCCTTGCTTCTTCCAACTAATCTAGCTCGACCAGTCGGCCTTCACTAGATTGGTCTTTAGAGTGGGCCCGGACTTCCAGAGAGTCAAACACCAACTCGGTAGGTAACACAGCCACAGCACCATAGACTAGGAAGAAAGGGGATTGCCCTGTTGCCCGACTGACCATTATTCAGAGTGACCACAGAACAGATGGAAGCTCTTGTATCCGCCGTCCTGCGTATGGCCATAGTCAGTCGAACACTCTAGTCTTGATGCCTTGTAGGACCATGCCATTTGTGCACTCCAACAACCCATTGCTCCGTGGGTGTGCCACAGAAGCATAACAGATCTTGATGCCGAATTCATCGCAGAAATCCTTGAAGAAGCTACCCATGAATTGAGTGTCGTTATTTGTGATAATGTGAT
The DNA here is from genome assembly GCA_003991445.1 of Oryza meyeriana var. granulata. NCBI lineage: Eukaryota > Viridiplantae > Streptophyta > Magnoliopsida > Poales > Poaceae > Oryza > Oryza meyeriana. Next base: position 66,464 of record RYFJ01003259.1, on the reverse strand, counting down.
TGAGGACTCCGAATCGGTATATGATACTCATGATCAAGTCTTTTGCCCTGGCCACAGTGATGGTAGCAACGGGTTTCACCTCAATCCACTTTGTGAACTTATCCACGGCGATAAACAGATGTGTAAATGCTCCTGGCATCTTTTTGAATGGCCCGACCATGTCAAGCCCCCAGACAACAAAGGGCCACGATAATAGGATAGTCTGTAACTCTTGAGCCAGGAGATGTATTTGCCGAGCGAAAAATTGGCATCCTTCGCACATCCGAACAGAAGAATCCGTGTCTATAAGCCTTTTCGATAAACGTTCTTGATGCAACATGGATGCCACATATGCCTGAGTAGATCGACTACAGAATCTGCTTGCCCTCCTCAAGTGTGATGCAGCGCATGAGAACGCCAAATGCGCTTCGATGATATAGGTCTTCTTTGACTATGATAAAGCTCTTGCTCCAGCGCTTGACTTGCTCGGCTTTGTTGTGATCTTCAGGGAGCTCATCTTCCAGTTGGAATCAGATAATTGGAGTCCACCAGTCCTGAGAAATAATAAGGACCTCCTTTGGTTCTGGGTTTGGCTCAGGCCCCGACTGCACGGGTTCAAGCTTCTTCTTGACTGATCGCTCTAGCAGTTGCTTGACAAAGACACTAGTCGAGATCACTTCACGCTTGGATCCCATGTTGGCTAACTTGTCCGCAGCTTCGTTGTATTGGCGAAAAATGTGTGTGATTTTCAGTCCGTCAAACTTGTTTTTCAGTTTTAGTACTTCCTGACAGTATGCCATCATGTTGTCGTCCAAGCATGTCCAGTCTTTCATGACTTGGTTCACCATGAGTTGAGAATCCCCGCGAACCACCAACTGTCAGATACCAAGCGATATGGTGATACGGAGGCCGTGGATGAGTGCTTCATACTCGGCAACGTTGTGAGATGTTGGAAAGTGAATCTGAAGGACGTATATGAGCTTTTCTCCATTGGGTGATGTCAGCACGACACCAGCCCCTGCTCCACCGATCCGTAGAGAATTGTCAAAGTATATTGTCCAGTACTCAAGTTTGTCTGTAGGTGCAACCGGCTGAACTTCTGTCCACTCGGCTACAAAGTCGGCAAGTGCTTGAGATTTGATTACTGTCCATGGTTGGAAAGTAATGTCAAATGCCATCAACTCGAGTGCCCATTTAGTGATTCTGCCAGTGGCCTCACGATTGTCTACAACATCTCCGAGTGGGAATGACGTGACGATTGTAACCGCATACGATTGGAAGTAGTGCACCAGCTTCTGGACAGTGATGAGTAGACCAGATAGCAACTTCTAGACTTGAGGATAGAGCATCTTGGATTGACCGAGGACCTCGCTGACGAAGCAGACTGGCCGTTGTACCTTCTAGATGTGACCTGGCTCTTCGTGCTCTACGACCAGCACTGTGCTAACCACCTAGGTAGTCGCTGCAAGTTATAGCATGAGTGGCTCTTGGGGCATAGGTGATACCAGCATGGGTGGGGTTGTGAGAAACTTGTTGAAATCTTTGAAGGCTTGTTGGGCTTTGGGCGTCCACTAGAAATAGCCGACTTTCTTCAAGAGCTTGAAAACGGGCATACCCCATTCTCCTAATCAGGAAACGAATCGGCTGAGTGCCACCATGCAGCCGGTCAGCTTCTAGACATCTTTCTGGCTAGTTAGGGGAGCCATGCTCATGATTGCATTGATCTTCTTTAGGTTCCCCTCCGTGCCACGATGTGAAACAATGAAACCAAGTACTTTTTCCGTAGGTACTCCCAGGACGCACTTTTCCGGGTTTAGCTTCATCTTGAATTGCCGAAGACTTTGGAATGTTTCTTCTAAGTCAGCAATGAGATCGCCTTTGAACTTGGTCTTGATCACCATGTCATCGACATATGCCTCGATGTTGCACCCGAGTTGAGTATGAAGACACCGTTGAATAGCACACTGATACGTTGCACCAACGTTCTTCAACCCAAACAGCATAGTGATATAGCAGTATGCACCAAATGGCATGATGAAATATGTCTTCAGGCAGTCCTCCTCCTTTAGGCTGATCTAATGGTATCCCAAGTAGCAATAGAGAAAGCTGAGTAGTTCGCATCCCGCAGTCAAATCAACCACCTGATCTATCCTGGGTAGACCAAATGGATCTTTAGGACATGCTTTATTTAAGTCAGTGCAGTTGACGCACATTTGCTATTTACCATTCTTCTTCTAGACCAAGACTTAGTTTGCAAGCCAATCTGGGTGGTAGACCTCCTTGATGAACCCGGTTGCCAAGAGTTTGGTGATTTCCTCGCGGATAGCAACTTTATAGTCTTGTGCGAATCGCCGTAGTCGTTGTTTGACTGGTTTGGCATCCGGCTTGACATTGAGGGAATGCTCGATCACCTCCCTTGGTACACCAAGCATGTCGGAAGGTTTCCAAGCAAATATATCCCTTTTCGCTTGAAGGAAGGTGATGAGCTCGTCTTCCTATTTGGGGTCAACTCTAGTTCTGACAAGCGCCGTCTTGGCGGGGTCGGAAGGATCCAAGGGAATCTTCTTTGTTTCTGACTCCGCTGAAATTCCCGACTTGGCCACCGTTTTTGCTGGGACTTCCTCGTGCTCCTAAGAAGTCTTTGCCGCAAGCCGGATGTTGTTAAGTCTGACTGCGGCCTCATGAGACTGCACCAACTCGTAGCTCTCCTTGTCGTAGGTGAAGGCTTGCTTGACATTACTGCGTAGGGTGAGTACTCCTACTAGTCCTGGCATCTTCAACGTCATGTAGGTGTAGTGAGGAATTGCCATAAACTTAGCAAGTGTCGGCCACCTGAGTATGGCATGGTAGGCTATCTCAAAATCAGCGACCTCGAAACAGACGTTCTCCATGTGAAAATTATCATGTGTGCCAAAGGTAACCGACAGAGTGATCTGGCCGAGTGGTGTTGAAGAAAGGCCAGGGATTATCCCGTGGAAGGGAGTTGTACTTGGCTATAGCTCAAAGCGGGGTATCTTCATCTCATTGAGCGTATTGGCGAGTGGATAACTCTCGATGTACCACTCGGTCGGGATGATCCATGCGTTCAAACATGATTGCAACCTCAGACCACCGTAAGTACTAAGGGGTATCGACTGAATCCGAGTTGACTTCGTGCGCGGTCAGCTTCTGCTTTCGCCTGGACTCATCACTGATGGCTCTCCAAATATGTGATTGAACTCAGCATGTGGATCTTGATAGTCGCCAGCTGGGCCTGAGTCCAGCTTGTCCTTGTCTTTGGCTTCACTAGATGTGGATGTTTGCTCGGTGACAAACTTCTTCAACAGAAGCAATTTTGGCCGCGTGCTTCCCTTTTGGATGAAAAAGAAAGGGTCCGTTCATGACTTTCTGGTAGTCATCTACCTTGGGGGCTCGTGGCCGGTTGTGGTTGACTATGGCCACGATGTCCTTTGACTTGCGCTTGCGGTTCCCGGGCTTAGATGTGGCCGCGTTGTCCATCTCGTGCCGTTCCTTCCATCAGGGCTTGTCATCGAGTGCCTCAGCAACTGCATCAGCCAAATCGGCATATTCGTTAGCTATCTCGAAGAGGGCTTTGATGGAGTTGGGCGGCTTCTGAGTGAACTTAGCGATAAACGGTGTGTCTCTGACTCCCTTGCGGAAGGCAGCGATGACCACCTCGTCGTTGATCCTGGGGATGGAGTTCCACTTCTCAAAAAAGCACTTAATGAAGTCTCAGAATGACTTGTTCTTCCTCTGGTGACATTGGTATAGATCGTACTCGGATGATGGCCTTTCGTATGTGCCCAAGAAATTTGACACGGAATGCTCCCAGAGTTCCCCCAGGAGCCAATCGACCCTCTAAGAAGCCCCGTTAATCATGTTCGCGCCGAGTCGGCTAGGGCAACAGAGAGATAGTTCGCCATTGCCTTGTGGTCGCCTCCAGCTTCTCGGATTGTCAGGGTGTACACTGTCAGCCAGGATTCCAGGTTGATCTTGCCGTCATACTTGTCGATCCCAGTTAGCTTGAAACCTGATGGCCAGTCGACTTGGCGTAGCTCGCACGTGAAGGCTGGAACTCCTTTGTCCGAGTGGGGGCTCTAACTCCAATTGCAGCGGCGAAACCGCTCAGGGTGGAGGCCAAAGCGCTTGTGTTCATCTTCCAGTCGGCGGCATTTGTCTTCCTCGCGTTCACACCAATGAGCATTAAGGTCTTGATGAAGATCACGGTGTAGTCGTTCCCGGGTGTCGCGGTTATCCCGGTGCCCGTCGTGTTGATATCTTCAGTGATCGTTGTTGTGGCCTTGGGATCCGAGGTTGGACTCCATGTGACAGTGGTTGAACCCTGCTGCCCGGTGTCGCATCGCGGTTGATGAGGTTGCAGCGTCAGAAGTTGTCTTGTTAGAAGGGATCAAAGTATCTCCATACTCCTGGCGCTATTGTACCGTTGCTGCCGTTATCATAGCCTTGATTCTGGCGATAATCGGTGTCGCCTGGTGATCAGGTCCTAGCTGCAGGATATCTTGAAGTGTTGCGGCAGCCACAATGTTCTGTTGTAGGGTGACGAAGACGTCGTGGTCGCCCACTCTGGTCTAGAGGATTTCTTGTTGTGCTTGCCGCCTAGTTTTACGCAGCACACGGTTGTGAGCCCCTCATTCAGCTTGCAAGCGTCAATCTTCTTTCTCCTTTTGCTCACGCAGTCGGCGAGCCTCTTCCTCTTGCTACTCGCGTAGTCGGCGCGCATCTTGACTTGTGGTAGAGCCCTTCAATGCCATGAAGATTTCGCGTGGATGTGAGAATCTTCCCAAGATACTTTCTGACTAAAAGCCAAAGTCCAAGTAGTGGAGCAGCATGATGATAACCCCAACCTCCCTAGATCCGTATCCGAGTCAAAGTCCAAAGGATTGGGTTTGCCGCATCATGTTGGAGTTGAAGACGGCTGCAGCATTGTTGAGTCCAACTGGGGGATTGACTATCTCATCTCCCCTAATTGGATCTCGACCGGCTCAGGGCCATAGCTGAGTCGAACACTAGGAAAGAGAGTTATCTCAGGGCTCGTAGATTTTGAGTGTCTTCGAAGCATGTTGTTGAAGACTGCCGCAACATTGAGGAGGCCATCTGGGGTGAAGTTGGCTTGATCCCTAACCGATCGGATTGAAACCGAGTCGGATAGGGTGAGGTTGCCAATGTCGTCAACGATGAAGTCAAGGCTCCCGAATCTGCTTGCTTGTCCGAGAGAGAAGGCGATACCGGCGACTACAATGGTTGGATCCATCGGGCTTGTTGATGATGATCTTGATGAATCCCCCACCTGGCACGCCAACTGTCGATGTTTTGTATTGAAAATATTGAATATAGGGCTATCCGTTGAATTTAAACTCGATGGACTCGAAAGGACACAAAAATTTATCCTAATTCTGGCCCTCAATGTGAGGTAATACCCTACTTCCATCTATTTGTGTATTGCTTTCACAGGTTGTATGATGAGATTGGTTATGCCCTAGGGGGCTCCTTACCTCTCCTTATATACCGAGGAGGCAAGGTTACAGGGTAGCAATCCCAGTCAGACTCGACCAAGGGATTTTCTTATAAGAACATAGAGTAACCGGTTAGGACTATATCACTTTCCTTGTTGTGTAAGGTTACATGAAGTCGAGTTTTACTGTATCTCTAATTGTATGGGCCGGTCCACCCTCTGTCCGAGTGGTCGTATTCGCTTTCCTTGAGGTACCCGGGGCCCATGGCCTCCACAACCATTGGCGTCGGTAGCCACTGCTCGCTAACATGGCGAGCACGTGAGCGCCCCACTCGCATGTCTGCGCGCATGGCAGCCCGCTCAGCTGTGTTATGGGGCCTGCCTATCGGCCTCACTTCGAGACCAACATGTGAGGCCCATCTGCCGGTGCATCCCTCTCTCCTTGCTGATGTCATAAATATGTTTTTCAATAGAAAAATAATTCCAGAAAATCACAAATTTCCATTTAGAGAGTATTTAAACTTCAGATGGCCATATCTCGGCCATAAGAACTCTGAATTGACCCGTTGAAGTCCCTAAATTTTCCTAAAAATGTGGCCAAACTTTAAAACTATTCGAATAGCCGTGCCCTTGATTACGGGTGAGCTGATCAATGTACCCAAAGTTAGTCTTGTTTTTGTACAACCTTGGGATAATGGAATCATGATGGTGTAGTCATGTGGAATAGGCTGGTTTAAGGTGGGTTTACGGGTTTACATGGCCGTATTGATATTAAAACTATACCTTAGAAGAGGATCGTGTTTTAAATATGCTTAAACATAACAAAGTATTGAAACTATGGCTTTACGCAAAATAAACCCCTATTATGTCATTCCTTTGTTCTCCTATTGTATTATTGTGCATTCCACGTATGGCTTCCTGAGTATGGTGCGTGGTACTCACTCTTGCTCACAATATTCAGAGGATGGATTGGATGGAGGAGAAGGGTAGGACTACTAGCTCATACCGCCGTCGAGTGCCTGTGGCTGCTTCCATAGTCTTCCGCTATTTTTCTGTTTATCTTTGGATGTAAGGGCCTATGGTCGAATAAAATAATGTTTACTTTTTCACAAGTGTGACTATAATAACAACTTTGTCTATGTGTACCTTGCCTTCTTAGGATGAGGATTTATGCACTGAATGTTCAGAAATGGTTGTATTTTTCTAGGTGTGACAAGGCACGGTGGCCTCACCTTCACACACAGAGGAATGGCTTGGGGGACCGCATTAGGCTAGCACTTTGTCCCACCACACATGCAATCCCCCATCCTACCCCGCGCGCATGAGCTCACCCTCCCACCACCGACGCCTAGCTTGCCTTCCCACCACCATCGTCACCGTCGAGCTTGCCCTGGTCGCCCGATCTACACCGCTTGGACGAGAGGGACCTTGCGGCCAGGTCTGGGAGCAGGGAGAGGGGCAAGGGTGGAGACGAGTCTGGCTCGATTCGTTGCCAAGCAATCTTAGATGGGGAAGAGGTAGTGAGGAAGCTGCCGACTGCAAGGAAGGAGGGCATGATGGCGATGAAGAAGCAAGCGGCGAGCGGGGTGCGATCACAATGACAGGAAGAGGAGCGTGACTGGTGGACAGGAAGGAGAGAGTGAGTGGGCGTATCCTTTCAGATCTTGAGTGGCCGGGTGGGGATTAATTTGGTTTGATTTTACATATATGTTTTGTTCACACATTTTTTGTGTATATTTTGAGTTATATATTAAACTGAAAAAATACTAGGACTAAAGTAGAAAAACTTTAGGGGCTGACATGCAAAGTTAATGCCACCACTTAAGACCATTTGTACTGTGGGAGAGTAATTACTTAAATATATGGCTTGAGTATACCGACACCGGCTTGTCTCCCTCCCCGGCCAAGAGAAGGACGTTGTAGCCTTGTTGATCAATAAAGCCCTCCCTTGGCTGCTCGCTGCTCCTGTGGATTCCTCACACCTCCTCTCTGCCGTGGACCCCACCCCACAGCCAGCCCATGCCACCATGAGGTGGCCATGATGCAGAGAGAGAGAGAGAGGGGAGAGCAACAGTACGTACACAGGTACACTGACATTTGCCCAGGAAGGAGGACAGGAGACGAAGAGATGACCTGACCTACTGCTATCCGTGATCTCCAGCATCCAATGCTACGCGCGCACTGTGTGATACTGTCCCTTGTTAGTACTACTACTGCTGTCCTGGCTTTGTTTGTAGGCCCGAAAGTGTCCTTGGTAACTTGTAAGCGATGATATATATCACTGACTACTATGTACTAGTAGTTACTACTAGTATTACTACTGTTACTTGTACAATAATACAAGTCCACAAGGAATGTGGCAAGTAACACTCACATGCAGTACCTGCAAAGGTAAGACAAGATAGTACTGCTCAGTTAGTTTTCTAAGCAAGCTATCGTTCGGATGCGATTGTGGGTCGTGCTTATTTTTTTCGTTTTTCGTATTACTAATCGTGTGTTTTTTTAAAAAAAAATTTATATAAAATATATATAAAAATCAAATAGCTCAATTCATGTTTATAATAGTTAATACTAATTAATTATATAATAATAATATTTCTTATTTTATATGTAAACTTATAAGCATATACAAAAGCAGTTTGAACATACCTAAACCAGGCAGGCCAAAGCAATTAAAGCAGTACAAATGCACAACAGTTTCATTTGGCCTTCTTTCCCTAGCAGCAAGGCAGACTATAATAGGATCAACAACACCGACCTGCATCTCCTAGTTGTCAACAGGTTGCCACATGGAAGGTGAAGAATCCTCACCAGGTGTCACCGTACCTCATGGTAAACATCACTATAAATTATAAGAAATCGTATAAAATTTATTAAATATTTAAATTAATTTTTAAATTTAGTGAGGATATCGTGATATTACCATTATCATACTCCGACGATAAACGCGGTTAGCTTAAACCTGATCTTCGCTAGATCTTAGTACTACAATAGAATGCAACAACACTTGAGCTCATATTTACAGAGAAGCAGACCTAGAACAGGGTTAGTAGCATTTGATCATTTGGGCCAAAGAAAGATTGAATTTCTAGTAGTATGAACAAATTGCATTTGGTTGATTGAATCCTCCCTAGCTAGCAGCTGAACTAGTAAGTTTAGGAATCCAAACAAACAGCTTCAGACTTCCAATCTCCACACAATCTTGTCACCACCACCATCGTTGTTGCGCCGCGGCGGGTGCGCGCGCTCCACGGCGGCGACGCGAGCGGGGTGCACGGTGCCTGCCTTGGCGCGCTCACCGCGCGGCGGGAGCTCGCAGGCCTCGCCCCCGGGGCCGCACCGGATGTCGGCCGGCCCGGGGGGGGAAAAAATGAAAAGCAGTCGGCCGACAGGCCCGGCACTGAACGCCGCCTCGTCGATGTCCATGCCTCCTCCATGCGCGTCTTGGTGTGGCTCATGGCCATCTCGCCGAACCGGAACAGCGTGACGGCGGAGCGGCCGGCGTGCGCGATCATGATGCCCTCCACGGGGCGGTAGTCGTCAAGGAAGGAGCTGATGGTGGTCTCCCAGTAGACGGCGTCCCCGCCAGCGTGCGGCTGGATGCGGGTGAGGTGCGAGTCCTCGACGTGGACGAGCAGGCCGGTGCGCTGGCTGAAGTAGCCGAACAGCACGTGCCGGACGATCTCCGCCGGCCCCTCGCTCCGAAGCCGCAGCGTCTCGGCGTCCGCCGACAGCTTCAGGATGAAGCAGTCTTCGCCGTTCACCTTCTTCTCGCCCACGCACCGAGCCTCCGCGAACAGCCCCGCCGTCGTCAGCGGATCGAGTCCCTGCAAAAATGGCAATCTGTCAAGAACAAGTTGGCGACGGCGATAGCTACAAGAGATCGAGATAGGAATGGCGAATGGAGACCTGGAGGGCCCGGCGGAGGGGGCGGACGGGGCCCTTGGCGGCGTGGGCGCCGAGCCAAGGAGTATGGCGCCAAACGAGGTGGCCATTGCAGCCCGCGTGGACCTTGCTGCCGCCGACGGCGAGCTCTACGTACCACATGTCGGGGGCCATCCTCCACAGCACGAAGCCGCCTTGCTCCACGGCAGCGGTCGCGACAGAGCCACGGTTCTTGACGACGCGGGTGGCCGTCTCGAACTCCGACGCCACCATCCGCACCTTCCCCATCGCGTACGCGTTCCTCGTAGAGCGCAGCAACTTCGCGCCCCCCGACGCTGCCATGTACTGTTGCAGGATGTACTGCGCCGACGACGACTCCTGCGACAGATCAGGCCCCAGTGCCGGCGTCAGAACCCACCGCATTGTTGGAGGAGAAGCGAAGCAGAGCAGATCGACAAGCAGAGCTGTTACTTACAATGGGGGTGGCCTTGACGGAGAGGTGAGGCAACGCCTCCGCAGCGGAGGCTGGTACCGGCGCAAGGGGCGCGCCCATGACGCCGAGGAGGAGGCGCAGGTCGGAGCGCCGGAAAGATCCCCCTCCGCCGCCGCCGCCACCAGTCGTGGACGGCGTCCGGGACAGGTGGCCGCGGACCCACTGTCCGAACCCATCGCGACGGCCGGACTCCTCGCCGCCGGCATCACCGTCAACCATGTCAGGGCCCTCAATGAGCGGCGCCAAAACCTCGCCGCCGGGGCGGAGGCTGCCGGAGCGGGCGACGAGCAGCTCCAGGCCGATCTGCTCCGGCTGCGGAGGCGCTGGCAGCGTCTTGCGGCTGCGCGGGAGCAGCATGCGGGCAGGCGACGGCCCCCTCGACGCTGGCGTCTTCTGCCTCGACCTCGCCGGCGAGAGACCCCGGACCACCTCCCCCTTGAGCGCAGAAAAGAACCCCTGTTTCCTGTCCTTGTCCATTGTTTCGATACCGAACGGAATGGCAACGAACTGGCAACTACTAGCAGCAGATCAAGGGAGCAGCGAGTGATGCGGTGGAGTAGAAGGGTGAGGAAGCCAGAGGAGTGTAGCTCGAGGTGAAGTGAGGGGGGTTGGTCTGTGTGGTTTGCGACGGGGACGGTGGAGTGGAGTGGGGAGAAGAGAAGAGTAGAGGTTAGAAAAAAAGAGGGGGAGGAGGAAACCGTTTGGGGGCGAGTGAGATCGCAGAGGGGCGAAAGCGCAAGAGGCAAGGTGGGGGATGTCGGGAACGGGATGGGCATAGGAGGCAACTACAGAGTGCGTGTGCTTTCGATGGCCTTAACCAGCTACCGGTCTGATATGTCATTAGTAGTATTATCCATCACTCTCTCTACACATGCCATTATAAAAAAAGCAACGTGGCCTCCTTTTTCCTGCGTGCATAGCGCTGAGATGGGCTCAATCTTACAAAAATTAGTGCCGGCAAAACTTACTAGAGAAAGCCAAAAAACAATATGATTTGGTTGGCTTCCGGAATACCCTTTTTCTATTGAAAAAACTCTAAATTTAATTTTTTATGTTTTTAAAAATAAACTCTAGAATTGAATTTTTTTTGGATCGTGCATTAAAAGTAAAAAAACCAAGATATACTTACATCTAAAATATATCTAAGTTACATCCAAAATGTGTTATATTTACTACTAGCGTCATGCAAGTTAAATTTTACTACCAATTGTAATTAATTCTACATTCATGTATAGGTACTTTCCATCCCTGAGTAATTGTGTGTTTAAATGACTTCTTAAATTTACACAATTTTTTTTACAAATTACTTCAAAAAAGGACATGACTATTCTTTGTACAAATTATTTTAAAAAAGGACATGACTAAACAACGCATGGTAGCGCGTTAGTCCAAATGAGAAACATGTCTAAGTTATATCCAAAATAATTTATATTTACTTCGAGAATCTTTTAAGTTACTTTTACTACTTATTGTAATTACTTCTATATTCATTATACATTTATGTGAGAAGTTACGGGATGATTCCTTCTCAAGTTTGTGTAAGTTAGTCCAACGTAGCATTATATTTTTATCACCCTGAATTATATTACTTCTAGCATATATGTAACTTACTTTTAACCATGAATGTAGTTACTTCCAAACTTTTACCTGTGTATAGGAGTTTCCCCAATGACATAAAGATTACTTTTTCATTGTTTCTTAAGCCTTGTAAAAATTTTGTAGATATAAAATCTAGTTGGTTTAGATCTTATTAACCATGCACAACTTGATAATAGTAGGCAAATATAATGTGTAGCACAGAGCACCTAAAACTACAAGGAGACATCACATACATAAGTTGTATATCGTGAAGAAAAATATTAGTTAATCTGGCACATAACTTAGTGATATGTACAAGACATTGCAGTATTGCACCAGCAGACTATGAACTTTGGCCATCGCACGGACAGAACTAGTATCACACGATAAACCTAAATAGTACGTACGTACTAATTAGATTTTGCCATGGGGATATCATGCTATGGGATCAAGCGCCGGTGAATTTGATACTGCTACCTGTTGATTGTTACTACTACTTCCACATGATTAGTACTGCGCGAACATCGGGGGAATGCTTTGTCTCGGGCAACGCGACCACACGATCAGACGCCCGCGGAGTCGGGGACGCGAGCAATCACGGGCCTAAATGCCGTTGCTATCACCAAAAAACACGTGCTTTCTATGCATTTGTATTCTATACACGATCAGCACTAGGCTAGGCGCTGTATTACACCACTGTTTGTATACATACATGTCACTTTTTAGCAACTTTTAAATAATTTTTTCTTTCAAATTACTTATTTAATCTATCATCTGATTTTACCGTGGCATTTGTATTCTATACGCGATCAGCACTAGGCTAGGCGCGGCATTACACCACTGCTTGTATACATACGTGTCACTTTTTAGCAGCCTTTAAACAAATTTTTTTTCCAAATTACTTATCTAATCTATGATCTGATTTTACTATTGTATTCGTTGCAATTAAACTTTTATAACAATATCTTACATGATTATATTTCTAATAAAAAATTATATATTTTAACCATCAAAATTTAATGTTTCATGTGCGAGAAACAAATGTTTTAACTATAATCTGACTCTGTTGCACATTTTAAGTTTGTACTTTTATTAATTTTTTGATGTTTTAGTCATTGAGATTTAGTGTTTTATATAGTGTTTGTCGGTGTTGCAGGTAGTATTTATTACATTTCTTTGTATTCCGTAGCCCTCTATGCAAACAAGATTATACTATTTTATTTGTTGTAATTAAATCTTTACAACAAGATATCATATGATTATATTCTAATAAGAAAAAGAAATATTTTTCACTTAGCAATAAAACATATGAAATAATTTTTGTTAAAATATTTTTTACCGAGTGATAAAACATCTAAAATATTTTTTTACTTGCGGTAAAACACCGTCCGATATTTACAAGATATAGAACGTCTGGGCCGTAGTCACCTCCTCAAGTTTCAGGGAAATGCTTTGTGACAGACGTCCGACGCTCGGCAAAAGTTCAGATGGCTCGTTCAGTCCCGAGTCAACCCATCTCCCTCACCACTTATTTTTGCTAAAACTTTGGCTTTCGTGCTTGCCCGATTATTTTCCTCCCTCTCTCACTATGCACTAAGCTTGCTTTTTAGAGAAAATAATTGTAACAAATAAGAAGATACCTTAAAAATAAGTTTCAAATATTTTTTCTCCTAAACTATTTATCTAATCTATTACCCGATTAAATCGTTGTATTTGTTGCAATTAAATCTTTTACAACATGATCTTAGATAATTATATTTTAATAAAAGAAATATATATGTTTCAATGGTTAAAATTTGATATTTCACGTGCAAAAATGAAATGTTTTAACTGGCATTTTACTGTGTTTCACTTCTTTTTAAATCTTTCGTGACTATGTTTATTTTCATAATGTATAACTTGATGTTTCACTTATGGTTAACCAAAACAGTTTTTATCATCCAAATGTTTCATTTATTTATCTTGGTTTGTTTTGTCGATCTTTCACTCCTTACAACTCGATGTTGCATGTGTGAGAATAAAGGTTTCACTAGTTGTATTTGGATATTTCAGCACCATATATTTATTCCAAAAAAATCGGATGTTATTCACCACTTGTGAAAAATTGTTTCTGGTCAAATGTTTCAATTCACTTAAAATATTCTAAAGAGATGTAATATTTAAGAAATATTGTTTGCAACACCAACTACCCATTACATGAAACATTGCGCCCTAATAACTAAAATAAAAAAATAAAAATTAAAACTTAAAATGTGCAATATAGTCAAGTTCTAATCGAAGCACCCACTTCTCACACGTGAAACATTAAATTTTAATGGTTAAAACATATAGACATATATTCATCAAAATATAATTGTGAGGACACCCTGAGACTTGTACCGTGATTTGCAACTCGCCACGTCAAAGCTAACTATTAGAGTGGTGGGGTCTCGAAATAAAACCAAATAAATATTATAACCACCACACCTCAAAGCAGACATGACATTGCGAATAACAAATACGATAGAAACTCAAAGCACCGAACTCGAAACAAAAGAGATACTCAATGAAATAGCCTCCACTAGTCCATTCCGAGATATACCGGTCAAACCACATGATGGTGACGAGCAAGAGACTACATACCTTAGAGCACTCAATTTACATCAGCTATTAAGCAAATATCTTAATTGTTTCAAGTCCATATTTATGCTCGGCTAGCTCCCAGGAAATGAACTAGTCTTATACTTTCATCTCAAGCAATGATATACATTAATAGAGTAAACAAATAAATAAGATTAAGTTTCCAACTTAATAGATTACATAGGTTGACCGGCCAAATAATACGGTTTAGCGGAAGCTCGTCTACCCATATCCACAAGCAAACCAATTAGAGGTTGGCCCCTAATAGAACCATTCCTGAAAAAGCAAACGGATCCCACGGTACTCATCCTATTCAACTCATCACCTGCAACAAAATCTAAAGCAACAACAAATAACAAAGCAAGAATCAGTACATTATCGAAATAATATACTGGCAAGACAAACCTAACATACTACATGCAAGCTTAAGTCAAAGGAGTGGCTATATATAGGTTTATTTTCAACATAAAGCAAGTTTTAGTTCACAATCATTTGCAACGGTATTTAGTAAAACATATAAAATGAGTATATGAAGAAAAACATAACTAGGTCACCATTAATATGAAAATATCATGCTTGTTGTCCCACCATGGCAGCAAGCCAATATTTTCACTTCCATCACCTCATAGCATCATAAATCATATCATAAATCATCCATACCATTCTCCAAGTTCATAAACACTTTTATAAATTTATACTCAAGATATTTCACAATGCCGCTCATGACCGCAAGCACAGCTAATTGATTAGTTTTGACTCTGCAGAATTTATACATTTTTACCCACATGATATGATAGAAGCCAAAACGACTACACCCTAGGTTGTTCGATACCTGTCGGTATCCCACACTCTACACGTTGAGTGCGGCATAGAGGTCACAACTTAGCCTTTACATTGCTCAACGTTTTAACCTTGCATCAGTGACAGCAAGCGAGAATCCACCCAAGGAGCAACTCAAGAGCAAATAGGTGGCAGGCCCACGACTTAACCTAGTGCCATGGCAGCAAACCCTTTGTTTCCCCATGAGGCACTATATCGTTGTATTAAATAGACTTAGACGCCTAACATCGTTACACCGTTAGTAGTTTCTATGAGCTAATAGAACGACTTAACCCGTACTAATTTGGCCTACCATATGCGAGGCTAAACATTAAGCAACTTAATGAGCTAAGGCTATCCCATACTAGCACATGCGGTTGCATGATAAACATAAGTTAATGACATTGAGTTCAGTCTTTAATTGACTTAAGCGAACACTCCCCCTATTAGTATGCAACTACTCCATATGCACACCACTTGCCGCCCAAGTCTAAAACAAGTTTTTCTCCAGTTTTAGTTCGAAAATAATAAGAGGCTTCATCTCTGTTCAGAAGTTGTAAAATACCCATTTTAATATGTATAAAGCAACACCATGTAAGTTTATTAGCATATTTCTAAGGATGACTAAGCATATGAAAGCATAATAAGCATGTATAATCCCACTTGAGCATAAGTGAAGTACTCTAACTATCACTAGGGTTACAAACAACAAGGAATACAAGTATTCAAGGTTAGTTATGTACAAATAGGATATAGCTACCATTTACCCATATTTTAAGTATCGATGGTTACAAATAAACATGCAATTTTGCAAACAATATATTTATTCCTTAAAACATAGGATTCAATTTGTTCAAAGGAGGAGGGGAGAATACTTGCCTTACTCTTGAGTACCAAGAGCGACAATTAAATCCACTCCTTCAACGATTTTGAATTCGTTCTCTAGAAAGAATTTAATGTATGATCGAAAAAATTACAAATAATGCGAAAAATCCAAAATGATCTAGTATACATGAGGTTTATGCAGTGGTTAGGTATTGACCTAAGGTGAATTTAGGTGAAATAATTCCATTTTATCACTTCGCATTGGTGAGTTATGAATTTTACAAGTTATATACGTGAATATGTCTAAATAGATATAAGGTCAAATTTTAAGTTATTTTAATATGTGTTTGAAACCTATACAGTGGGTTCACGGGTACTGGACTTTGGATGATGTTTGATGAAGGAATTTTTTTTATCATCTTGCACTTTTGAGATATAAATTTAGATTTTATATACGCGATTACGGCATTTATACTTATACCTTAATTATACATGCGATTTGGGGGTAGTTTTTGTAAAAAAAAAAAAAAAAAAAAAAAAAATTGTTAACTTTACAGTGATATTTAGTGTAGCTTAGGATGAATTGTGGTGAAAGAATTAATTTTATATTTAGTTACATGCAATATTAGGGTTGAAGTCTAAATACGGTAGTAGAATACGTTATTTATACCATGCTGTATTTGGAATGGTATTCTCTGTGGTGAGTTTGATCAAGTTTTACATCACAGTGGTAAAGAGTGCAATTTTATGAGTTTAACAAATCTTAGTTCACTTTATTTAGAGTTTAGCATAATTTTTATAATTTTAGAAGCTATATACACCTTATATATATTTATCTATTACTCAAATTTTGGAGTCATCCTCTGTACTAGGTTGGCCAATTTTTAGATATAAAAAAGAGATCATACTTTTCTAAGTCCAACAAAGCTGAGGTCATAATTTTTGAAGCTAAAATAAATTTCCTATGAATTTTATAAGTTCTAAACATAAAACATGGCATTCATTGCTGTTTGTATACAAATTTTAAGCAAAAAATTCATGTACTCAGTGGTGCCAGATTTTTATTTATAGAAATAAATTTCACCATTTTTTGGTTCTAATGAATTTTGGTTTACTTTGTTTAGAGTTAAAATGAATTAGTTAGGTATTTTACAAATTTATTAAATTTTCTAGTTCAACAGAGAAGACTAAAAATCAATTTCATTATTTTTCCGGAATTAAAATATGCGGGTCCATATGTGAGTGAGTAACATTTTGCATTGAAGCCCCTCCGTTTCCAGAGAATGAAACCCGCAGTTCCTAGCACATGTTGAAAACGAATTTCATTAAAAGTCCCCAGATTTTCGAAGTTATTACATGTTAGTGAATAGTCATTTTGCTAGCTCAACCCTGGAGTTAATCGAATTTTAGAAACGAAGTCCCTACTCTAAGCCTGTACAGGCAGGGGGAGCCATGGCAGTGCCTTTTTGGCCTCGCCGCCGGCGAACTGTGGGGAATCTCGCGACGTGGCCAAAAGGAAAAAGGTATATAGAACCTGTTCGGAGGCAGACCTATAGGTACTAATTTCCCGGCCGGAGGTGGTCCGCACGTGGCTGCAAGCGACGGTGCGAGCGGTGGCCGGTTTCGTGCTACGCGTGCAAGCGGAGCTACGGCTCGATTCAAGGTGAAAAAGTGTATGCATGAGCTCCCTAAAGGGTTTCCTGGAACATAGCAGCTGCTGCACACGGCGAGGAAGTGGCGGCGAAGGCTCGGAACGGAGGGGAAACGGCTTCGCAGTGGGTTGAAACAGCGAGCGACGATGCCGGCTTGTCCCTGTCAACAAGCTGCCAGAAAGCACGCGGTTGGTGGAGTCCTAGGGAGGTCACATGCGCTATGAATCGGGCGGGAACTCACCGTGGGCCTAGGAATTGACGGCGAAGCGGTTGCCTCTGGCCGTGGGGAAGATTGAAGTCGATCTTGATGTACGTTGCGGCTCGGGCCTCGTCTCTTGGACCAGTGTCTCCGTAGTGATGAGACGACCACAGCGGTGCAGTGATTTGGCCAGAGGTTGTCCAACGCGGTGGGAACGGCGGCGCAACACCGCGGTGGCTCCGGGGCCTGAGGACGAAGACGACAGCGATGCCGCGATTCCGATCTGCACGGAATAGGGCACAAATGGCACAAGGAATTAGGCATGGTATATGGATCATGTTCCACGGCTTTCTTTGCAACGAAGCTCATCAAAGCGAGGATGGTTGCTATCGAACACCTTTCTGCGCCGATGCTGACGGGGGCGTTCCCAGAGATTGCGAGGTGGTTTCCCTTGGTTTCTCCATGGAACACGATGACGGAGAGAAGAAGGAAATTTTGGCGAAGTGGCTAGGTAAGTGGCCAAGGTTGACGTGGGGATGGTCGACCTATGTATCAACTAGTGGCATGGACATATTTGGGGGCACTTGGCTGCGTTCCAGGCTTGGGCTGAGCTGGGGTGTGCTCTAGGGGTTGAAAAGTGGGTCCCACAACCCCTGGGCCCTACTGGCAGTGAAAGAAGCAAGGAAAACCACCTAGAGAGGCACAAACCATGGGCATGAGCTGTTTTGCACCTTTTGCTTCCTCCACATATTTTAGGGTTTAAGAGGGGGCAGGGTGACAGGACGTGGTATTGCAATATGCCAAGTTCCAAGGTCAAATTACGTTTGGATTTACCATGGCAAAAATATAAAGGAGGCTTGGTAATACTGTTCACTGTAGTTTATTATTGTTTAGAGGTTTCGTGGTTGCTATGTCTTGTGGTTTCTCTGTGAATTGTATTGGGCCAAGATTCCTAGTGGGAGAGTACATCTTGGTCAACATTCTCACCAAAGGGAATTGTTAGAAGTACTATGGATTGATTTTGGTAAGGTTGCAAAGTAGGCATGGTTATATAGTTTTGGCACTCCAGGATTTGGCTGTCCCTCTAGGCTGAATTTCTTTCAGTTTTAAGCACATGTTTTAGTTGATTTCCCTTGAGATATAAATTATGACAAAATTGCTGTGAATGAAAGGGTTTGTGTTCTATTTTTTTTCCAACTTTTAGGATTGCTGTGAATGAAAGGGTTTGTCTTTGTTACCAGACTTTTAGGACTTTTAGTTATATCACTTTGGGTTGGTTACACTTTTAATTTTAATATATTAAGTATTAAAACTTCTCTTTGCCAAATTTCTAATTATAAAGGATTTACACTAACAAGGTGTCACGCCCAGAAATTCACCAGAATTTCTAAAGCTAATTTGTGCAATAAATCCTCATTCAGGAATCAGCCGAGGTACACAAATTGACAATTTGATAAACATAACCAAAACGTAATAACGATAAATACTTACAGAAAAGATATTTAGTCCTCACACAGAAGAAACACAACAGCGAACAGCAACTAGCGTAGCTTCAGCACAAAGCCACAGGCAGCTCAACTGGGGTATAAGCTAAACACCAAACTTCTCCTCGCAAAGCTTCACTCTGATAATTGCAGTAATACAAGACTGAGTATCACCCACCGTACTCAACAAGCCACATACGAAATACAAAATAATGCAACAGGATTTCAAAGAAAAGGCATAGTACAGCTTATTTGCATAAAAGACATTTAGAACTTTTGCATTTAAAAGCATTGCAAAACAGTAAAGTTTAATCATTAATCAATATTGAACCAATCTTTGATCAACGCTCCAACACAGTTCAGGCCCATAACCATAACCCTCCAAAGTAGGGATATCAAGTTCCATCATTTAACACCATCATTGAATAGTGTGGGACTAATAATAGAAAACATTGCTAGGGCCCGTCTATTAACCGCGGGCATGGCTATTCGAATAGTTTTACTCTGGCCAGAGGTATACCAATTTACCCATAAGACACAATGTCAACATCATGTCAGCCATGCGTCACGATACTCGAAAATACTAGAATAGAGATTGTGACAAGATCTTTCATGCAACTCACCCAACAGAAAAGCAACCCGCTGAACCACCACTCTCCGGCAGGAACTAATCAAGCACACAATAGGGAGGCGATCTAGCGCCCAAAACATGGATTTATTGACATAGCCATGGTGGTCTTATTGACACAGCCACAACACACCGTGGTGCCTCCTGTTGAACTCACTACACTATAGATCCACCGTGCCTATTCTGGCTTGTGGTTAGTACGAATATTGCTTCGTAACAAGTAGTCCGTGAATCGGTCCTTAGATATCATGAGCACCACTAGCAACATTATCATTCCATATGCTTACAACCCACTAGCAACTAACCACGACCAACTGTTGTGAAAATATAGCCATTATCTATAAACTATCGATAAGAGATTAAATAGTTTCCCCACCATAAAATGACGCTACAGTTTCTATACATAGCTAAGCAAAACCTAAATTAATCTAGCTAGATCATTAAATAGTCATCTAGCTAGTAATTATTATTTACCCAAAGTATCAAGGTATTGATATCAATATCAAAATGGCCATAACCAAGGAATATAGGGTAATAAATAAATAACCCGTAATAATGACATTCAAAAACATTGCATGCAATAACTTTCTAAATAAAATAGCTTTCACAAATGGGATCAACATGCTCAAGGGATTATCGTGTGACTTGCCTTGTAAAAGGAAAACGTCTTCCGCAATCTTCCGAACTCTTCCTCGTCTTATGCGACCCTCCGAACGGCTAAAAATGTGACTACACGCAAAACGAGTAAAAACCCAAAGAAACTCTAAATAATCAGTACATAAACATGTAGATCACGATTTAGATGAATTTAGGAAGAAGAATGGGCGAATCGGAGTTCGGACAGAAAGACATGGCTTCCGAAAGATTGAATTCAAGTAAATCCAAAAGAAAAAGGAAAAAGGAATATTCTTAGGAATATTCCCTCGAATTTAATTAGTAAAAAAATTATTCAAAGGAAAAGGAAAGTGGAGCTTACTGTCATGGACACAGATTGTGTGGACTAGGGTCCATGACCACCAAGAGAAACAGAGAGGTTGAGGTGGACTTGGTGACTAGGATGCCATATGGCAGGAAGGGTGAGGTGGCGATGAGGTGGAGGGTGACTGTGCATTTAGGGCTGATGTGCATAGCCGAGACTTAAAGAAAATCTAATAGTTCGGATCCGATCTGGACGGATTGGACGACCGAGATCGATTTTGGGCTTATGTATATTTGGATGGCTCGGATCGGCTCAGGATGATCTAACGATAGGGTTTATTGTGCCTCGGCCATTAATCATCCACTGGAGGGGAAGGATGTTGTGGGCCCGCACGCAGAGCGTCCCGGGAAAGGAGTTACCGGTGCGGGTTTCGTCGACAGTGACCCATGGCCGGCACGGGCTCACTAGAGCGCCTATGGTGCCGACGCGGTAGGCAGGGGAAGGGCGACGAGGCTGGCGGCGAAGCAGCATCGACAAGAGGCGGCAAGTGATGTGGCACAAGCAGCGACGCCGTCGCGATGACTCCGACACCGACCAGAGGTAGACGACGATGAACCGCAGAGGAGCGGCAAAAGGACGTCGATGCCTTGGCGATACTGAGTAGATGGGGGAAAATTGAGGCACTAGGGGCCGGGGATGAGTGAGTCGACGGCGATGAGCCGGGGGGACAGCCAGGGAGTCGGGATGGGGTCCTCACCAGACGGCGACAGCCTTCGGCGGCGGCGGCTTGCAACGGAGAGGTGGCGGCTAGGGAGCAAAATGCGGCGACGGTACTGGGCGACAGCAGGAGCCGGCGGTGGCTTGAGTGCACGGCGGCGGCGCGAGGTGCAGGGGAGTGACGGTGAGCTGGAATGCGACAACTTGCTTGCTGTGGTGAGGCGGCGAGTTGAGCGCGGCGGGCGTGGAGCAAGGATGCGGCTCGGGTTGCTGGCGGTGGCGGCACCAGCAGACGGGACTAGGGCTCGGGCAAGGGATCTTGCAACAGCTAGCTTTATAGGGGAGACTCCGGCGCGGCACGGGAGTGTCGTGGCGGATTCGGCGAGGTGACGCGCGGTGTGTGTGGGCTAGGGAGCCGGGTTCGGCAGCTAGGCCTGAATCTGGGCGAAGGCCGGCAAGGCCGGGGCGCGGCGGTCAGACCGGGCTGAGGCCGAGGAGGCCCAGGGAAGGCGGTCGGGCTGGGCCTAAGATGCAAGCCGAAAGAGAGAGAGGGGGGAGAGACGAGGAAACAGGGGAACAAGATGAAGAGGGGGGAGGAGGCCCGGGAAGAGAATGAACAGGAAGGAAAAGAGGAAAAAAAAAAGAAAAAGAAAGAATGGGAGGCGAAAAAAGAAAAGAGAGGGGTTTTTGAAAACAAAAATTAGCAAAAATTGGCAATATTAGGATTCGAGGAAAGTCCGAATCAAAAATTGTGAAATATTCAGAATTTTTGGGATTATTCTGATACTCCTAATATATATTATACTATATATATATATATTATATATATATATGCATATATATATTTGGATGGAAAACGGAAATTTTGCGGAAATCGCGAATATCAGAACATATTGCGGAATATTTTTTATGGAGATGGAAATTGTGCGAAATTCTTTAACTTTGGAATATTTCAAATTTATTGGGGTATTTGGAAATTGGAAACTCGGATATTTTTGTAAGAATCTGGAATTTGGAAAGCGTGATGAACAGAGTAATTAGAATATTGAGTCACAGAATTTTGCATGAAACGAATATTCGAATATTGAGTATTTGGATATTTATTCGATAAAAATCAAAGGAAAAGAATGATATCTTTTAAAA
Source organism: Oryza meyeriana var. granulata (assembly GCA_003991445.1). Lineage (NCBI taxonomy): Eukaryota > Viridiplantae > Streptophyta > Magnoliopsida > Poales > Poaceae > Oryza > Oryza meyeriana. The sequence goes on along the minus strand of RYFJ01003259.1, from coordinate 44,051 downwards.
GAATTGAGTTTGTCCGAGTCTGTCGGATTGTAGGAACTTCAGACAATTTTTCCGAATTCGGACTTTTCAGGAACTTAGGACTCAAAACAACCAACCCGAGTCCGGAAAGAAGAAAGGTGCGAGAGAATCGGAGCCAAGAAAACCCGAGAAAAGGAATTGGAATTTGTTTAAATAATTAACTGGAAAGTGATCTTGTAATATTAAAATTAATTCTAGAGCTCTGAAAAATCGAGAAAATTTCAGAGAATGCAATACACACAACGAATTTAAGAATGATTTCGACCATGATTTATTAAGAGAAAATTTTATTTTCCTTTTTACTTTACTTAACTATTTCCTATACAATTTAATATAAATTGTAAAAACCAATTATTTTATTAATTTATTAGTTCCCGAAAAATCGGGCTGTGACAAACTACCCCCCTTACAAAGAATCTCGTCCAGAGATTTGGAACGGGTAGAAAGAAAGGGCATAGATAACTAAAGTCTGACTATTCCATAACTCTCCATTAACATTCTAAGGCTAAGGGTCTACTGCTCTTTCGATCCAGCTGGCTCATCTGCATCACTTGGAGGCGTAACTGGCACTGCATTGGCTCCAGTGATGACGATGTTGTTGGCACATCCCTGTTGCTGGTGATGCTTCGGCTTCGGACAATATTTTGCAAAGTGGCCGGGCTCAAAACAGTTGTAGCACACAAACGTCTTCTTCTCATTGTTGTCCTATTGAGGTTGGTCTTTCTGGGCCGGGGCAGGTTGAGATCCTTGAGCGTTGTCCACTTCATTACTCCTATTGTCTTGATCATGACCATTGGGGTTGGCTTCCAGAGGGACTTGTGGTGCCGAAGATGATCTGCCAATTTGAAGCGACATGATCCGTTGTCTCTGGTTGATGTTCTGAAGTCCCTTGTAAGCAGTCATTCACCTCTTGTGGTTCTCTACCCTGTTCTTTTTATCTTCCTGGCGAATCGCTTTATCTACCAGCTTCTAAAAATCTTCATAGTCCCCAGAGATCAACTGAACTGATAGCTCATCATTCAGACCTTCTAGTAACTTCTCTTGCTTTTCTTTGTCAGTACGCATATCTTTCGGAGCATAGCGTGCCAAGCGGTTGAACTCATGGAAAAACTCCGTCACAGTACGGTTACCTTGCCTAAGTGCCCGAAACTCATGCTTCTTCAAAGCAACTACTCCAGCAGGGACGTGGGCTATCTTGAAACCATTAGTGAACTCTGCCCAAGTAATCTGCTGACCTTCTACTCTGTTTACCTTGAAGTGATCCCACCACTCTGAAGCAGGTCCATGAAGCTAATGTGAGGCAAATGCGACCTTCTCTTGATCCGTACACTGAAGTAGCTCTAGCTTCTTTTCAATGGCGTACAACCAGTCACTCGCTTCCACTAGGTTGGTAGTGCTTGAGAACATAGGTGGCCTCATGCGAAGAAACTCGGACAGCTTGGAATAGGGCGGAGGAGCTGGTGCTTGATTCTGAGCTTGGTTGTTTTGCATCCGTTGCATAATTAGGGCCATTAACTGGGTTTGGTTAGCTAAGACTTGAGCAAGCGTATGGTTCTCTGGCATGTTGGGGATATGGGTGGCTATTTCGTCGTTTTGTGTGCTATAACCACCCCTATTGTTATTGTTGTTCTTTGTGTAACTTCCGTTCCTAGTGTCGACCATCTGTTGAAGGTGCCAGGGAGACAGAAAGAAGAGGTTACTCTATAGAAAGGATCTTAACCATGTTGTACTACTGATGTGATGTGAGTAAGCAGTTACAGTTCAGGTTGATTAAGCAAACAACCTAGTACGATCACATCCCCAGATGTAGACCATACCTACACACAAGCAAGCAACACACGTGCTATTACTAACGGCACTACTTTGCAAAGGTCATTAGGGAGGTCTGGGTTAGGATAGGTTCCTTGCGCGAAGTCTTCGTTCCTTGCTAATAGCATGACGACTTGGATCCAAGAATCTTCCTTGACACACTCCGATGCTTGAAACGACTTCCATTTGTTGACACCCTTGATGACTTCTAGCATCTTCCTTGTTGTAGCCACCAAGTTTAACCACTAAACTAGTTGAAGGAGGAAGGGAGGATAGATAAAAGTTTTGCAAAGAATTTCGTAGATAAGAGGAGAATTTTTCACAAATAGGTTTTTCAGAAAAGATGCCCTTAAGGTCTAACCATTTGGCTTATCCTACAGTCAAGTTTGGCTCTGATACCAACTTGTCATGCCCAGAAATTCACCAAAATTTCCAAAACTAATTTGTGCAATAAATCATCGTCCAGAAATCAGTTGAGATACACAAATCGACAATTTGATAAACATAACCAAAACGTAATAACGATAAATACTTACAGAAAAGACATTTAGTCCTTACACAGAAGAACACAACAGTGGAACGGCAACTAGCATAGCTTTAGCACCAAGCCAAAGGCAGCTCAACTGGGGTATAAGCCAAACACCAAACTTCTCCTCCTCGCAAAGCTTCACTCTAATGATTGCAGTAATGCAAGACTGAGTACCACCCACCGTACTCAACAAGCCACACACGAAATGCTAAATAATGCAACAGGATTTCAAAGGAAAGGCATAGTATGGCTTATTTGCTTAAACAGCATTTAGGACATTTGCATTTAAAAGCATTGCAAAACAGTAAAGTTTAATCATTAATCAATATTGAACCAATTACTGAACAGCACTCCAACACAGTTCGGGCCCATAACCATAACCATCCAAACTGGCGATATCAACTTCCATCATTTAACACCATCATTGAATAGTATAGGACCCGCCCATTAACCACCGGCACGGTTATTTGAATAGTTTTACTCTAGCCAGAGGTGTGCCAATTTACCCACAAGACACAATGTCAACATCATGTCAGTCATGTGTCGCGATACTTGAAAGTACCCGAATAAAGATTGTGACAAGACCTTTCATGCAACTCGCCCAACAGAAAAGCCACCCGCTGAACTACCATTCTCCAGTAGGAACTGATCAAGCACCAAACAGGGAGACAATCCAACACCGAAAACATGGACTTATTGACACAGCCACAACACACTGTGGTGCCTCCTGTTGAACTCGCTACACTATGGATCCAGCCATTGCCTATTCTAGCTTATGATTAGTACGATATTGCTTCGGAACAAGTAGTCCGCGAACAGGTCCTTAGATGTCATGAGCACCACTAGTAACATCATCATTCCATGTGCTCACAACCCACCATCAGTCAAGTTTTAGTTGTCATATTAATTAACCAACCATGACCAACCGTCGTGAAAATATAGCCATTATCCATTAACTATCGATAAGAGATTAAATAATTTCCCCACATAAAATGACGTTACAGTTTCTATACATAGCTAAGCAAAACCTAAATTAATCTAGCTAGATCATTAAATAGTCATCCAGCTCGTCAGTATGATTTACCCAGAGTATCAAGGTACAGATATCAATATCAAAATGGCTATAATCAAGGAATATAGGGTAATAAATAAATAACCCGTAATAATGACATTCAAAAACATTGCATGCAATAACTTTAAAATAAAATAGTTTTCACAAATGGGATTAACATGCTCAAGGGATTGTTGTGTGACTTGCCTTGCAAAAGAAAACATCTTCCGCAAATCTTCTGAACTCTTCCTTGGTCTTTGCAACCCTCCGAACGGTGAAAATGTGACTACACGCAAAACGAGTAAAATCCCTAAGAAACTCTAAATAAACAGTACATAAATATGTAGGTCACGATTTTAGATGAATTTAGGAAGAAGAACGGGTCGAATCGGAGTTCGGATGGAAAAGACACGGCTTCCGAAAGATTGAATTTAGAGTAAATCCGAAAAAGAAAAAGGAATATTCTTAGGAATATTTCCTCGAATTTAATTATTAAAGAAATTATTCTTGCACAGGAAAAGGGAGATGGGGCCCACTATCATAGACACAGATCATGTGGACTAGGTCCATAGATCAAGGAACAAAGAGGTTGAGGTGTACTTGGTGACAAGGATGCCACATGGCAGAAAGGGTGAGGTGGCGATGAGGTAGAGGGTGACTGTGCATTTAGGGCTAACGTGGCATAGCCGAGAGGTTAAAGAAATCTAATGGTTTAGATCCGATCTGAATGGATTGGACGGCCGAGATCAATTTGGGGCTTTATGTATATTGGATGGCTAGGATCGGCTCGGGATGATCCAACGGTTAGTGTTTACTGTGCCTTGGGCCCACTAATCATCCAATGGAGGGGAGATGCTGTGGGGACCGCACAGCAGCGTCACAGGGAGGGAGTACCGGTGGGGTCCGCCGGCAGTGACCCATGGCCGGCATGAGCTTACCAGAGCGCCCATGGCACCGGTGGCTGGTGTGGTAGGTAGGGGAGGGCAACGATGGCCGGCGGCGAAGAAGGCATCGGCAAAGATGGCAAGCGACGGCGGCATGGCGGCGATGCGTCGGTGCTGATGCCGACCAGGGGCAGACGACGACGAACCGGCGAAGGAACGGCAGAAGGACGACGGCACCACGGCGATACCGAGTAGATGGAGGAAAAGTGAGGCGTCGGGGAGGGGGGATGGAGTTGACGGCGATGAACCGGGGGACAGCCAGGGCGCCGGGACAGGGTGCGCACTAGACGACAACAGCCTTCGGCGGCGGCGGCTTGCAACGGAGTGGCGGTGGCTGGGGAGCAAAGCGTGGCAGTGGCACTGGGCGACAGCAGGAGGCGGTGGTGGTTCGAGTGCACGGGTGGCACGAGGCGCGGCGGCATGACGGCGAGCTAGCGGCGGCGGCTTGCTTGCCGCGGCGAGGCGGTGAGCTGAGGCACGGTGGCGGCGGCAGCGGCATGGAGCAAGGATGCAGCTTGGGTTGCTGGACGGCGGCGCGGGAGACGGCGGGCTAGGGCACGGGGCAAGGGGCGTAGCAGCTTGCTTTATAGGGGAGAGACTCCGGCGGCAGCACGGGAGGCATCGTGGCGGATTCGGTGGGGCAACGTGGCGGTGCGGTGCGGGCCAAGGAGCGGTGGCGGTGTGCCGGGCCGAATATGGGCGCAGGCGCGGCAGGCCGGGGCGTGGCGGCAGACCGGGCTGAGGCCGAGGAGGCCGAGGGGAGGCGCTCAGGCCAGGCCTAGGATGCAAGCTGAAAGAGAGAGAGAGAGAGGGAGAGAGAGAGCAGGACAGATAGAGGAAGAAGATGAGAGGAGGGAGAAGGCCTGGGAGAAGAAGATGAACATGAAGGGAAAAGAAGAAAAAAAAGAGAAAAAGAAAGGATGGGACGGGAAAAAAGAAAAGAGAGGGGGTTTTCTGAAAAAACCCAAAATTTAGAAAATTGGAATTTAAGAATTCAAGGAATATTTCTGAATCGAAAATTGTAGAAATATTCAGAATTTTAGGATATTCCGATACTCCTAATATATACATATATATATGGGATTCGAAAAAGGGAACATTTTGCGGAAACTGGAATATGGACATATCGGGAATATTTTTATGGAGATTGAAATTGTGGGAATTCTCGGAACTTTGGAATATTTCAATTATTGAGGTATTTAGGAAATTGGAAACTTAGGGATATTTTGCAGAATCTGGAATTTGGGGAAGCTTCGTATTAACAGAGATAATTAGAATATCGAGTCAAAGGAATTTTGTGATGAAACGAATATTCGGAATATTGAGGATTTGGATTTTATTCGATAAAATCAAAGGGGAAAACAATGCATATTCTTTAAATTAGAATTGAGTATATCCGAGTCTATTGGATTTGAAACTTCGGGGATTTTTCTGAAATCGGACTTTTCATGAACTTAGGGACTCGGAAACGACAACCCGAGTCCGGGTAGAAAAGAAAGGTGCAGAGGAATTGGACCAAGAACGATCCGAAAAAAGGAATTTGGAATTTGTTTAAATAATTACTAAAAATGATCTTTGTAATATTAAAATTAATTCTGGAGCTCTGAGAAATCCAAGAAAATTTCAGAGAGTGCAAATACACACAACGTATTAAAAATGATTTCGACTGTGATTTATTAAATAGAATTTTTATTTCCCATTTTTACTTTACTTAACTGATTTCCTTTACAATTTAATATAAATTGTAAAAACCAATTATTTATTAATTTATTTAATTCCCTAAAAATCGGGTTGTGACACAAGGAAAAACCTGAAACACTCCAAAAGCAATCTATGGCAACCAAGGTGAAGCACACATGGTTCATCACATTACTTTGAGATTTCCAAACTTTTATTTTGGTCTAAAATACTTAAACAAAATGTAAAAAAGGACTAAAGTTGTCATGCATAGTTGAATGGTTTATTGCCACATTGGTTTGACCTACTTACATTATAATTCATTATGTTCGCATCATAGAGTTGGGTTTTGTATTATTATACGGTTCTTTCATGTTTAAAGCAAGGGTGTGATGTGGACGTGGGTGTCCCGATCTTTCGATGAGAGGCTAAGTCGATTGGATGGAGCGACGTTGGCAATTCGACTATAACGTTGCGCCTTAGCAATTGGTACACTAACTCCAGAGGCTATTCGCAATCTCGACGGATGCACGATTAGCCCAACCACGAGGGTAATTGTTCCTGTAAGCAATCGAGAACTAGCAAGAACAAGATAAACAAGCAACTCAATTTGTGAATAAAGATAAAGATTTAACTCAAAGAGAACAAACGATGGTGTTCCGAAGACGAATAAACCGGCGATCTAACCGATCAAGGGATTACACGGTAAAGTAGCGACGCTAACTTTAATCTAACAAAACCCAATCTGTTTGTGGTGGCTCTAACAGTATTAATAGGATGGGAGGATGACCACAGGGGTGTTAGGGTTGTTCTCCAACCCTAGGACGCGCCCCTAATGGACCCAACTTGATACATAGGCCTTCGGCCCAAAAACGGTGACGCAGCACCTTAAACAGAAAACCTCTCGTCACTAAAACGACGATTGTGGACGATTCCGAGCAGATATGAGCATGAATCTGGATCCGTTGGAAAATAGATATGATAAGCTGTTCGTGAAATACTAGAACTCCCAAATCGGAGTTTGTATGAAGTCGTGGCGGCCGTCTCAAGTTGGTACTATCCTACAGTCCGAATCCAGCCTGCGTGAATCCCTTTCCTTGTTGATCTCCACCCTTTCCTTGTTGATCTCCTCCATCATTCCTGAGCAATAACAACATGCGTGGATCTCCATGGTCTACATAAGTTAGAGACAAACTTAGAAACGAACTCACCTGATAATTAAGCTGATGTGCACGAGCGTGTGTAAGCGGCGGCGTAGGTGAGGACATATTGATGGTGTTGATGTCCTCATCATCCCCTCCAACTTGCATTTGAGTCGTTCTCGACTCAAGCTTATCTTCTTCGCCCAAATATGGATTCAAATCTACAATGTTAAATGTGGGACTAACCCCAAACTCTGTAGGCAGATCAAGCTTATATGCATTCTCATTAATTTTCTCTATCACTTTAAAAGGTCCATCAACTCTAGGTATCAATTTAGACTTCTCAAATCAGGAAACCTATCCTTCCTCAAATGCAACCAAACCAAATCTTCGGGTTCAAAAATCAATTGCCTTCTACCTTTATCACCAGGGATCTTGTACTTAGCATTCATGCGCTCTATGTTTTCTTTGGTGGTCTCATGCAGTTTTAACATCAATTCAGCACGTTGGTTAGCATCAAAATTCAATTTTTCAAAAGATGGCAAAGGCAACAAATCTATTGGAGCGCGAGGCACCAACCCACAAACAATCTTAAACAGACACATCTTTGTAGTAGAATGCAGTGAACGATTATAGGCAAATTCAATATGAGGCAAACAATCTTCCCACATTTTAATGTTCTTCTTCAAAATTGCCCGTAACATAGTAGACAAAGTTCTATTCACAACTTCAGTTTGATCATCAGTTTGAGGATGACAAGTAGTAGAAAATAAAAGCTTAGTTCCCAATTTAGCCCATAAAACTCTCCAAAAGTGACTAAGAAATTTAGTATCACGATCAAAAACAATTGTATTTGGCACACCATGTAAAAGAACAATCTCTCTAAAGAAGAAATTAGCAATATGAGTAGCATCATCAGTTTTATGACATGGTATGAAGTGTGCTATTTTAGAAAATCTATCCACAACAACAAAGATGCTATCACGCCCCTTCCTAGTCGTAGGCAATCCCAACACAAAGTCCATGGAAATGTCTTTCCAAGGAACGCTAGGTACGGGTAAAGGCATATACAAACCATGTGGATTTAATCATGACTTAGCCTTTTGACAAGTAGTGCAGCGAGAAACAAACCTCTCCACGTCCCTTCGCATCTTTGGCCAAAAGAAATGACTAGCAAGAACATCTTCCGTCTTCTTTGCTCCAAAATGCCCCATCAGCCCGCCTCCATGCGTTTCCTGTAGCAACAACAAACGAACGGAGCTAGCTGGAATGCATAGCTTGTTAGCTCTAAACACAAACCCATCATTGAGGACAAATTTATTCCATGTCTTTCCATCCTTACAATGCAACAACACATCGCTAAAATCAGCATCATGCACATATTGGTCCTTAATTGTGTCTAATCCAAAGATTTTATAGTCAAGTTGTGTTAATAAGGTATACCTCCTAGACAAAGCATCAGCAATGATATTCTCTTTCCCCTTCTTATGTTTTATTACATAAGGAAAAGACTCAATAAATTCAACCCACTTAGCATATCTACGGTTTAATTTACTTTGACTATGAATATGCTTCAAAGATTCATGATCAGAATGTATAACAAACTCTTTGGGCTACAAATAATGCTGCCAAGTTTCTAAAGATCGAACTAAAGCATATAATTCTTTATCATAAGTAGAATAATTCAGCATAGGCCCAGATAATTTCTCACTAAAATATGCAACAGGTTTACCTTCTTGAATCAACACACCTCCAATCCCTACTCTGCTAGCATCATACTCAAGTTCAAAAGTCTTACCAAAATCAGGAAGTTGGAGCAGTGGGGCATGAGTCAATTTGTCTTTAAGCATATTGAAAGCGTCTTCTTGTAGTTGCCCCCATTGAAACTGGACGCCTTTCTTTGACAACTCGTTCAATGGTGCAGCAATTGTACTGAAATCCCGCACAAAACGACGATAGAATCCCGCGAGTCCTAGGAAACTCCGCACCTGTGTGACCGTTTTAGGAGTCGGCCAACTCTGAATTGCCTCAACCTTGGCTTGATCAACCTCAATTCCCTGCTGAGTAACAACATAGCCAAGAAACGAGACTCGATCGATGCAAAAACTGCACTTCTCAAGGTTACCAAATAAACGTGCAGCGCGCAAAGCATCAAAAACAGCATGTAAATGATCAAGATGATCCTCTAAAGATTTGCTATAGATCAGAATATCATCAAAATACACCACCACAAAGCGACCAATAAAAGCACGTAAAACTTCATTTATTAATCTCATGAAAGTGATAGGCGCATTAGTTAAACCAAAAGGCATCACTAACCACTTAGACAATCCGAACTTAGTAGGTGCATTAGTTAAACCAAAAGGCATCACTAACCACTCAGACAATCTGAACTTAGTTTTAAATGCTGTTTTCCATTCATCTCCCAATTTCATGCGAATTTGGTGGTAACCGCTACGCAAATCTACTTTAAAAAAATGATAGAGCCACTCAATTCATCAAGCATATTATCTAACCTAGGAATAGGATGACGATATCGAATTGTAATATTATTAATAGCTCTACAATCGACACACATACGCCATGACCCATCTTTCTTAGGCACCAAAATCATCGGAACAGCACATGGACTAAGAGACTCGCGTACGTACCCCTTGTCAAGCAATTCTTGAACTTGACGCTGAATCTCCTTTGTTTCCTCCGGATTGGTCCTGTATGGCACACGGTTGGGTAGGGAAGTTCCGGGAATCAGATCGATTTGATGCTCAATCCCACGCATCGGTGGCAGCCCCGGCGGTATGTCCTTTGGAAAAACATCCTCATACTCCTGCAAAAGGTTAGTGACTGCAGGAGGAAAAGAGAAGGGTATATCCTCAAATGAAAATAAAGCCTCCTTGCATACCAAAGCATAGCAAACAGCATTACTTGTATCCAAATTGACAATATCAGATTTAGTAGCGAGCAAACAAACACTTTTCATTTTAATCACATTTTTCTTGTCATGTTCAGATTTAGATTCTTTCTTCTTATGTTGCTTGAGTTCCTTTGCTACAATCTGATTTTCACTTTTAACATGCCCCTGATTTTTCTCTTTATTAGCTCTAGCAATCTCATCCTTCAAAATAGCTTCAGGAGACATAGGATGTAACACAATTTTCTTTTCATTATGCATAAAAGAATATTGATTTGTTCTACCATGAAGCAACGTGTCTTTATCATATTGCCAAGGTCTACCCAACAGCAAGGAGCAAGCATGCATAGGTATGACATCGCAATCAACAAAATCACAATAAGAACCAATCGCAAAATTCAACTGAACCAATTGTGTCACCTTAACTCTACCGCTGTTGTTGAACCACTGAATGTAATATGGATGCGGGTGCAGTTTTGAGTGCAACGCAAGCTTAGTTACCATCTCAGTACTTACCAAGTTTCTGCAACTTCCCCCATCGATAATGGTGCGATAGGATCGCTCGTTGACGACGCACTTCGTCTGAAATAAGTTATGCCGCTGGTTCTGCTTCGCTTTGCTCATTTGTGCACTCAACACATGCTGCACAATACGACTCATAGTGCTCGGCATCTTCAGCACCAATATGTTCCTCATCTTCACTTCCTGCATCATTAGCTGCAAGCAATGCAAGTGTATCCTCATCCAAATCACTAGCGGAAGAATACTCACCATTCTCCTTAATAATCATAACGCGTTTGCTAGGGCAGTCCCTTCGTAAATGTCCAAAACCCTTGCATTGATGGCATTGAACATCCCTTGTTCGTCCTATGGAAGCAATCAAAGAAGCACTCTTGGTTGGTGTTTGTACAGAGCCTTTGGTTGCCTCTGAAGCACGTGGTGCTGCGGTAGAAGGTGGTGGCCGTGGTTTGCTATTGGAGGGCAACGGTGCAGCTGTATGGCTTGGTGGGGCAGTGGTGCTCCGAGGTGTCCATGGAGCTCTCCCTGCAGAAAAGTTAGCTCTTGTGTGTGTACGTCGTCCCTGCACTTCTCTTTCAGCTTTGCAAGCATAATGAAACAATCGAGCCATATTATTGTACTCTTTGTAGCAAAGAATATCATAAATTTCTTGGTCTAAACCACCCAAAAATCTAGCCATAGCAGCCTCCTCATCCTCTACTAACCCACAACGCAACATGCCTATTTGCAATTCTTGATAATATTCTTCCATACTTGTATTATCCTGTTTCAATTGTTGCAGCTTATTTAACAAATCACGTACATAATATGAAGGTACAAATCTAACACGCATAATCCGTTTCAAACCATCCCAGTTAGGTGGCATAGCATTCATATGTGTATGACGGTACTTACTCCACCAAATAGAAGCATAATCAGTAAACTCACTAGTAGCTGCCCTAACCCTCCTATTTTCTAGAATATCATGGCAAGCAAACTTTTGGTCTACTGCTAACTCCCACGAAAGATAAGCATCAGGGTCATATTTACCATCAAAAGGAGGCATAGTGAATTTTATCTTACCAAACAAATCATCATTGCCACGTACCTCATAGCGTGGCCGGTTGGGAGCCATGCTGTTGCAGTTGAATCTAAGCCGTCACTAGTCCGGATCACCCTCAGAGTCACTAGTATAGTCATGTTCGTCTACCTCATTGCCCATGACTCCATATTCGCCAACGGCAACATTGGGCACCGCTGGAGGTGCCACCCGGGGTGCTTGGGCGATCTCATCAAGGCACCTCATAATATCAGCAAGGGAGGTGTTCATGGTGCCCATGGAAGCTTCTAGGGCAGTGAGCTTGGTGTTGGTCGCGATCTGCGTAGCCTCCACATGACCTAGCCGCTCATTGGTGATACGCACATCTTCCTCAAGACCTTCTGTACGCACCCTCACTTGGGTAGCAAAATGTTGTATGATTCCCTTGGTTTGGGGTGAATGTGATTCTCCCTCGTTCCGTTCTTCAATCTCTGCCATGGTTAGGAAAAAGAAACAGAAAACAAGGACAAATATATACAAGAAGATTCCTTGACACTACTAGGATGTAGCTAGTGTAAGTCTCTCACTCTCAACCAGTTCAAACAAGCTCTTACCAATTCTTACCAAGCTAAATAGGAGGTGATGGCAACCGTTAGACTGGAGCAAACCCCTGGAGAAGGTGTATTGACGCCTTGGTTGCTGAATCCCTGTCAAGTGATAGTCGAACCGGTGGAGCTATAGGAGGGCTAAAAGTGAACCAAGGAATACTAGAACCACGTTAGTCAAAGCAAGTTGAATAATCATTCAAAGTTGGCACCGTGCTGGTCCTAGGCTAGGACGTACTAGAGATGCGAGCCTAACCATAAATGACGCCACAAAGCTCCCACCGGAAGCGAAGGTAGGGAAAACAAGCTCCTGAACAGCAAGACTGTACACTTCTTTTGTTCCTTTTTTTTGCTCTCTTGTTTTTTGCTATTTTTTTCACTAGGAACTCAAGAATAGCAAAACCTTAGGAAGGTGCAGCTCAAACCGATGTAAGATGTGGCCTATAGAAATTTGTGAGCGTGCTTTAAAACTCATGCTGAGACTTCGGACCTCGAAAACTCAAACTTCCCGGCTGAATTTCTCAAACTTTTTTTAGACAAACCCAGTGAAGCAGGGAGAACCTTCTGTAAAATTTTTTGTAGATGTCCGCAGAGTACTTATTTGCCTAATTCCGAGACCGTATGTGAAAGTTATGCCTGTTTTAAGGTAGGTAGCGTGCGTTAGGGTTTCACGGCTCAACCCCACCTCGGATCGGCAAGTACTCCCACTCGGACTCAAACACAACTCCTACTTGGATTCGACCAGACCAACTCAAACTCAGCAAACCCTAGATTGAAGACTCGACCGACGGTGATGGCGATGATGGTGGCGATATGGCGTGGCTAGAACTCGAAACTCTAAACGACTAGACGTTAAGACCAGCAACTCGACACAACGATGCAACAGAAAACTCAACAAACTTAAACTAAGTAGAACTAGTAAAAGGCTTGAATTGTCTTGGACCTCGGTAGTCCAATCTACTATTTTTTTTTGGCTTCTAGACTGTAGGTAATAAAAAATTACAAAACAAGAAATCTCTCATCGAGCAACCTTGAGCTCTGATACCACTTGATGTGGGCGTGGGTGTCCCGATCTTTCGATGAGAGGGTAAGTCGATTGGATGGAGCGACGTTGGCGATTTGACTACAACCGTCCAGAGACGTTGCGCCTTAGCAATCGTTACACCAACTCTAGAGACTGTTCGCAATCTCGACGGATGCACAATCAGCCCAACCACGAGGGTAATTGTTCCTGTAAGCAATCGAGAACTAGCAAGAACAAGATGAACAAGCAACTCAATTTGCGAATAAATATGAAGGTTTAACTCAAAGAGAACAAAAGATGGGGTTCCGAAGACGAGCAAACCGGCGATCTAACCGATCACGGGATTACACGGTAAAGTAGCGATGCTAACTTTAATCTAACAAAATCCAATCTATTTGTGGCGGCTCTAAAGGTATTAATAGGATGGGAGGACAACCACAGGGGTGTTGGGGTCATTCTCCAACCCTAGGATGCGTCCCTAATGGACCCAACTTGATACATGGGCCTTCGGCCCAAAAACGGTGACGTAGCACCTTAAATAGGAAACCTCTCATCACTAAAATGACTATTTTGGACGATTCCGAGCTGATATGAGCATGAATCTAGATCCGTTGGAAAGTAGACTTAATAAGATTTCCGTGAAGTACTAGAACTCCCAAATCAGAGTTCGTATGAAGTCGTGGCGGCCATCACAAGTTAGTGCTGTTCTACAGTCCGAATCCAGCTTGCGCGAATCCCTTTCCTTGTTGATCTCCTCCATCATTCCTGAGCAACAACAACATGCGCGGATCTCCATGGTCTACATAAGTTAGAGATAAACTTAGAAACGAACTCACCTGATAATTAAACTGACGTGCATGAGCGCGAGTAAGCCACGGCGTAGGTGTGGACGTATCGATGGTGTTGATGTCCTCATCACCTACTACCGAATAAGCCGGCCTAAACCGGCCTACCCAGCGCAGCCCTATTTTAGCGTCAGTAACCTCAATCGGTTAGAGGAATCCTTGTCCACAAGCCTTTCTGACTTATGTTCTGGATGCAACATAGTTACCACAGATGCCCGAGTGGATATATTGCAGGATCTACTTGCCATCCTCAGGTGTGACGCAGTGCATGAGAACTCCGGATGCGCTTTAATGATATAGGTCTTCTCTAACCATGATAAAGGTTTTACTCCGTCGCTTTATTTACTCGACTTCATTGTAATCGAAGGATTGGGGTCTTCTAGCCTTGAATAATAATGAGCACCTCCGTAGATTCCGGGTTTGATGCTTCTCCCGACTGAAAGCTCTAGTGGCTTGTTGCCATGTTTTTGCCAGATAGGTATCTAAACACTGCGCTAGCACAGGATTCGGCTGGCGACCCTCTTGGGGCATACCCAACCTGACAAAATTGAAGCCGAATAAGGTACCTGAACCTTGCATTAGCATAGGATTCGGCTGGCGACCCTCATGGGGCATACCCTACCCAACAGAATTGTAGCCGAATAAGATACCCGATCCTTGCATTAGCATAGAATTCGGCTGACGACCCTCATGCAGCGTACCCTACCCAATAGAGTTGTGGCCAAATAAGGTACTCGAACCTTGCATCAGCATAGGATTCGGCTGGTGACCCTCATGGGGTGTACCCTACCTAGCAGAGTGGTACCCGAGCTCCGACTGGTACCGGAGGTCGGTTATTGGCCGAATAAGGTATCCAAACCTTGCATTAGCATAGGATTCGGCTGGCGACCCTCATGGGGCGTACCTTACCTAGCAGAGTTGTGACCAAATAAGGTACCCGAACCTAGCATTAGCATAGGATTCGGCTGGCGACCCTCATGGGGCGTACCTTACTCAGCCAAGTGGTACCCGAGCCCCGACTGGTGCCGGAGGTCGTTATTAGCCCACATGGAGCGTACCAAAGTAAAGGTGACATTCGAGTCCCGACTGGCGTGAGTACTCGGACAATAGCCCTCGTGGAGCATTCCAAGTAATTCTTGAAGCGTCGTACTCCAAGTGTTTCATGGCAAACTGGTCCAGCCCCCGTGCATAGGAGATAGGCTCGTAGCCCCGAGTTCCTGTTATGCGGATCCGGAACTGGCTCTACATTATAAACATATCGGATGAGTAGTATCTAATGAAGAAAACAATCACCCTAAGAAAATTGATCTATTTTACAATAGATGTAAATATGTGTTCCTCCTCTTATTGATATTAATTTCCCCGAGTAGTTGACCCCTTACGTTTAAACACTCTGCCCGACTAGTCATAGCCCCCTAGTGTCGGGAGTTGGCTCATGGCTCTTTCCCAGACACGCGTTTTGGGTGACTTGAGTTCGTCTTTCATGGAGAAAAGCTTCACGGATCGGAATTTATGCTACTCAAGTACTTTTGCAATCTTTAAGAGCAAAAACAGAAAATGCGTAGAATGTACACCTATTAGGTGTAAGCTGCTGCAGCACTGGTGAGGCCGAGTGAGGAATATCATATAAAGGAAAAAAATATTTATCAGAAAGTAACTTAGCTGTTCGGTATTGTACAAGTTGGGAGTGGGGATGCCATTCTTGCATTTGAGCTTGTAAGCCCCTGAACATGTGACTTGTCGTTCTGATAATCTTTAGTTCTAGGAGGTCAAAGATAGTTGTGACCGACTGCCACAATGAAGTCATTCGACTTGCGTTTGCGGTTCTCGGCTTTAGTTTGGGCCGCGTCATCAGTATCCTTCCGCTCCTTCTGTCGGGGTGCCTTTTTGTCATCGAGGGCCTCAGCAATAGCATCGGCCGAGTCGGCGTATTTGTTCGCCATGTCGAAAAGAGCTTTGACAGAAGCGGGAGGTTTCCAAGTGAACTTGGCAATGAACGGGGCATCTTTGACTCCCTTGCTGAAGGCGGCGATGACGACCTCATCCTTGATCATTGGGATCGAATTCCGCTTCTCAGAAAACCTCTTGATGAACTCGCGAAGAGACTCGTTCTTCCTTTGATGGCACTGATATAGATCGTACTCGGAAGATGGCCTCTCGTATGTTCCCTGGAAGTTGGCAATAAAGCATTCCTGAAGTTCTCCCTAGGAGGCGATTGACCTCTTTGGGAATCTTGTTAGCCATTTCCTCGCAGAGTCGGCTAGAGAAACTGGGAGGTAGTTAGCCATGGCCTTGTGATCTCCTCCTGCTGCTTGGATCGCCAGAGTGTAAACTGTGAGCCAGGACTCGGGGTTGGTCTTCCCGTCGTATTTTTCAATTCCAGTCGGCTTAAAGCCTGATGGCCAGTCGACTTGTTGCAGCTCATGGGTGAAGGCCGGTACTCCTTCATCTACATGAGGACTTCGACTCTGACTGCGATGGTGAAACCGCTCGTGGTGGAGGCCGAAGCGCTCATTTTCGTCTTCCAGTCGGTGACACTTGTCCTCCTCGCATTCGTGGCATCGTGCATTGATGTCTCACTGGAAATCACGTCGTAGTCGGCCTCGGAGATCCTGGTTGTCCCGATGGTCATCTTGATGTAGACGCCGCTGGTGGTTGTTGGCGTTGCCGAGTGAAGTCTGGCATGACTCCGTGTGCGGCTGACTAGAGCCGGCCGCTTGGCGTCGCGTTGAGGTGGATGAGATTGCCGTTGGAGATGCCGACCGGTTGGTCGGTATGAGGGCATCGCTCGACTGTTGGTGCTGCTGACATGCAGCTGTGATGATTATGGCTTTTATCCTTGCTATAGTTAGGGTGGCCTAGTGAGCAGGCCCAAACTGGAGCGTGTCGAGCAGAGTTGCAGCGGCTACGACGTTCTGTTGAGGTGTAATGAAGACATCGTGGTCGCCGACTCGGGTTTGGAGGATTTGTTGCTGAGCAGTCCACCTGTCGATGTTTTACACCAGCAATAAGAATATAGAGCTACTTGTCGGATCGAAACTCGGTGGACTGCAAAGGAACACGAAGAGTTTATACTGGTTCAGGCCCTCGAGATGAGGTAATACCCTACGTCCAGTTATGGTGTATTGCCTTTGAGGTTGTATGATTGTGATCTTGATGATCTTCTTTTGCCCTTAGGGGGCGCCCTGCCTCCCCTTATATACTGGGGGATAGGGTTACAAAATAGGAATCCCAGTCGGACTTCGATCAAGGGATTTCCTTCTAGAGATATAACGTGCCCGACTAGGACTGTATTTTCTTTATCGTACAAGGTTAAGTCTGCTGAGTTCTATCATATCCCTAATTATAAGGCTAGGCCCATCCTCTTTTTGAGTGGCCCATATGCTTGTCATGAGGTACCCGGGGCCCATGGGCTCCATAGCAGCCCCTAAGACCTTCATAGTTGAGTCACAGCTGATGCTGAGTGCTCATCCTCAACGGTGAAGAATTCCCGAGTGCATTGCTCCCGAGCACTCTTTGTCTGAGTGCTTCTTCTCCCGAGTCCTGTTTCATGTTAGCTGGCAACGAGGCTATGAAGGGCTTCATAAAAAATATGAATAGTGTGCGTGGCATAGGCGCACCTATTAGGTGTAGCCCCCGACTTTGTGCTTAATTGTGAAACAATTAAACATAAAGTCAAAGATCTTTAACCTTATAGCCTTTCGCGAGCAGTACACTACTCGGTATGTAGACTCTTCAGCATCATGTCAGCTGGAATAATTTTTGCTCATGGCAATTGGTGGCTAAACATGTAAGCCCAGTACAACTTTATGGATTTTAACCCAATATGTGGTCAGGTGTACTTGAGAGATACCTGTATCTCCAATTTTAATGGAGACCAGCTGTCGATCCTTATAAGGATATATCCTCAATACATGGTAAATAATACAGATACCCGAATGTATACACCCGGCTGTAGGCTTAGCATGAAACATATCTAATTATTTAATCGGTTTCTATGAATGACACCTGCACTATGATTTTAACACAACCAGCAGTCGGCTCTATAGAGCATGCCAAGTAAAAACTCATATCTTGTGGCCCAGTATCGAATTTATAGGCCTAAGCCCACTTATCAGCATATGCTCTATAAAAGTGGGGAGAGAGAGAAAAGATTCCCTCATCTTCTCCACTCCAACAATCATTTCGTTTTTCAACTTTTGCGCCGAAATCTCGCACTTTGCCTCACTAGGGTTCACCATTGCTAGCACTTCCCGCTCGAAACTCGAGCGATTCCGTTCCACTGCATCAATTCCAAGCTCTAAATAGCATTTCCCCCAAATCTCCTTGCCTCTAGCCATGCTGAGAGCTTCGAAAATCCTGGAGGTGTCTGCTGAGACCTGGCCGACGTCAGATTGTGGTTCGACAAAGTTGAAGTACCTAGAGAGGTCGCTGAGATTGCAGTGCCGTGAAGTCATCCATTGGTGTCCGGCTGAAGGGGAATCGATTCCGGCACCCCAATCTGGTGAGACTGTAGTCTTCGCCTCTTTCTTTGACCGGGGTCTTGCTCTTCCTTCTTCAGATTTTCTTCGCCAACTTCTTTCCTTCTACCAGCTAGAGTTAGTGAATCTAAACCCCAACTCCATCTTGCAAATCTCTATCTTTGCAACTTTGTGTGAATGTTTTCTGGGTGTGAAGCCCCATCTCAATTTTTTCCAATACTTATTCCACATCAAACCTCAGCCCTCCAAAAACAAAGTCCAAGTGATAGGGGGAGCCGGTCTCCAACTTAGGAATGAAATGAAAAAGATCTATTTCTATGTTCCTTTGAAAACCTCCCTTAAGGGCTGACATAGAGAATGGTTCTATTGCTCTGATCTTGAACCTTGTTTGCCCCTTTTTACTGGTTTGTCTCCAGAAGTGTATCAATTGATTGAGAGAATTGACAAGCTGAAGAACTCTGGATTGACTGGTCCCTGGGTGGCCAGATGTTTTCTGAACCATCGTATCAGGCCCCTGAAGCTGAGAAGCCACTTCGGCTAGGATTATGAGAGCAAAGATGATCCCAGCCGAGAATACCCAGATTTGATTGACAAGCACAAGGTGACTGATATCTTGCTCAGCTTTTTCACCAACGGGGTGGTTGAGACAGAAGATGCAGAGCGTGCCACCACGGCTTACAGCCAGAAAAGGCCTCGTCCAGAGGTAATATTGAAATGTTGATATTAACTTGCTATCCATCTGTGATGAATGTTTGCAGATGTGTATCCTGGATTGCTCTGCAATGTATGATGTATGTTGCTTGAATCACTTGCAGGAATGTGAGGAGTTTGATGATGACTCCCAAACTTTGTCGACTGCCCAATCGAAGAAGAGGCCATTGAGTCCTTCTGCTGCCCAGCCTAGCTCCAAGAGAGCTCGGAAGAAATCTATCGAAGACCCAGGCAAGAAGAGAGCTAGCAAGCCGAGTACTGCAGCCAGGAGCCTGAAGATAAAAGACACCGCTAGCACTGCTCCCAGGCCGCTGAGTCCAAAGCCATCATCTCCAAGCCCGAGACTAACACCACCAGGCTCAGCAACATCAAGCCCAAGGCTGGTGCCACCGAGTACGAGATCAGCAACGTCGAGCCAAAGAGCGGTGCCACCGAGTGCTTCGATGCCCCAGTTGGCCGTACCAGAAACTGGGCCGACCAAGAGCAAAACGCTACCGCCGACTGCCGCGCCGACTAGCCCAATAGCCAGCAGCTCTCCACCGCCGGCATCTGGAGCCCCCTCGTGGAAGTTTAGGTCCTCCAAGAGGTAAGCAATCTTGAATCTACTGAAAATCTTGATCAGTGTAGTAGTGCCTTGATATTTGACTCATTGTGCAGGAGACAAGTAGACATAGATCTCAAGGAGACTATGCCGATTGCTCTCGTTGCCGAGCTAGCCCCAGCTGAGCCAACACCAACAAGCTCATCTGCTAAGCCGATGACTGCCCCAGTTGTAGAAACTGAAGCTGTCCCGATAGCAGGACTGCTAGTGCCGGCTGATCAAGGGGCGAGTACTGAAGCCGTTGTTCCAGCCCCTGAGCGAGTCCCTGAAGCCCTAGTAGCTACCGAGTCAGGAGCTAGGACCTTGTTGCCATCCATATCGTCATCGTCTTCAGATGAAGTGGATCTCCCCAGACTTGAAGCCGCTCCCCGTAAGTTCTCGAGAACATTTGATTGGGTATCCCCCGAGGGAATCGCGGAAAGCTATGAGCATGATGAGGAGGCAGTGGAGAGGGAGCGTGAAGTTCTTCTTCGTGCTGCAATCACCTTGTCCCATGGAGTCCAGGTATGACTCTCGCCATATTGAGTTCTTGACAGTCTTCCTTGTATTGGTTCTCTGCCTCTTGACTCTGTTTTGTTTTGTTTTTGCTCTGAGCAGAAGATAGTCGACTGCTCAGAGAAAGTGAACAAGGTCTTGACCCAGCTCGCACCCCATATCCAACGATTGGGCCAGCTCCAGGCCGCCAAGGCTAACCTGCAATGGTCTAGTCAGGAGAGGGAGACTTGGCTAAGGGGAGCAGTTGACCAGCTCAGGGATGAAAAGTGGGCTCTAGCCGAGAAGATCAGAAGTAAGTCTCCTGTATTTGTCTTCCCGAATAAATCCCAAGTATATTTCTCCAACTTTGTTGTTTTTGATTGCCCGGTTGAGTCCTAACTGTAATCTCAAGTTCTTGACTATTCTGATATACAACCCTCGAAGCCGAGTTGAAGACTCAGACAGAGGAGAAAAAACGATAGGAATTTGAGCTGAAGAAAGTTGAAAAGGCTAAAGCTGAACTAGAGAAGGTCAAAGCCAAAGTAGAGGCTGACTATGTAAGTAAGCCTTCCCTCTGACAATAACCTTAACCAATCCTTTTGTTACTCCAACTATAGTTTTGGCTAACAAGTATACTTGTCAATGAATCTGAGCAGCTTCAAAAGCCAATGCCTAAACCCAATTGCAAGCCTTTGCAGAGGAGATTGAAGTCGTGAAGGAGTCACGAGAAATTCTTGCCGAATCCAGGAAAGGGCTCCTTGACATTATGGATCCTCACCACATTGGGACCAGCTCCAGTATAGTCTCCTAGGTGCAGGCGCGCCTTAGCAAAGCCCTGAGTATCTTGAAAAAGTACTCGGATGAGCGCGTTGTGTCGGCGTGGCCCAGACCCTTGCCATGACCAAGTCGATCTACCCTAGGGTAGACCTCGAGGCCATCGGTGAGGGGTTTGCCGAAGAGACAACACCTGAGGAAGCACTGGAGTTGATCACCCAGGCGAGGCCGACTGCAGAGGCAATCACAAAAGACCTAGGAATGTAAGAACAAACTATTGTGCAGTCAGTGTATATAAAGCTTTTGTAAAGACATGTGTAAATATATGTACAATGCAGCCGAGTTCTTAGTTTTCCTTAGTTATCATTGCTTTACCTGACTAGTCTGCACCGAGTTGATCGATAGGAACTTAATAAAAATCATTCACCTCAAAAAGCTATTGTGGAGGCCATGGGCCCCGGGTACCTCAACACCAACATATGGGCCACTCGGATAGAGGATGGGCCGAATCATGTAATTAGAAATAAGATAGCACCCGGCAGGCCTTACCTTGTACGATAAGGAAAACAGAGTCTTAGTCGGATAAGCTTCTATCTCTAAGAAGAAAATCCCTTGGCTGTATCCAGCTGGGATCCTTATCATGTACCCCTGTCCCCAAGTATATAAAGGGAGGCAGGGCACCCCATGAGGGCACGGGAAGATCATTGATCAATACCACCCATCAGAGGAATAACACCACAACTGGACATAGGGTATTACCTCATATCGAGGGCCTGAACCAGTATAATATCTCTTTGTGTTCCTCTGCAATCCACTGAGTTTCCCCTTGCCGAGTAGCCCTATAATTCTATTGCCGGTGTAAAACATCGACAGTTGGTGTGCTAGGTAGGGGCTCCAACGAGTTTCACATCTGCAAGCTCGATGGATCCAGCAACCAAGATCGACGGTGACAAGTTCTCTCTTGGAGACGTTATTTCATTCGGAAGCCTCGATTTCATCGCCGACCAGATCGGCAACCCTACCTTAGCTGAAGCAGATCTAATCCAGCCGGCCGGGGAACCAGCCGACGTTGCGCCAGTCAGCCCACAGGACGCCACAATCTCCTTCAGCAATCTACTGCGGTAGTCCTTCACTTCGCTGAGTATGGGGACAACTCTCTCCTTCGGTGTCCGACTTGCGCTAGGCCTTGAGCCAGCTCGGGTTGGGCCAAGAAGGGGAGAGATCGTCAATCTCCCACACGGACTCAGCGACGCTGCGGATCTACATCCCGCACCACAGACCCGATCTCCTACGATTCAGTTTGGACACGGCCGAGCGCTGTTTCAGATTGGATCTAGAGAGGTTGGGGTCGTTCTCACTCTGATAAACTACTCGGAGCCCGACTCCAAGTCGGATAAGGGTTCGAACGCTAGTTCGAACTCTAGTTTGGCGAGTCTCTTCCTTCCCCGCGAGATCTTCATGGCTTCAACACCACCATCCGAGGTGCGCCGACTACAAGAAGAGCAACAGGAGGAGGCACACTGACTGCGACAGCAGGAGGAGGCTGATCGCGAGGCTCGCAATGACGAGCTACGCAAGGCTGGGCGAGCAGCTCAGTAGCAGATTCTCCAGACCAAAGTCGGCGATCACGACGTCTTCGTCACGCCACAACAGAATGTTGTGGCCGTCGCAACCTTGCTGGACACGCTTCAGCTCGGGCCTGATCACCAGGACACCCCAACTATCGCCAAGATCAAGGCGATGATCACGGCTGTCGCCTACCAGCAACATCAACAGCAGTCAGGCGACACTATGGTACCGACTAACCGGTCGGGATCTCCAGCAGCAGGCTCATCCACGTCTACACGGCGTCGGGCGGCCGGCTCAAGTCGGCCACGCGAGGAGTCTAGGCAAACTACACTCGGCAATGACAATCGGCGGCGTCTCCAATATGATCGCCGGCCTAATCAAGACCTCCGAGAGCGCCTACAACATGACCTTCACCACACTATCAACGCCCGGCGCCACGAACGACACGAAGATGAGCGCCGCCGACTGGAGGATGAAAACGAGCGCTTCAGTCTCCATCACGAGTGGTTCAACCGCCATGGTCGAAGCCCGAGCCCTCACGATGACGAAGGCATTCCAGCTTTCACTCGGGAGCTACAGGACGTCCACTGGCCGATTGGTTTTAAACCCACAGGGATCGAAAAATATGACGGCAAAACAAATCCCGAGTCTTGGCTCACCGTATATACCCTAGCAGTTCGAGCTGCTAGGGGCGACAACAAAGCCATGGCCAACTACCTCCCAGTCGCGCTAGCCGACTCGGCGAGGACATGGCTGACTGGGCTCCCGAGGTGGTCGGTCGGTTCCTGGGGAGAACTCAGGGAGCGGTTCATCGCCAACTTCCAAGGGACCTACGAGAGGCCATCTTCTGAGCACGATCTGTATCAACTACACCAGAAGAAGAATGAGTCTCTACGTGATTTTATCAAGAGGTTCTCCGAGAAGCGCAACAAGATCCTAATGATCCGCGACGAGGCTGTCATCGCTGCCTTCCGCAAGGGAGTAAAGGACGCCCCGTTCATCGAGAAGTTCACTTAGAAGCCACCACCTTCTGTCCGGGCTCTTTTCGACATGGCCAACAAATACGCCGACTCGGCTGAAGCGGTCGTAGAGGCCCTCGACGAGAAGGAGTCCCGACAGAAGGATCAGAAGGCGAAAGCCGACAATGAGCTGTCTCAAAACAAGTCTGGTAGCCGCAAGCGGAAGTCGGACAACGAGGTGGCCAACACGGAGTGAACTCGGGCGCGGCCCCAACGGAACAATGACTACCAGAAAGTCATGAGTGGGCCATGCCCCTTCCATCCCAAGGGTAAGCACGCGGCCAAAGACTGCTACATGCTTAAGAAGTTTGCCTCTGAGCAGGCTTCATCGTCTGGCGCCGACAAGGACAAGGACAAGCCAGACTTGGGCCCGGCCGATGACTTTCAAGACCCCCAGGCCGAGCTCAATCACATTATCTGAGGGCTGTCTGCCTACGAGTCCAAGCGCAAACAGAAGCTATCAGCGCGCGACATCAACACGGTCTCTACGACGGACACCCCCCAGTACCTGCGCTAGTCAGAGATGGCCATTACCTTCAACCGCGCAGATCACCCAGATCGGGTTTCACACCCGGGACGCTATCCACTTGTCCTGGACCCGGTCGTCAGAAATATCAGGCTGAAAAAAACTCTCATCGACGGAGGTAGCGTGCTCAACATCTTATTCGCCAAGACTTTGGATGAGATGATGATTCCTCGTTCAGAATTACGGCCGAGTACTGCGCCCTTCCACGGGATAATTCCCGACCTGTCATCAACTCCACTCGGGTAGATCACATTACTAGTAACCTTCGGCACGCGGGATAACTTCCGCACGGAAAACGTCTGCTTCGAGGTCACTGACTTCGAGACTGCGTATCACGCGATACTCGGACGACCGGCACTCGCCAAATTTATGGCAATGCCGCACTATACATATATGGTGCTCAAGATGCCTGGGCCAGCAGGAGTTGTCGATGCTTTGCACCGGCAATAAAACTATAGGGCTACTCGGCGAAGGTGAATTCGGTGGATTGCAGAGGAACACAGAGAAGATTTATACTGGTTCAGGCCCTCGATGTGAGGTAATACCCAACGTCCAGTTGAGGTGTTATTCCTCTGAGGTGGTTTGTGATCAATGATCTTCCGTGCCCTCATGGGGCGCCCTGCCTCCCTTTATATACTAGGGGACAGGGGTAGATGATAAGGATCCCAGCCGGATACGGCCAAGGGTTTCCTTCTTAGAGATAGAAACCTATCCGACTAAGACTGTTATTCCTTATCGTACAAGGTAAAGTCTGTCGAGTGCTATCTTATCTCTAATTACATGATTTGGCCCATCCTCTATCCGAGTGGCCCATATGCTGGTAATGAGGTACCCGAGGCCCATGGCCTCCACAGGAGTCCTCTCCCTCCGCAGCGACGTCAAGCAAGCCTTCACCTGCGAAAAGGAGAGCTACGAACTAGCTCAATCACAAGAGGCGGCAGTCGGGTGCAATAGCATTCGGCAAGCCGTCACAACTGAAGTCGAGAAAGATCAGGTTCCGGCGAAAAAGGCAGCAAAGTCAGGAATTTCAGCGGACTCTGACACGAAGAAGATCCCCCTGGACCCTTCCGACCCCTCCAAGACTGCTCTAGTCGGGACCGGACTCGACCCCAAATAGGAAGACGCGCTCGTCACCTTCCTACAAGCCAATAAAGATATCTTCGCATGGAAACCGTCCGACATGCCGGGCGTACCAAGGGAGGTGATCGAGCACGCCCTAAATGCGAAGACAAATGCCAAGCCAGTCAAGCAACGGCTGCGGCGCTTCGCTCAAGACCGCAAGGATGCTATTCGGGAGGAGATTACCAAGCTCCTCACAGCCGGGTTCATCAAGGAGGTCTATCACCCAGATTGGCTGGCAAACCTAGTTCTGGTCCGAAAGAAAAACGGTAAATGGCGCATGTGCATTGACTACACCGATCTCAACAAGGTGTGCCCCAAGGACCCATTTGGTCTTCCCAGGATAGATCAGGTGGTAGATTCCACGGCCGGGTGCGACCTACTCAGCTTTCTCGACTGCTACTCGGGATACCATCAAATCAGCCTGAGGGAGGAAGACTGCTTAAAGACATCTTTCATCATGCCGTTTGGAGCGTACTGCTACATCACAACGCTGTTCGGTTTGAAGAATGCTGGAGCAACCTATCAACGGGCAATTCAGCGGTGTTTGCACACTCAGATCGGGCACAACGTGGAAGCCTACGTCGACGACGTGGTGATCAAGACCAAGTCCAAAGAAGACCTCATCGCTGACCTGGAAGAAACCTTCCATAATCTTCGACGATTCAAAATGAAGTTGAACCCGGAAAAATGCGCCTTCAGAGTGCCATCCAGCAAGTTACTTGGCTTCATCGTCTCGCATCGTGGCATCGAGGCTAACCCGGAGAAAGTCAATGCCATAATGAACATGGCTCCCCCGACTAACCAGAAGGATGTCCAGAAGCTGACAGGCTGCATGGTGGCTCTTAGCCGATTTATTTCCCGACTGGGCGAACGGGGTATGCCCTTCTTCAAGCTACTCAAAAAGGCGGACAATTTCCAATGGACTCCGGACGCCCAACAAGCCTTCGAAGACTTCAAACAATTTCTCACATCACCTTCCGTGTTGGCGTCACCTATGCCTGAAGAACCACTAATGCTATATTTGGCAGCAACCACTCAGGTAGTCAGCACGGTGCTGGTGGTCGAGCAATCCGAAAAGGGTCACATCCAGAAAATACAACGACCAGTTTACTTTGTCAGTGAGGTGCTTGCCGACTCGAAGACGAGATATCCACAGGTCCAGAAGCTGCTATATGGCCTACTTATCACAGTCCGGAAGCTGGTGCATTATTTCCAAGCACATCAAGTCACGGTGGTCACAGCGTTTCCACTTGGGGATGTCCTTCACAATCGCGAGGCCACCAGCCGAATCGCTAAATGGGTACTCGAGCTGATGGCGTTCGATATCACCTTCCAGCCACGGATAGCAATTAAATCACAAGCTCTAGCCGACTTCGTGGCCGAGTGGACAGAAGTTCAACTACCTACATCAACAGCAAAGCTAGAGTACTGGACAATGTACTTTGACGGTTCTCTATGGATCGGCGGCGCCGGGGCTAGAGTCATATTGATGTCCCCCACCGGCGAAAAACTAAAGTACGTTCTACAAATCCACTTCCCGGCTTCCCACAACGTCGCCGAGTACGAGGCACTTATCCACGGGCTCCGCATCGCTATATCACTCGGCATACATCGACTGGTTGTGCGCGGGGAATCTCAACTCGTGGTGAACCAAGTCATGAAAGACTGGACTTGTCTCAATGACACCATGGCGGCATACTGTCAGGAGGTTCGCAAGCTGGAAAACAAGTTCAACGGGCTGGAAATAACACATGTCCTACGTCAATACAACGACGCGGCAGACGAGCTGGCAAATATGGGATCCAAGCGAGAAGCGGTCCCGACTGGAATCTTTGTCGAGCAACTCATGGAGCCATCAGTCAAGAAGAAACCGGCACCAGAGCAGTCAGGAGGCGAACCTACCCCGGCTACAGATGAGGTGCTGCACATATGTCAAGACTGGTGGACTGCTGTTGTCAAATTTCTCCTGGACGACGAACTCCCAGAAGATTGCAGTCAAGCCGAGCAAATCGAGCGTCGAAGCAAAAGCTTCCTACTAGTCGGAGAAGACCTGTACCAAAGGAGCGCATCCGGTGTCCTCATGCGTTGCGTCACTACCAAGGAGGGCAAGCAGATCCTGCAGTCGATCCACTCGGGTATATGTGGCAACCATGCCGCATCCAGGACGTTAGTCGGAAAGGCTTACCGGCAGGGATTTTTCTGGCCCACAGCAGTAACAGACGCCAAGGATATTGTTCGCAAGTGCGAGGGGTGCCAGTTCTATGCAAGACAAACAAACCTCCCAGCCCAGGAACTCCAAACTATCCCTATTTCTTGGCCATTCGCCGTATGGGGGCTCGACATGGTCGGGCCTTTCAAGAAAGCACCAAGAGGGTTTACACATCTATTCGTCGCAGTTGACAAGTTCACCAAGTGGATTGAGGCCAAACCCGTTGCAACTATAACAACGGCACGAGCAAAGGACTTCATCTTGAATATACTATACAGATTCGGGGTCCCTAACCGCATCATCACCGACAACGGTACTCAGTTCACAGGCAGCGTATTTCAAGACTTCTGCGAAGATTTTGGCATCAAGATCTGCTATGCATCTGTGGCACACCCATGGAGCAACGGCCAGGTCAAACGAGCCAACGGTATGGTCTTACAAGGCATTAAGGCCAGGATATTCGACCGACTACAACCATACGCGGGCCGGTGGGTACAAGAACTCCCATCTGTTCTCTGGTCTCTTAGAACCACGGTTAGTCGGGCAACAGGGCAATCCCTTTTCTTCCTGTCTACGGTGCCGAGGCTATGCTATCGACAGAGTTACAGTTCGGCTCTCCGCGAGTCCAGGCTTACTCAGAAGACGTCTCAAATAATACCCGACTAGCCGAGCTAGATTAGTTGGAAGAAGCAAGGGACACCGCAACAATCCAGTCGGCAAGGTATCTTCAAGGCCTGCGTCGCTACCACAAGCGCAATGTCCGTGGCCGTGCCTTTTTGGTCGGGGATCTCGTCTTGAGGAAAATACAAACCACCAAAGATAGGCACAAATTATCCCCAATCTGGGAAGGGCCGTTCATTATAGCCGAGGTCACGTGGCCAGGCGCCTACCGACTGAAGACCGAAGACGGCGTTCTCATCAGCAACTCATGGAACATAGAACAGCTACGTCCTTTCTATACCTGAGTTTTATAATTTTTCATGTGTACAGTTTCTCTGACTCACCACGCTGCTTGTATCAACCGAGTAGTGAGTCGGGGGCTGCATGTATATATGTGTTCTGTCAATAATATACGAGCTTATCCAACTCCAGTTACGAAGCTTCACTACGACTATCGCGTTTGCCCGAGTACAGTTTCTTACATTGAACGATTTTATTAAGTTCTAACAGACTAACTCGGCGTAGACTGCATGGTCAAGTAAAGCCAATGATGACTGAGTGATATGCTTGGCGGTAGTGCACATATATTTACACATGTTTTCCACAAAAGTTTATACATACCGACTACATGATACGCTGCCCTTGCAGACCCAGGTCTCGGGTAATTATCTCAGCGGAAGAAATCAGAAGAGGGAAGGCATAAACCCCGATCAAAAAAAGAGGCAAAAACTACTGTTTCACCAGATTGGGGATTTGGGACCGACTCACCCTTAGCCGGCCGCCAGCGGATCATCTCTTGGCTGGGCAACTTCAGTTGACTCTCTAGCAGCTTCAGTTTCACCGAGCCGTAATCCAAAATCGGCCAAGCATTCTCTGGCATACCCGCAAGATCCAAAGCTTTCGGCATGATCGGGAGCGGAAAGATTTGGGGGAAAAGCGAATCGGGGGCTTGGAGCAGACGAAGAGGATTGGGATCGCCCGAGTTCGGGTGGGGAACATCAGCAACTAACCCTAGCCGAGCGGGAGGCGAAAAGTTGGGCGCGAAGGTGGAAGACGAAGCGATTGGTTGATTTGGGGAAGATGAAGGAATCTTTTTCTCTCTCCCCGCCTTTTATGGAGCCGATGCTGACTAAATGGGCTTGGGCCTACACAGTCAGCACTGGGCCACCAAGATATGCATTCCTACAGTAGCATGCTCCATGTGGGCCGCCCGCAGGCTGAGTTGAAATTATAGCACTGGTGCTACTACCAGGAGCCGATGAGGTAAACAGATATGCTTCATGAGAGCCTTATTGCTAAACATGTATGTTTGGGTATCTGTTTTATCCACTAGGTCTCGAGGATATATCCTTACAAGGATCACAAGCTGGTCTTCATTAAAATTGAGGATGCAGGTATCTTTCTCGAGTACACCTAACCACGCTGTGGATTTATTTTCATAAAGTGGTACTCGGCCTACATGCGTGGCCATCAGTTGCCATGAGCAACATCATTCCAGCCGATATGACGCTCAAGAGTCTAACTTTCGAGTAGTGCACTACTCGGGAGAGACTATAAATTTCTTATTCTCGTTGACATGACGCGGAGGAGTCTAACTTCTGGGTGGGACGCCACTCGGGAAAGACTATAAACCCCCCCCCCCGTTTTTCCAGCTGACATGACGCTGAAGAGTCCAATATACGAGTAGCATCCTACTTGGCAAGACTATAAACACACATTCCGACTGACATGAAATCGAAGAGTCCTACATACGAGTAATTCCTTACTCGGCAAGACTATAAATCATATTCTGGTTGACATGATACCGAAGAGTCTCATATACCAGTAGTAATCTACTCGGGAAAGACTTCTAGGTTAAAGATCTTTGACTTTATGTTTAATTGTCTTCACAATTAAGCACAAAATTGGGGGCTATACCTAATAGGTGCACCTATTCGGTGCACACTATTCATATATCTACATGAAGACCTTCATAGCCTCGCTGCCAGCTGACATGAAGCAGGACTCAGGAAGAAGACTCACTTGGACAAAGAGTACTCGGGAGCATTGCACTCGGGCAATCTTCACTGTGGAGGATGAGCACTCGGCATCAGCTGTGACTCCACTATGAAGGTCTCAGGGGCTACTGTGGAGACCATGGGCCCCAGGAACCTCACCACCAACATATGGGCCACTCAGATAGAGGATGGGCCGAATCATGTAATTAGAGATAAGATAGCACCTGGCAGGCCTTACCTTGTACGATAAGGAAAACAGAGTCTTAGTTGGATAAGCTTCTATCTCTAAGAAGGAAATCCCTTGGCTGTATCCGGCTGGGATCCTTATCATGTACCCCTGTCCCCTAGTATATAAAGGGAGGCAGGGCGCCCCATGAGGGCACGGGAAGATCATTGATCAATACCACCCATCAGAGGAATAACACCACCACTGGATGTAGGGTATTACCTCACATCGAGGGCTTGAACCAGTATAAAATCTCTTTGTGTTCGTCTGCAATCCACCGAGTTTCCCCTTGCTGAGTAGCCCTATAATTCTATTGCTGGTGTAAAACATCGACAGCTATACTCGAGCAAACATAACATAATCGTTGTAAAACTTCATAACTTAGATAAAACAAGCTCGTATTTTGTTAACAAAGCACATATAATACATGCAGCCCCCGACTCACTACTCGGTTAAAACAAGCGACGTAGTGAGTCAGGAAAAACTTTTTACATATGTATGTGAGAAAGTACAAAACTTAGGTATAGAAAGGACGTAGCTGTTCTATATTCCATGAGTTGCTGACTAGGGCACCATCTTCAATCTTCAGTCGGTAGGCACCTGGCCGAGTCACCTCAGCGATAATGAACGGCCTTTCCCACAAGGAGGATAGTTTATGCCTGTCTTTGGTGGTTTGTATTTTTCTCAATACGAGATCACCGACCAAAAAGGTGCGGCCATGGACATTTTGACTATGATAACGACGCAGGCCTTGAAGATACCTTGCCGATTAGATAATTGTGATGTCCGTAGCTTCCTCCAACTGATCGAGTTGAACTAGTCGGTTTTCGTTGGATTTAACTTTTGAGTTGGCCCGAACTCGTGGAGAGCCGAACTCTAACTTGGTTGGTAACATAGCCTCAGCACCATAGACCAGAAAGAAAGGGGATTGCCCTGTTGCCCGACTAATCGTGGTTCTTAGAGACCAGGGAACAGATGAGAATTTTTGTACCCACTGCCCTGCATATGGTTGTAGTCGGTCGAATATCCTGGCCTTGATACCTTGTAAGACCTTGCCATTAGCAGCTCGACCTGCCCATTGCTCCGTGAGTGTGCCACAGAAGCATAACATATCTTGATGCCGAAGTCGTCACAGAAATCTTGAAATATGCCGCCCGTGAACTGAGTACCGTTATCCGTTATGATGTGATTAGGAACCCCGAATCGTATAGTATACTCATGATGAAGTCTTTTGCTCATGCCGCTGTTATGATAGCAACGGATTTTGCCTCAATCCACTTTGTGCATTTGTCCACTGCGACGAACAAGTGTGTGAACCCTCCTGGTGCTTTCTTGAAAGGGCTGACCATGTCAAGCCCCTAGATTGCAAAGGGCCAAGAGATTGGGATGGTTTGAAGTTCTTGGGCTGGAAGATTTGTTTGTCTTGCATAGAATTGACAACCCTCGCATGTGCGAACTATGTCTTTAGCATCTATTACTGCTGTTGGCCAGAAAAATCCTTGCCTATAAGCCTTTCCGACTAACGTCCTGGATGCGGCATGGTTGCCACAAATGCCCGAGTGGATTGATTGTAGAATCTGCTTGCCCTCCTCGAGTGTGATGCAGCGCATGAGGACTTCGGATGCAGTCCTTCGGTACAGGTCTTCTCCGATTACTAGGAAACATTTGCTTTGATGTTTGATTCGTTGGCTTCACTGCGAGCTTTTGGGAGCTCGTCATCCAAGAGGAATTTGAGTACTGGAGTTCGCCAATCTTGAGAGACGACTAGCACTTCTTCTGTTGATGGGGTAGGTTCAGCCCCCAACTGTTCAGGTGTTGATTTCTTCTTGACTGATGGCTCCATTAGTTGCTCGACGAAAATCCCAGTCAGGACCACTTCTCTCTTGGATCCCATGTTAGCTAATTCATCTGCAGCATCGTTGTATTGTCGTAATACATGAGTTATTTCCAGCCCGTCGAACTTGTTTTCCAGCTTCCTGACCTCCTGACAATATGCCGCCATTGTATTGTCGAGGCATGTCCAGTCTTTCGTGACTTGGCTCACCACGAGTTGAGAATCCCCACGTACAACTAGCCGGTGGATGCCGAGTGATATTGCAATGCGGAGCCCATGGATGAGTGCCTCGTACTCGGTGACGTTGTGGGAAGCTAGGAAGTGGATCTGCAGGACGTACTTCAGTTTTTCATCAATGGGTGACGTCAGGACAATGCCAGCCCCCGCGCCGCTGATCCGTAGTGAACCGTTGAAGTACATTGTCTAGTACTCTAGCTTGTTGGTTATTGTAGTCGTCTGAACTTCTGTCCACTCCGCCACAAAGTCGGCTAGAGCTTGAGATTTAATTGCTGTCCGTGGCTGTGGGAGCCATGGGCCCCGGGTATCTCATTACCAGCACATGGGCCACTCGGATAGAGGATGGGCCAGACCATGTAATTAGAGATAAGATAGCACCCGGCAGGCTGTGCCTTGTATAATAAGGAAACATAGCCTTAGTCGGATAGGATTCTATCTCTAAGAAGGAAATCCCTTGGTTGTATCCGACTGGGATCCTTACCATGTACCCCTGTCCCCTAGTATATAAAGGGAGGCAGGGCGCCCCATGAGGGCACGCAAGATCATTGATCGCGAAACCACCTCAGAGGAATAACACCTCAACTGGACGTAGGGTATTACCTCACATCGAGGGCCTGAACCAGTATAACTCTCTTGTGTTCCTCTGCAATCCATCGAATTCCAGGTCGCCGAGTAGCCCCATAATATTATTGCCGGTGTAAAACATCGACAGTTGGCGCGCCAGGTAGGGGCCCGGCGAATTCTTCATCAACAGATTCGATGGATCCCATCAACGGAGTCAAGGGCTACAAGTTCTCCAATGGAGACACCATCACCTTCGGAAGTCTTGATTTCATCGCTGATCAACTCGGCAATCTTTCCTTGGCTGAAGCAGATCCGATCTCGCCAGCCAAGGAGCCAGCCGGCGTTGCGCCAGTCGGCCCCAGGGACGTCGCCATCTCCTTCGACGATCTACTACGACAGTCCCTCACATCGCCGGACATCGGGACAACTCTCTCCTTCGGCGTCCGACTCGCGCTAGGCCTTGAGCCAGCGTGGGTTAGGCCGAGAGGGGGAGAGGTCGTCAATCTCCCGTACGGATTCGGCGACGCTGTGCATCTACAACCCGCGCAGCAGATCCGACCTCCAGTGATTCAGTTTGGACACGGTCATGAACCGTTTCAGATTGGATCTAGAGAGGTCGGAGTCGTCCTAACTCCGATAAACTACTCGGAGTCCGACACCAAGTCGGATAGCGGTTCGAGCACCAACTCGGACTCCACCTTGGCAAGCTTTCTCCTCCCCCGCGAGATCTTCATGGCTTCAACGCCACCTTCCGAGGTGCGCCGACTGCAAGAAGAGCAGCAAGAGGAGGCGCGCCGACTACAACAACAAGAGGAAGCCAACCGCCAAGCCCGCAATGACGGGCTACGACAGGCTGGACGAGCCGCCCAGCAGCAGATCCTCCAAACCAAAGTCGGCGACCACGACATCTTCGTCACGCCACAACAGAACGTCGTGGCCGCCGCAACTCTGCTGGACACGCTCCAGCTTGGGCCGGATCATCAGGCCACACTAACTATCGCCAAGATCAAGGCGATGATTACTGCTGCCGCCTGCCAGCAGCAAGAACAGTCAGGCAACACTCACATACCGACCCATCGGACGGGCTCTCCAGCGGCCGAGTCATCTGCATCAGCGCGACGTTGGGCGGCCGGCTCCACCCGGCAGCACGAAGAGTCCCGCCAAACAACGCTCGGCAATACCAACTACGACAATCGGCGGCGTCGCCAATACGACCGCCGACCCAATCAAGACCTCCGAATGCGAATACAACGCGATCTTCGCCACACCATAAGAGCCCGGCGCGAAGAGCGCGAAGAGGATGAACGCCGCCGACTGGAGGAGGAACACGAGCGCTTCGGTCTCCACTACAAACGGCTACACCGCCAAAACTGAAGCCCAAGTCCTCACGATAACGAAGGCATTCCAGCCTTTACTCGGGAGTTACAGGACGTCCGCTGGCCAGTCGGCTTTAAGCCTACCGGAATCGAAAAGTATGACGGCAAGACCAACCCAGAGTCCTGGCTCACCGTTTACGTCCTAGCAGTACAAGCTGCTGGGGGCGACAGCAGAGCCATGGCTAACTACCTCCCAGTCGCATTAGCCGACTCGGCGAGGACATGGTTGACAGGCCTCCCAAGGCGGTCGATCGGTTCCTGGGGACAACTCAGGGAGCGGTTCATCACTAACTTCCAGGGGACCTACGAGAGACCGGCTTCCGAGCATGACCTTTACCAGCTGCATCAAAAGAAGAACGAGTCTCTGCGTGAATTCATCAAAAGGTTTTCCGAGAAGCACAATCAGATTCCAAGTATCAAAGACGAGGCCGTCATCGCCGCCTTCCGCAAGGGAGTAAAAGACGCCCCTCTCATCGCGAAGTTCACTCGGAAGCCACCATCCACTGTCCGGGCTCTTTTTGACATGGCCAACAAATACGCCGACTCGGCTGAAGCCGTCGCTGAGGCCTTCGACGAGAAGAAGGAGCCCCGACAAAAAGACAACAAGGCGAAAGCCGACAACGAGCCGTCTCAGAACAAGTCTGGCAGCCGCAAGCGGAAGTCGGACAACGAGGTGGCCAACATGGAGCGCAGTCGGTCGCGGCCCCAACGGAACAACGACTATCAGAAAGTCATGAGCGGGCCTTGCCCATTTCACCCCAAAGGCCGGCACGCGGCCAAGGACTGCCACATGCTCAAGAAGTTTGCCTCCGAGCAAGCTTCATCGTTGGCGCCGACAAGGCATAAGACAGCCAGACTCAGGCCCGGCTGAGGATTTCCAGGATCCCAAGCCGAACTCAACCACATCTTTTGGGGACCACTTGCGTACGAATCCAACGCAAGCAGAAGCTCTCAATACACGACATCAACACGGTCTCCACAGCCGACACCCGCAATACCTGCGCTGGTCAGAAACGGCCATCACCTTCAATCGCGCAGATCACCCAGATCGGATTTCTCACCCGGGACGATATATCCACTCGTCCTGGACCCGTCGTAAAAAATATCAGGCTGAAGAAAAACCCTCATCGAGGAGGCAGCGCGCTCAACATCCTGTCACCAAGACTTTTGGACGAGATGAGAATTCTCGTTCAGAACTACGGCGAGTACTGCGCCCTTCCATGGGATAATTCCCGGCTTATCATCACCCCACTTGGGCAGACAACCTTGCCGGTAACCTTCGGCACGCGGGACAACTTCCGTACAGAAAACATCTGCTTCGAGGTTGCTGACTTCGAGACCGCGTATCACGCGATACTCGACGACCGCCCTTGCCAAATTCATGCGATACCGCACTATACGTACATGGTGCTGAAGATGCCCGGGCCAGCAGGAGTCTCTCCCTCCGCAGCGACGCTAAGCAAGCCTTCACTGCGACAAGGAGAGTTACGAACTGGCTCAAACACAAGAAGCGGCAGTTGGGCGCGACATCATCCGGCAAGCCGCTACACTTGAAGTCGATCAAGATCCAGTTCCGGCGAAAAAGCAGCCGAAGTCAGGAATTTCAGTGGAACTCTGACGAAGAAGATCCCCCTGGACCCTTCCAACCCCTCCAAGACTGCCTTAGTCGGGACGGACTCGACCCCAAATAGGAAGACGCGCTCGTCACCTCCTCCAGGCAATAAAGATATCTTCGCATGGAAACGTCCGACATGCCGGGCGTACCAAGGGAGGTGATCGAGCACTGCCTACACGTAAAGCCAGACGCCAAGCCTGTCAAGCAACGGCTGCGGCGCTTCGCTCAAAGACCGCAGGATGCTATCTCGGGAGGAAATAACCAAGCTTCTCGCAGCCGGGTTCATCAAGGAAGTCTACCACCCGGACTGGGCTGGCAAAACCCAGTCCTGGTCCGGAAGAAAACGGTAAATGGCGCATGTGCGTCGACTACATCCGACCTCAACAAAGCGTGCCCCAAGGACCCATTTTGGTTCTTCCACAGGATAGATCAGGTGTTGACTCACGGCCGGGTGGCGCTATCTACTCAGTTTTTTCTGACTGCTATTCGGGATATCATCAAATTAGCCTGAGGGAACAAGATGTTTGACAAACATCTTTTCATCACGCCGTTTGGAGCGTATTGCTATATCACAATGCGTTCGGTCTGAAAAATGTGGGCGCAACCTACCAACGGGGCTACTATTCAGCGCTATCTGCACACTCAGATCGGGCGCAAACATGGAAGCCTACGTCAACGACGTGTGATCAAGACTAAGTCCAGAGAAAGATCTCAATTGCCGACTTGGAAGAAACCTTCCAAACCTCCGAAGATTCAAGATGAAGTTGAACCCGGAAAAAGTGCACCTTCGGGAGTGCCGTCTGGGAAAGTTACTCGGCTTCAATCGTCTCGCTATCGCGGCATCGAGGCCAACCCGGAGAAAAGTTAACGCCATCAGGACATGGCGCCTCCCGACCTAACCTCAAAACGTCCAGAAGTTGACAGGTTGCATGGCGGCACTTCAGCCGGTTTATCTCCCGACTGGGCGAACGGGGCATTGCCTTTCTTCAAGCTCCTCAAAAGGCGGACACCTTCAAATGGACTCCGGAAGCCCAAACAAGCCTTTGAAGACTTTCAAACAGTTCTTCACGTCACCTCCCGTGTTGGCATCACCCTTACCCCAGGAACCGCTAATGCTATATTCTGGCGGCAACCACTCACTGGGGTGGTCAGCACGGTGCTGGTAGTGGAGCGATCGGAACAGGGTCATATTCAGAAAATACAACAGCCAATCTATTTTGTCAGCGAGGTCTTGCCGACTCCAAAACGAGATACCCGCAGGTCCAGAAGCTGCCTATATACGGCCTACTCATCACTG
This sequence comes from Oryza meyeriana var. granulata, assembly GCA_003991445.1. Taxonomy (NCBI): domain Eukaryota; kingdom Viridiplantae; phylum Streptophyta; class Magnoliopsida; order Poales; family Poaceae; genus Oryza; species Oryza meyeriana. Next base: position 6,667 of record RYFJ01003259.1, on the reverse strand, counting down.
TCCGAAAGCTGGTGCACTACTTTCAAGCACATCAAGTCACGGGTGGTCAACAGCATTTCCACTCGGGATGTCCTTCATAATCGCGAGGCCACTGGCCGGATCGCTAAATGGGCACTCGAGCTCTATGGCGCTTCGACATCACCTTCCAACCGCGGACAGCTATCAAATCTCAAGCTCTAGCCGACTTCGTGGCCGAGTGGACAGAAGTTCAACTCCCAATACCGAACAGCAAAGAGAGTACTGGACAATGTACTTCGACGGTTTCCCTACGGATCGGTGGCGCCGGGCTGGAGTCATATTGACATCCCCACTGGCGAAAAACTGAAGTTACGTTCTACAAATCCACTTCCCGGCTCCACAACGTCGCCAAGTAGAGGCACTCGTTCACGGGCTCGCATCGCCATATCACTCGGCATACGTCGACTGGGTTGTGCGCGGAGATTCCCAACTCGTGGTAAAACCAAGTCATGAAGGACTGGACCTTCTCGACGATACAATGGCGGCATAACTGTCAGGAGGTCCGCAAGCTGGAAAATAAGTTCGACAGGCTGAAATCACACATCGTCCTGCGCCAATACAACGACGCGGCGGATGAGCTGGCAAAAATGGGATCCAAACGAGAAGCAGTCCGACTGAAATCTTCGTCGAGCAACTTATGGAGCCATCAGTCAAGAAGAAACCAGCATAAGAGCATCGGGAGGCAAGCCACCCCGGCTACCGACGAAATGCTGCCACATATGTCAAGACAGGAGGAGTCCTGTTGTCAAATTCCTTCTGGATGATGAACTCCCAGAAGATCGCAGTGAAGCCCGAGTAGGTCAAGCGTCAGAGCAAAAGCTTCCTGCTAGTCGAGAAGACCTGTGGCCGAAGGAGCGCATCCGGCGTCCTCATGCGTTGGTGTCACCACCGAGGAAGGCAGCAGATCCTGCATTTCAATTCCACTCGGGCATATGTGGCAACCACTGCTGCATCCAGGACGTTGTGTAGTCGGAAAGGACTACCGGCCAGGGATTCGGTCTGGCCCACAGCAGTCACAGACGCACAAGGACATCGTTCGCAAGTCGCGAATGTTTGCCAGTTCTTCGCAAGGCAAACAAATCTCCCAGCTCAGAGAACTCCAACTATCCCCTATCTCCTGGCCATTCGCAGTATGGGTGGCTTCGTCATGGTCGGGCCTTCAAGAAAGCCCAGGCAGGGGTTCACAACATCTATTCGTCGCGATGGATAATCAAACCAAGTGGATTTGAAGGCTAACCCGTCGCAACATCAATTACCAGCGGCACGAGCAAAGGACTTCATCTATGAGTATATTATATCGGTTCGGAAGTTCCCAAAACCGCGCATCATCATCAAACCAACAATGTACTTCAGTTCGCGGCGGGGCCTATTCCAAGATTTCTGCGACGATTTCGGCATGCAAGATCTGCTCGCGACATGCATCTGTGGCACACCCGCGGAGCAAGGGCAGGTTGAGCGAGCCAACAGTATGGTCCTTGCAAGGCATCAAGGCCAGGATATTCGACGACTACAACCATAATGCGGTTCGGTGGGTGACAAGAACTCCTATCCGTGTGTTCTCTTGATCTCTCAGAACCACAGTTAGATCGGTCAACAGGGCAATCCCCTTTCTTCCTGCGGTTTAGGTACCGAGGGCCATGCTACCCTACGACAGAGATTACTCTTTCGGCTCTCCAACGAGTCTGGTTTTGTACTCCGAAGACGACTCCAACAACACTACCCGACCTGATCGAACTAGATCAGCTCGAAGAAAGCAAGAGACACCGCAAACAATCCAGTCGGCAAGGTATCTTCAAGGCCTGCGTCGTTACCTTGACAACAATCGCCAATGTCCGTGGCGCGCTTTTTGGTCGGGGATCTCATTCTAAAGGAAGATACAAACCACCAAGGACAGGCACAAGTTATCCCCCATCTGGGAAGGGGTCCGTTCATTATCAGCCGAGGTCACACGGCCAGGCGATACTACCGACTGAAAGACCAAAGACGGCGTCCTCATCACCAACTCATGGAACATAGAAACAGCTACGTCCTTTCTATACCTGAGTTTTACATTTTCCATGTGTACAGTTTTCTCTGACCATACGCTCGCTTGTTTCAACCGAGTAGTGATAGTCGGGGGCTGATTATATGATGTGTTCTGCAATTATACAACAAGCTTATTTTCACCCCGGTTCTTGAACCGCCTTGCCACGACTGGATGCGTTCGCCCGAGTATAGCATTCTTACTCAACGTTTTTTAGTCAATTCTATGACTAACTCCGGTGGCATGCTACACGTCGGGTAAAGCTAATGACAACCGGTTGATAAGCTTGGCGGCACGACACACATATTTACACATGTACATGTATAAAGCTATATACCATACGGACTATCTATAATATTGCCTTTACAGACCCATATCTCGGGTATTACTTCATGCAGTCGGCTTCGCCTTGCCCGATCAGCTCCAGCGCTTTCTCGGGCGTCGTTCTCTCCGGAAATAATCCCTCCCATGGCCCAATGTCCGCCCTCGGTAGATCGGACTTGGGTCATTGCTAGGGTCTGAGCCACGCGGCGGCAACCGCTGTCGAGTACCTTTTACAGCAGCATCGTCGGGCTCCGGGTGCGCTGGCGGCGGGGCAAGGTGGGGCGGGTGGCTGTGGAGTGGGGGGATCGGCTGCGCGCCTCGAGGCGCCCCATTAGTCTAGGAATTCTGCTACAGCTGGTTCCCACCTGGCGGGGACGAACAAGGTCAAGGAGCCCTTTCACGGACCCGACGAGGCTTTTCCTGACTCCCTGATCAACTCTTATTCTTCCTCCTGTAGAACCGATATGGGAGACCCGGACGTTAGCTCTCATGGTCCTGCCATATCGGCCGGAAGTAAGCTTGTTCAAATTCGGCTACACATAGGATAACTAATGGATGTGGCTGAGATTCACAGGTCGGTTGAGGCTACTTTCGTAGTCGGCCTCCACCAGCTCACGGTCTTCTCCAGTTCAGCCTTCTCCTTACCAAGTCTTGACGAGGCCTTCTCCAACTCGACTCGTGCCGTCAAGCCTGGTGTTGCCTTAGTCAGGTCGGCACTTGCTTTTCAAAGCTCGGCCTTTGCTTCTTCAAGCCATCCTTTCAGCTTGCGATTCCTCTCTGCTCGGGTCTGTTATACTCCGCTTCGAAGGTCTGCACCACAGATTAGCAAGAGCTCAAACCGTGCATGATGGACACCACTTCACGGCAGTCGGGATTCAACGCGGCTGGATGAATACATCGACGCGTCCAGATCGGGGAAGATATATCTCGAGGATTTTTAACCTTATCTTCTCGGCTAGGCCCATGTCTCCGCCCTGAGCTTGATCGGCGCCACTCTTCACGCCAGGCCTCCCTCCCGCGTGACGCGCCTCCATCTCGGCCTTAATGCCGGAGTTGCTGCAATTCCGCGAGGTGGATCCATCTCGACCAGATCTCCGTCATCGCCTCGTTGCGGTCGACGAGCTTCTGCTCGGGACAAGAACAAACGACGACAGGAAGTCAAACATCAAAACAAGAAGATGGCTGGAGATTTTACTACAAGAATCATACCCGACCCCTTGGACCCCTATGGCGGCGCGAAGCAGGCTCGCGCTCTTCTCTTGCAACGACTTCATCAGCCTGAACTTTTCGCAGTACCATCGCGAGTGGTCCACGTAAAGGTCGGGGCCATCACACTTGGGGGAGCTTCGATCCGATGGCGATGCGGGATCTCCGCTTTGGCAGCAGCGGCGGCGATGGCGAGGCGATGACGATGACGGTAACCACCGACGGCAATGAGTCCTGGCCTCTAGCACCGGCCTTCCCCTATCGATTTCGGGGTCCGGCTTAGGGCTCCCCGTCCGCGCTTCGCAACGTACGGCGCTCGGGGGCTGGGCCCAGTTTCAACAGCCACCTTCGAATCGGGTGGCGGGGAAGTAGGGATGGGGGGGGTGGTGGGGTGGTGGGGGGGGTGGCGTGGGGGGTGGGTGTGGAAAGCGGTGGGGGTGGGAGTGGGGACACTGCGGCCCTGAGTCGGAGCCACCTCGGTCTGCAGCAAACCGGGCTGTCCGCCGCTCAACAGGTGTGTTCACCGCCTTCGGCTCGGCTGGGCCAGCTCATCAAGTGGAGCAGACGGGTCAATCTCTTTGAGATCGGATATCGCCGCTTCCTGCACGACGAAGAGACATTCAGACATAAGTTTACTCCGATACACAATGACTACAGAGACCCTGGTTAGCGCACCTCTTGGAGAACCTCAGCTTTCCTGCGGGCGGCCCACCCGCCGGCGAAGCGCTACATGTCATCGCAGTCAGCCCGGTCGCTGGCGTCATCGATGGTAGAGGCGTATTAGCCGAGTTCGGCCTCGACAATTCTTGGTATGGTGGCCTCGGGTTCCTTCGCCCCAAGCGGCCTTCTGTCTCTAAGCCGGCCCCTTGGTGCGTTGCTGCTGCCGAGACGACAACGTGGGGCCCGAACCTGCTAGCTCAGCCTGGGACTCGACCGCGTGGGTTGTGTGCAGCGTTGTGTCCTTTATTTTTCAAGCTGCCGCTCACGGCGCCGCGCTTCATGGCCCCTCGCCCCGGATATAAAATCCTTCTTCCCCGCTCTCTTAGAGTCGGGTTGGGCAGCAGAGGACTCCTCGGCCTCTTCTTCCGAAACACCGACCGCCGACAATGACGAGGTCTTCACAAATTCCTCATGCACCAAGTAGTCGATGAGATACCATCACGCAAAGTTGAACAATTCCACTGTTCCACAGGCGTTTCAACCACAGAGAAGAGGAGTTACCTTGTCCGCGTGCTGGATGAAGTATTTAGGTAGCAAACTCGGCGGTTATCATCTCGGTGGCAACCACCCCTTCGAGAGAAGTAAGCCAAACAAGGTATCGGTCACTGCCCTTGTCCGCCGCTCGCTGCTCACTCTGGCTGGATCGTGTTTACCTTTGAAGGCCCAGTCCAAACGCGCTTTCTCAAAAACTTCAGCGGTCTGGACGCGCCTCGTCAAAAAACACGAGCCACCCAGGCCCTGTCAAGCCGCCTCTTTAGTCATTCTATCTCCGTCAGCAATATATGTACCTGGCCCAGTTCTCAAAAGGTTGGCTCCGAGGGAACTAGCTTGGCATCTCCACCGCCCGCGGGCCTACAGTAAATTGGGCCGCAAGGAAGGAGCCAGATCGGCACCAATAATCTCAACCACTCCTTGTGCTAGCCTCTATCACGAGAAGATTTCAAGGGCAAATCGATATACGTTTTCTCCCATCTCTCCTCAGTTGAAGAACCAGCCCTCCAAATCACCACTGATATTACTCTGGCAAGTGGGCTTGACATGAACAGTGTCGCGAAGAGGAATGAAATGGGGTTCAACACCCAGAAAAACACTCCGCAAAGAGTAACCAAATAGGAGATCTGAAGGCATTGATTGGGATTTAAAATGCACCAACTCCAGCCCGTAGAAATCAAGGATTGCCGGCGGTAAGAAATCAGAAGACGGAAAGACACAAGCCCCGTATCAAAGAACAGAGGCGAAAAACTACCGTTTCACTAGACATAACATGGTGATCGACTCATCCCTCGCGACCACCCAACGGACACTCTTGGCTGCGGCAACTTCAGCTCGCTCTCCAGCCGTCTCAGCTTCACCGAGCCACCAATCTGAGACTCGGCCAACGAACTCCCGGCACCACCCGCAGGATTCGTCGTCCTTCGCATGACTGGAAGGTGGTGAGATTTGGGGGAAAGCAAATCGGAGGCTTGGAATAAGCGAGGAGTATGAATCGCCTGAGTCCGGGTGGGGAACAGGGACTGCTAACCCAGCCGATGCGGGAGGCGAAAAGTTAGGCGCGAGGTAAGGAAGAACGAAGAGATTGCCGATTTGGGGAAGACGACGGAATCTTTTTCTCTCCCTCTGTCTTTTATAGCCTGTACCGACTAGATGGGCCAGCCTGCCAGTCGGTATTGGGCGACAAGACATGAGTTCCTACATTAGCATGCTCCACTGTGGGCCGCTGTGCAGGACTAAGTTGAAAATTATAGCGCTGGCTGCTACTAACGAGGAAAACCGATTTGAGGTAAAAGCGATACGCTTCATTGAGAGCACTTATTGCTAAACGTATATGTTGGTATTGCCTATCTCACAGTCTCGAGGATATATCCTTACAAGGATCACAGCTGTTCACTTCATTAAAATTGGAGACGCAGGTTATCTTTTCGAGTACACCTGACCACGTTAATGGATTTATTTCATAAAGTGGTACTCGGCCTACACGCTGTGGGCCATTAGTTGCCATAGCCAACATTTTATTCCAGCGACATGACGCTGAAGAGTCTTAACTTCGCATACTGCACTACCGGAGAGACAAACTCAAATATTTATTCCCGCTGACATGATGCGAAAACTCTAGCTTTTAGTGGAACGCCACTCGAAAAGTACTATTAAACTCATATTCCGGACTGGACATTGAAAGCGAGAGCTCTATGATACGAGTAGTCTCCTACTCGGCAATACTATAAAGTTTGTATTCCGGTTGAGCATATACCGAAGTGATCGCGATATACCTCAAGATCTACTCGGAAAAGTACTTCCAGGTTAAAAGATCTTTTGACTTATGTTAATTGTCTTCACAATTAAGGCACAAAAGTCGGGGGCACACGCTATATGTGCGCC
>RYFJ01000475.1:0-85295 GCA_003991445.1 Oryza meyeriana var. granulata | reverse complement strand
CGCGCTCCCTGCGCCCGAGGCGATGCGGGCCGCCGCGGCCGGCCGAGGTTGCGGGTGCAGAGAGGCAAGTGGAGAGGAGGAGAGAAGGGGAAAAGAAAAGGGCCACGAAAGTAGGCCCACTTAAAAATTGAGAGGTCGGTTGGATGCTGTAGAATAGGAGGTTGAATTAGAATGAGAGAGCTCTATGTCTAGCTAATAGGGGGTCAATTTGAGAGCTCGTTGGAGATCTCTAGGAGTACTAAGTGTGACTTTTAAGATATATTTGGTTATTTATGTTATTTAAAAAATAATAAGTATTATTTATTTTCTGTGACTTGATTTAGTTATAGACTTTAAGCCTGCTATAATTTTTTATATTAACACTAAAATTTTTAAATAAAATAAATAGTTAAATTTCACGATAAAATTTAATTCGTATTTATTAAAAACGAAGAACTATATAGACTATTCCGCGGATGTGGTTGTAATATTTCACGAACCGATTTGTAAACCTTAGCGCAAATCGTGTTGAGGAATGCTGTATGAATGCGACTATTATCTGCAGAATCTTTATCTTGAAATAATAATATAAAATTATTCAGGTATGATCCTTGTGGCATCGGTATACAAATTGTCTACATTGGTTTTCAATGTGTGTAGTTGCATTAACAATTATCCTTCTAGTCTCAACTTGCTGCAGTGTTCTGCTGTTACATATCTATACTTATTTAGAAGAGAATAATAAAGATAGTGAGTGGTTACTAACTTTTCAAAATTCTGATATATAGAGATTATTTAATCTCTCTGAAACCAATCATCTTAGAGGTAATATTTTAAAATTCGCTCTAAAATTTAAATATATTTTCTTTTTGGCAACGTAATAATGTGATTTTTATTCCGTTAACTAATATGTGTTTTTCTAGTAACACACACTACGTATAAGAATGGTACTGCGGCTCAAAATACTACTATTTTATGATTTATTTATCTTACAATACGCTACTATCTACTTTCTTCCACCCAATCAATCAATAATTTTTTCTATTTAATTTTTTACCGTATTTTTTACTCAACAATTATAAATTGAAATATTTTGAGACGAAGGGTGTATTCTTCCCTTTCTGTGTTTTCCTGCAGGCTGTGCTGGCTGCTGGCGGTGTCTGAATCTGAATGTTCGTTTCCTAGCTTTCCTGTGCACGTATAACGTATATACCATGCAGAGTGTGACAGTCGTCATTTAATTGCACTTATGGGATATTGAGCGCTAGGACGGCATGTTGTACGTCCAGAGACCACCAAAGTTAAGGGAGAGTTGGGAAATGATGGTTGAGAAGAAAAAATTTCTTGTTTTTTGTAATCATGTTTTCTGAACGGTTAAATAGTACGTTTTTTTAAAAAATTATATATAAAAATTGCTTAATAATGAAATAAATTATTTTTTAAGTTTATACTATAATTAATTAATTAATCATGCACTGATGGCTTATTCGTTTTGTATGCGCTGAATTTTACGTCCTCCTTGAGATGAACTTAGGGCTGTTCGGTTATCTTGAGATAAACATGTTTTTCGAACGTTAAACGGTGTGTTTTTATAAAATTTTCTATATGAAGTATCTTTAAAATAATAGATCTATTTTAAGTTTCTAATAGTTAATACTTATTAATCACGTGCTAATAATTTTTATTTTACTGTGGGCTTATATGCTGCACATAACAGCTGAAGCGACACACGCATCCCCCCATCTCCCCTTAGGTGCTATTCCTTCGTTTCACAGAGACTTTATTTTTACTCTCTTTATTTGTCTATAAGACTAAGATTTAAACAATCGTTGCATTGAAGTTTGTAAAAGTAGAGGATAAATATATTGGGCTTGTGAAAGTAAAGGACAATTGTATTGGGACTTGTGAAAGTGGGGATAACTGTACTAAAATTTGCTAAAGTGAAGGGTACTATAGTCTTTTAAACTCTGTATTAATACGTGTGAGATGTAAAAAGATGAAATCTTTTTAGACAGAGATAGTATTTCTTTTCTTAATTATAAAAGCCACATAGCTTCTCTTAGGTTGATCCAGTTTTAGTCATAACAACATTTCGGATATCTACGAGAGATTAAGTTTTAGTATAACTTTGACTAAACATAAGCTGAATTACATAGAATGCATCAAATTAATCAGCGAAAGCACAGCAAACAGCTACTAGTTTCCTGTGCTCGTTTTCCAGCGTACGTGACAAGTACTCCATATGTGCCATGGACGAGGACGAGTGTGCGTCGATGATCGGCGAGGACCGACCTCACCTAGCAAGCTGGACAGGATTCGACAGTTAATTATATCTCCATCGTTTATTGGATTGTTTGAAGGAGTCATCGCTATTTTCTTAACTTAATTTAACGATTGTGATGGTTTCAAAGGATTATCATTTGGGAATCACCATAGAGCGATTCCTGATAATCGAAATAATTTTTGCCTGTTTTGGCTCGTTCTAGTTGATTTGGGTAAAATACTCCGAGAATTCTATCAAACGGGGCCTAATTGGTTCAATTATCGAAGGTATAGTTTTGCGAGGGCTAGGGGCACTACTTTGAACTATCCGTGGTCTCACATGCATACAGATGGCGGTAGCTGTGGCTGGGTTCACCGGGGACCTTGGGAGAAAGACAAGAGAGAGGGAAAGATGTTGGGAGAGGATAAAGTAGTTATTGACACATGTGATCTCATCATTTTTTTCTTTTTGAGCTGATTAGACTACCATATCAAATGCCATGTATGCAAAACTAACTTGTTTTAGATTGAGGAGAATATTAAACTGTTTCAATAGTTAAGGAGCTATTATACCTGAGTGTTTTTAGACAAATATGATAGTTAGGGGAGAGCGTTAAAATAGACTTATCCTCTTTTAAAATCGTACTATATCGATTTTACACAACATAACTATCATAAAAAACATACTGTATTTTGTATGGAACATAACAATCATAAACTGGTTTTACAGAAGAGTGGCACACAAGATGAATAATTGAAAAGGAAGCAGGCTCCCCTCAAAAAAAAAAAACATAGGCTCACAAAGCTACCAACAGCAACACCAGAGGCAGCATGATGATTGAGAGGCGACAGCGTGCCGAATGCCTTGAGTGCCGCATTTCAGGAGAGTTAGGGTTTTCTCCATACAGCCTCATCACCTCCTTCCTGTAATTTCAGATATTTTAATGAATCCGGGTGTGAAATTTCTATGGTAAATGCATACTATTCGATCACTCATTGTGTTGCTTTTGTTTAATTTAGGTCGGTTGACAAGATACAAGTCCCAAGTTAGGTTTAGCCTTTTTACTTATCTGTTATGACTATTCACCCAATTGGCCGTGATGTTATAATCTGGCATTTTGCTAGACAACACAATGTAATTAAAAAGATTTTGGTATTGTGAAGCTCTAATAGCATGCTATTTTTTGACATTTTGGTAAATTCTAGTCCTCTGCTGAGGTGAGAGCTACAAAATAAATAGCAGGCATGCAAGAAAGTTGTCATCCGGTTGATTTGTGGGCTAGAAGTTCCACTTAGATACTATTCTTTTTAAATAAATAACGTATTAGCATTTGTCTACGTGTGATCTTCGTCTTATTCAAAAAAAAATTTAGTGTAAATATACAAAAAATATGACAGTTAAAGTTCTTTAATAATAAATCAAGTCACAATAAAATCAATTATACTTAATTTTTAATAAGACCATGGTTAATGTCATGTCAAAGCCAATGACATCATTTAAAAAAACGGAGAAATATTATTTTTTTTGCATATTCGGCTAAGAGTATTTGCTTCGGTTTCTGACTTTAATTTATATCCTTTTCTTTTGCTGTTTATGAGTCAGCACCATGTGGTTGAGCTGAAAGCCTCTTGCTTTTGTCTTCCCTTTCTTGATTTGGCCTAAAAATATATTTTATTCTTACGAATGGTTGGCCTCAACGATTTTTCTCCATTATTTTAATGAATAGTCATGCACTCATGCTATATGTTTAGATATGGTTACAAATAATTTTGAGTTCAAGTGACAGAAGTGCTGCGAAGTATCTCTGTCGCCCTTTAGCTGCGTAGAATAGAATATGGGCGAATTTCGGGCTACAAGGATGAACACAACAGATGAGCTGAATGGGCTTGACGTGCATCTTATATGGGCCATTCTTCAGTGGCCTTTTAATTCTGTACGTGCATTGTATTTTTTGTTTGTTATACCTCCCAAAACCATGGCTGAATTTTGTACGGGCTGTATTTGGGCTGCAAGGATTATGAATGGGCTGAAATTTGGGCATGACTAATATATTAGCTATCATATACGATTTTTTGAGTTTTTATTTTATTTATTAAAAGATTTGCAAAAGTAGATTTTTGTTTGAAAAAATTGCAAAAATAGACTCCCACCGCCCTCTGAGAGGGCGGTTTTTAAAAATCGCCCTCCCAGAGGGCGATTAATGACGTGGCTGACGGCCATCGGGCTCCCGCGACAAGATGGCCGTCAGCATTTTACCGGCGGCCCGGGCTCTCCAAAACGCCCTCTCAGAGGCGGAAGGGGCCGCTGCAAAATACGCGGCCTGAGGGCGACCGGACAGGGGCGGGAACGCTGGTGCAGCGGCGGGCGCGGGGCGACCAAGGGCGCGGCGCGGGGCCGAGGCCGAGGGCAAGGGGCGGGGCCGAGGGCGCGGGGCTGAGCGGCGAGACGGCGGGCGAGGGCGCGGGGCGGGGCGCTGATCGCGGGCCCCGGATGCATTTTTGCAGGTGCCCCTTGCGCCTTCTGAGAGGGCGGTTTTTGGGAGGCGGGGGCCGCCTGCAAATGACTGACAGGCGTCGGCGGGGGGCTGTGAATGCCAGTTGGTCAGCCACGTCATAAAATCGCCCTCTGGGAGGGCGATTTTTAAAAATCGCCCTCCCAGAGGGCGGTGGGAGTCTATTTTTACAAATTTTTCAAACAAAATCTATTTTTGCAAATCTTTAATAATAAATATAAAAATCAAAAAAATTCTGAGTCGGCGAGTTCGGCATACATGGGCTGTGTAGTACACGGGCTGAGTTTGCATGGGCTATATAAATGGGCCAAGTTTCAGCATAAATGGGCTATATAATATACTAGATTGAATTTTGTCCTGCAATACACGAGGCTAATTTTGGCCTGCTGTCCTGCATGGCTATATACGGCCTAATTTTTGGGCATGCTTCACTCAGTAGTACATGGGCTAAATTTTTGGTATCCATGGGCTATACATGGCGCCAAATTTGGCCTGCCGTACAAGGGCCAAATTTTGGTAATGGCCCAAATTTGAATACAGGCGGCGAATTTAAACATATATCTATAATACAATCTCTACTTTCTACCAAAATTTTTGTCACGTTATGTCGATCATGCTGAACGTAAACGTCATCGCTACGTCATCATCGCACCGTCGCTTTGAGAAAAATCGTGCGTTTCGTCTAACTTTTTTTTTTTTGCCCGGCGCATGTGCGTCTGCGTTTTTGCCAGCACAGAGCTGGCTTTAGCCCTGCTCCTCCACGGCGGCGCGCCGCAGAGGCGGTGGTGGCGCAGGAGCGGATATGGCGGGTGGGAGGAGATGAGGAATTGACAGCCATCGCCTTCCCTTGTAGAGGCTTTAACCGGGGCCAAGAGCTTAAGGCCACCAGATCCACCCACAACGAGCTGCAGCCGGCTGGAAGGAAGAAGGATGGCTAGAGGGGATGCTTGATCTGGACTCTCGGGGTGTCGTCGTCATCTTCCTCCTCCTCTCTTCTCCTTGCTGTCTTCCTCACGCTCACTGGCTCTCTTCGTTCACGAGCTCTGATGGGCTAGATCCAGCAGCTTGAGCTCATGGCCACCAGATACGGTTGCGGCGGCCACGAAGCTCCAAAGATGGCGTTGAACGGCGGGACGGGACAAGGATGAACAACGATGGGGCAAGGCCATGAGTGGCGGCGGCTGCGGCGTCAGTGGAGCAAGACGGATCTGTGCCAAGAAGCTGTTCCACTTCGCGCATCGCTGACGTACTTCCACTACAAGAGGCATCAGCTGATGCCGCTGACCAAGTAGTGGCGGCACCAGGTTCGATGAGCACTTGTGCGGCGAAGGCGATGGTGTTGTACTGGGGGCGCCATCTGCAGGGCTTCCGTGTGGCCGTCGGCGATCAGCCGACGCCTCATGGGCGGCCCAACAAAGTTCGGTAACTGCACGAGAGCTAATGCTGGAAGGCTACTCGAAGGCGCCGCAGGCCAGGACCAGGCCTACATCTACGACTCCTGTAGCGGTGTCCAGTTCGTTCCCTGCACCACCTGTGGCTGCAGCCATAAGGTGTTCATCGAGGAGAAAGATCGTCCACAACGTTGCGGCGATTGCAATTTGAACAGATTGGTACGCTTCCCTAATTGTTGTTCTTGATCGCCAAAGATGTGTTCTTTCCCATTCAATTGGGGCTGCTAATTAAAGGATTAGAGGTCATAGAGTCAACAAAGGAGGCGAGGTTCAGTTTCTCAGTGTGATTTTTTGTGCATTAAGGGCTGGATTTGCTGCTCATGGAGGAGAGCGAATTGTTCTTGGCTCCTTGACATAGAATTGCCATGTGGTAATGGCGATTAAAAAATAAGAGCCAATGATTGCATGTGTGCATTATGTACCTAACTAATATAGGGGAGATTGTCACTGATATAGCATGTAAATACTTGAGTTTGGGGTGACCAGTTCTTGTGTAGTTCTTAATTATACTCACCTTTTTTTTTTGTCTAAATTCATCTTGTGATGTGTGAGTTGTGATTTGTTATTATTAAATTTCTTACTAAACATATGACTCTACAGTCTACAATTCAAAATATTGTGTTCTAGAATTGATCCAACTATACTGACTTAAAGCTCCTTAACAATAATCATGTTGTCCTTTAACTGTTTTCCACCTTTCTTTGTTGAAGTGCACAGAATTTGAGTATGCCATTGAACTGGTAGCGTCCATTGCCCACATATAAGTTTTGGGGAGTCCTTTATCAATTTATTCAGAGGAACGTTTGATTGGGCAACTAAAAGGAGTTTTTTTTTTATGAAACTAAAATTAGTATTTGCATTCAATATATGGTGTTATACTCCCCCATTTAAACTTAGCCTATGGGCAGAATAGATAATCCTTGAAATATGGAATTTGATAGCAAGATACATACATGTTGGTGTGTTTCTACACTTAGAAATATAAGAAGGGTTGAAACCATAGAAAATATGCATGAAGAAATATGTTAATTGTTTTTTTTTCATTGCATCAAATTTCTTTTTTTTCATTTCTTTTAGTGAAGCCAAAGTGTATTAGTTCTTCAACTAAGTTATTACACCGTCAAGACTGTATTGATAGAGCTATCATGAGGAAAAGCAAAAAGGTTGTTTTCTGTATCGCTATCAGTATCATGAAATCTCATCCCTACAACATTGTGAACTGTTACTAGTTTTCTGAACGAATTAGAAATGTTGGAGGCTTATTTCAGTGATTTAGAATCTGAATCTAAACTGCCTAGGGATTCTGCTGACTTTCCACAGCTTGCACGCTAAGCTCCTCCGTGTTCATGACCTTGCGTTTGGGCTGTGCGGCATCAAGTTTGGCAATGCTACATCACCTGCAAATAATGGTGGCCAGGTATAGATTGGAGACCTCGACATTTTGCTATTATTCTTTGATACGTAGCTTGGTGTGCGTATTTGAATTACTTTGCAGTTACTAATTTTGAATCTAGATGGCAACATTATCCTACAATCACAATCCTCTCCTCCTGTCACGCTCTCTTCGCTAGGGCTTGGCATGCTGTCATCTTCCTCTGCTATTGACGACCACCCTCTCTCTCTTTCCATGCCGATGCCTCACTCAGTCGCTATCGATCATTGCTCTCTTTCGTCAACTTTCTTGGTTTTCTTTTCGTTACAACGCACAGGTATTTTGCTAGTAAATATAAAAGAGGCTTCTATTTTTTGTATATATGCTAAGATAAATATACACAATTCGAGACCATATCACAAGTTGGATATTCCGGTTTAATGCAATTAAATTGCAATTATCTACACTAATATAAAGATGAGTTATATTCTTAGTTAGATGCACCAAAGCAAATGTACACAATTTGATCAAAAACCTGTTGAACAATGAGTTTGTGTATACCTTTCGGTCGCATGTGCAAAAGATGAGGAATATATGCTCGCAGCTATGCATGTACAGTAAAAAATAATTAAAAAACAATAATATTAAAAAATCGAGTAAACTTTATACTAATAATTTAAAACTTTCAATTCAATTTTTGAAACCTTCAACTCAAATTTAAAAACTATCAACTGAGAATTTAAAAAAATCTATATTTTGAACCTAAAATTTTAAACTTTTAATTAGATTTTTGAAACTTTCAACTGAAATCTAAAACTTTTAACTCTGCTTATTTATGTATTATTTTATAATTAAGAATCATTAAACACTAATGATGATGGTTAGTGCTTAATTGGAGGAGGGGTAGGGGGGTACGTGATCCAAGGTGCAGCCCTGCCAATTGAAACACAGTTGTTTGCTCCATCCATCTGCACAACATTATTCATCAGTGCACTGCGTCAGCCATGCATAACACAATCACAAGTTCAGAAGCCCCGGAAACACAAATTAAACCACTTGTTTATATTTCTAGATAATTAAGATGATTACTTCCTAGCTCTCTTCATCTATATGTAAATCTGGGCACGCAAAAATGTCTAATGGAACTTCAGAAAGAGAGATAAAAATATGAATTGCTTCATAAAAACATGCCTATACCTTGTGTGCTAATTGCATGGCAGAACCGGGGAATGGTAAACAAGACCATGAGACCCATCAGACTCAGGAGAATGACACTGTTCTTGATGAGTGTCATCAGGAATCAGGAGGATGGTTACTCTATTTCGGTGTGTTCTTCTGCTTCACTATGTTATTTGAGACTTGTGCTGCTCGTGTTTATATAAAGGCACAATGAAATCTTTTAGGATCAATTAATTGCCTTTTCTGTCGTCTCCAACATTAAATGTTCTTATCTAAACATAGACTAATTAGATAATGTCTAGAAATTTTAATAATTATATTTGATATCCTTTTTTTAGTGAATTTAAAACCATATCTTTTTCTGAAGTGAATGTAAAACTAAATCTCTATATACTTGATGCACATCTTTTGGACTGCTCAAAACACTAAATTTATCTTTGCGGGATACATATATGGTGCGTCCTATATTACACAATCCACAATCGTGCTTTTCTTTTGATGTATTGCTATAAAAAAATCAACTTTGTTTTCTCTCTTGATTTTCTTCTATAATTAAAAGGCTTAGATCTCCTACACCTTTTTAAAGAATACCTTTTGTACTGCTACTCTTTAAGGAAATATATCTCTCTAACTACGTCAGTACGTCTCCGTTTGTTTGAATGTGTTAGAAGGCGTATTCGCGAGTGTCGATGGATAATATTTTAATTACAGTATCTATGTATATACGGTGTATTTGTGTAAGTATGGTAGAATAACTGATGTTAGCTTTGCAAAATGCCAAGGGTATCCTAGATTGCACTATCCACATTTGTATATGTTTTGTTATAGATAATGGAGTATTACATCCCGGTCTTTGCATCAGAGATGTACAGTGTCTGTGCACGTATTTTTATCTTCATTGTATTTATAAACTAGCATGCAATCACTTCTGCAAACATCAATATTCTTATAGGATATTCCAAGGCTTTGCACAAGTTTCTTTACCAAATGGAAATTCGGTTCCCGTCGCCGTCGCCGACTTTCCCTCTCGTCGCCAGAGCGCCGGGTCACCGCTCGTCAGGTCGCTGCTCCAGATTGATGTCAAGTTCGTCGTCAGTTGGCATTGCTTCGTCTTGCCACTGCCTGCTCGACTCATGTTTGACTGAGCTCGGGGGGCCGCGCAGCTACGTTCCTGGTTGCCGCTTGCTGTTGTCAGGCCCTATCGGATGATTCTGCTCCTTTGCATTGTGTAAAATCATTGTCTTAATTTATTTTATATTTTATGATGAATAAATTAGTGAAGATTATTAGACGGTATTTTCGATTGGTGTTCGGTCGGACCGGTTTTTATATGTCGGTCAAATCGGGTTTTATGGCACGGTCGGACCAGAGGAGGTTGTCCGGTCAGACTGCAGGTATTCGAGCGGTCGGACCGGAGGTCCCAACGGTTAAACCGGCTGAATCCTAATTGCTTTCGGGTTTAAAGTGACTTTGTGTTTCACCAAGGATAATCAATGTTTATGACTTCAAATCTGTTCATATGCGTATAATATACTGTTTATGTGCTAATGTGAGTCAAGTTGGGAAAGAACTTATGCTCAGATATGGTTTCTTTGTTTTTTACGTGTAGGTGAGTCTTGAGATCTCGGAAGTATTGTTGATGATGGATCGACAGTTGACTTGAGAGAAGTTGATGTCCGAAAGATTGGGAGATCACGTGGGATACTAAAGGCTAAAGATCAATGCACGTGGAGATGAAGATTCTATATGGCATATAAGAGGAATTATGTGCATATGGAAAGAGGAGTCAATTTTGGTTTGGAGTCCAAGATTGAAGAGTTTGAGTCCGAATTGTAAAGGGATAACTTGTATATCTGTAGGAAAGGTTTTCTAAGTGAATAGGAGCCCTAAATCTAGTTGGATTCATGGCTTTTAAGTAGCTACCAGTGGGTATAAATAGTAGAGGGTTCGAGGCTCTAGGGAGACGAGTTTTTGAGAGTAGAAAAATTAGGGTTTTGTCTAGAGCCGTGTCTTGTATACGAAAGTTGAGAGAGGAGAGCTGTAGTTGCACTTTGTAAACACATCTTGATACAATAAAGTTGATCTACTTTGAAGAGTATCTTTGGTGTATTTCTTTCTAGGTCCTAACGGTCCAACCGACAGAAGAGTAGCGGTCAGACCGATGGCAAGGTGGCGGTCTAACCGGTGGTCAGATTGGCACAGCAGAGACGGTTTGACCGGTGCATTTTATTCAGGTTTGAGGTTTTCTTTTATTCCGCAAAAGATTTTGATTTTTGGTGTTAATACCATTTACCTCCTCTGATAGGGTTGGTTCCTGTGTTTTAATCCTACACCAATGGTTTGTGGCTGGGTTGATTATTTTGACTCGTTGTTTTCTTCGGTGAATTAAAAAAAATGTCATCATATTCAGTGCATTCGTCGGCCTCTAATTCTAATTCGATTCCTCGTTGTCCGGTGATTTTCGATGGTTCCAATTTCTTTGAGTGGTTTCCTCATATGCGATTTCACATGCGTGGTCTTGACTTTGAAGGTTTCTTACAGGGGAGCTGCCTTGTCCAGCCTGCCTGTTGCTCCTACCAAGCCTGTTCTTCTGGTCAAAGCTTTCGATGAGACTAACAAAGGTGCTCGAATCACCTTTTATAGCTTTTATCTCGGTTTTTGTTAGCATATTTTTTAAAATGTACAACGGTGTGTTTTTTTTCAAAAACTTTATATATGAAAGTATCTTAAAAAATCAAATATATCTATTTTTCAAATTTCTAATAGTTAGTACTTAATTGATCACACGTTAATGATGTTTCTCATTTAAGCCGCACACAAAAGCTGATTCGAACACGCTGTAAGAAGAAATTGCTAGCAGATTAGGATGATCAGATGGCATCTTTTGCAGATTTTTTTTGAGGGGGAAGCATCTTTTGGAGATCAGCTTTCGGCATACAAGGCATGGCTTGATGAGAATGCCTGTGCTGGTTCTATTCTAGTAGCTAGCATGCATGTGAGAGTCAACGCTGATATTGTTGGTTTTGATATCTCCCAGCTAATGTGGGATTTTCTTTGTGAGCATAATGAGCCTAGTGGATAGTGTGCTTTTCTTGCAGCTGTGTACACTGCACAATGAGCAGTCATTGCAGCAGGGTGATTCCACAGTTGATGAATTCTTCAATCAGATATCTGCTGTGTGGCACCAAATTGATTCTCTTGGCCCGAAACTTTCTCCGACCACTTGTCAGTATTGCTAGAGTCATAAGACAAATCTAGAGATTCATCGGATCTATGACCTTTTGACACGACTTCGTCCAGAGTTTGAACCTATCCGTGCTCAGCTGCTTGCTTGGCATCCTTGTGTTTCTTTGGTGGACACTCTTATTGTTGTTCGGGATGCGGAGGTTCGACTTCGTTCTACTGGTCTGCTACAGTCTTTTGCCTCATCAGACTTTGATTTAGCTGCTCGCTCGTCATCTCTTCGGAATTCTTCATCCACTTCTTCTGAGGAGGTCTAATGGGCGAGTCTTCGCGCATCTAGGTCGTGCGCAAACTCTTTGGCTTGGCCCACGTACGATAAAAAATCTTTATACACAAACACTTTATACATATAAACTTTATATACATAAACTTTATATATGTAAACTTTTGATATCTAGACATTCTACGTAAAAGACTTTGATTCTGAATCAAATCCAAATCAGATGTATAAACTATATATACAGAAATTTTATACATAGAAAACATTGTATATGTAAATCAAAAAAAATTCCGTCTATAAACTTTCTATGTATAATGTTTCTATCAAAGACAAGCGTTCGCGCGAATACCCTACGCACAAACATTCGCTAAATAGCCTTTTCGCTTCTTCTAGGGGTAATAGGGTCAACCTTCACTATACCTACTGTGATCATGATGGGCATGTGGAGCAGTACTATTTTCGCAAGAAGAAGGATGCACATCACGATAGTTCTCCTCCTCCACGTTCTGAGGGTTCGGATACAAAGGAGATTCTCACACTATTTCGTTGTTTTATTTTGCCTGCTTCATTTGCTTCTGCTTTTTAGCTGGGTCGACCGACCAAATTTTATAAAGATAAGGAAGGATAGATACATTGGAAGTTACAGACCATTGACAGAAAGCTGCCGAAGGTCCCAGGTGATTATCACACCTGGGACAGAGACCTCAAACAGTGCTATGGAAACTGCTACTCTACTGCGCTATGAAACGGCTACTCAGTGCAGCATCTGAAAAACCGTGCCTCTTTCCTGATTATGATCTCCTCGTGAATGCCATTGAAGAGCTGTTCCGTCGTGCTGCACTGCTGGTTAAAAACCCTGGCGTTGCACTCCTTTCAAACCAGCCAGCATACCATAATGAAGAGACAGTCGAAGGCTTTCCTGAAGCTCAAGCGGAAGCAGCTTCTGGCCTTCATCCACCAATCTGCCATGTCAAGCTGGAGATCAGCCAACATCGGGAAAGGCACTTCAATCCAGGATTTCAGCAACATCCAGACCTGATTGGTGTAGGAACAGTTGATGAACAAGTGTGTGTGGTCTTTGTTCTCAGCTTGACATAACGAGCACTGCGCATCATGGGGCCATCCCCTCTTCTGTAGGTTGTCCGTAGTCAAACATCGACCCCTCATGGCTAGCCAAATGAAGAATCTCACCCTCGATGGCGCCCTGGACTGCCAGACTAGGTCCCCTGTCGTGATGCACGTTCTCGCCATAAAGAACAGATGGTATGCTGAGGCCATCGAGAACTGACCATCAGGCGATGGCTTCCAGTAAACTTTATCCGGCATCCCAGGCTACAACTGGAACTACTGCAATTCATCCCGCAGCTGTAGGTACTCCACTATGGCTTGGTTGGACAGGCTTCCCTGTAGGTCGTGCACCCAACGATGAGCCAATATGCCTTGTGCCACAGTTATGTTTGATCAGCCAATGTAGGTTGACAACACCGGAAAAGCTTTTTCAATGCTTCCCACCGAAAGCCAATCCGCCCGGCAGAAATCAGTGTCCGTCCCATCACCCACACGGAAGGAAGCCGCACTGTCCATAAAGAGCTAGAGCTCCGCTGGCATCCGCATGTTTACTAGAGTCCACGGCTGCCCCTTGTGTTCGACGTGCTTCACTAGCCATTTTAGTTGTTGAGCTTGGCCAAATAGCTGTAAGTTTTTGACCCCTAGCCCCCCATATTCCATCGGCGCACAGATCCCTTTCTAGGAGACCAAACAGTGACCTCCGTTTACCTCTTCTTGTCCTTTCCAAAAAAATCCATGACATTTTTGATTTATCTCCGTAATTGCCCACTTGGGAAGCTCCATGACAGAGAGGAAGTGCACCGGAATTGCCATTAGTACCGACTTGATTAAACATAAACGCTCGACGAGGGTAGCAGATTTGGTTTCC
Source organism: Oryza meyeriana var. granulata (assembly GCA_003991445.1). Lineage (NCBI taxonomy): Eukaryota > Viridiplantae > Streptophyta > Magnoliopsida > Poales > Poaceae > Oryza > Oryza meyeriana. Next base: position 71,140 of record RYFJ01000475.1, on the reverse strand, counting down.
ATCCCACCACCTTCTTGGAAAGGCGGTCAAGCATAGGCTGAATTTATGCCTTGGTTGGCTTGCACATAGATAGAGGCAGCCCTAGGTATACAATTGGGAAGGGCTCGATCCTGCACCCCAACACCTCCTGTATCTCATCAAGTTGGTTACCCTCGCAGCTGATTGGAGTGAGAGTGCTCTTGGCAAGGTTTGTTTTCAATCCTGTGGCAGCCCCAAATAGGTCAAGGATGCTTCTCACTGCTGCTGCTTCATCATGTGTTGGTTTGAAGAAGATGACTGCATCGTCGGCATATATGGAGATGTTAGGTATCTGTTTCCTGGCCATCATCTTGGCAAGCAGACCCTTCACCTCTGCCTTAGCAAACAATGCTTGCAGCATATCCATCACAAGCACAGAGTAGCTGTGACAAGGGATCACCTTGCCACAAACCCCATGCCGGTTTGAATGGTTCGCAGTCTGCCCCATTGATCCTCACACATGTCTCGGCAATTAGGAGCAGCGCTGCCACCAAGCTTCTCCACCGAGGACCGAAACCCCGATACCTTAGCATGTCCAACAGGAACCCCCATGAGACTGTGTCAAACGCTTTAGTTATATCCACCTTGAAGAGGATAATAGACTTCTTGCTGCGATGGAAAAGCTGTGCTAGCCCCTTGACAAATATGAAGTTCTTGTGAATGGATCTTCCCCTGATGAAGGCTGACTGCGTGTGCGACACCAACTCCCCCATCCTTGGTGCAAGTCGTAGGGCCATGACCTTAGCTGCCAGTTTAGCAAAACCGTGGATGAGACATATGGGGAGGTAGTTCCTGAGCATGGTTGGCGCCTCCTTCTTTGGTAGCAGGGTGACTTAGCTGTATTCAGATATGCAGGGTTCTAAGTGTTCCCGCTATGTAACTTTGCCAATGCTGCCATGACATCCAGCTTGATAGTTGGCCAATAGGACTGGTAAAGCATTCCAGTAAAACCGTCTGGCCCTGGTGCCTTCTCATTGGGCATGCCCTTGATTGCTTGCCAAACCTCTTCACTCCAAGTCTTCCAAGTTGGTGCGTTGGAGCTGTATTTGTTGGAACACAATCTACTTGCTGTCTTCTGCCGCCGCACCCATCACACCCTAGAAGTAGCATCTGACCATAGCTTGCAGGTCTTGTTGCATCGAAGCAATCTATCCCTCGTGCTCGAGCAGGGGGATGAAGAGTTATCTCTGTCTTTCTCTAACCTTCATATAAAAGTATGAAGTGTTTGCATCTCCCTCTATTAAAGCTCGGATGCATGCTCTTTGCCTTACCCTGATTCTTTCCAAGGATGCCAGTGCCAGACATTTGCCTTTGAGAGCCGTTCTTAGCCTTCTTTCTTCCTCGAACAACTCTCTCACCTCTTGCGCCACATCTAACCTCAGAATAATGCCATTTGCTATCTGTATCTGTAATCTAAATCTACTGATCTTTCTTTGGCCCCATATGCTCAAGTGCTTGCACAACCTTGCCATCTTCGCATAAAGAACTATGTAAGGGTCTTCACTGTCCACCGCCTGCTGCCAACCTTGCTAGACCACTTCAACAAAATCATCTAACTTGGTCCAAAAACTTTCGAATATGAAACTTCTCTTCCTGTTCGAGATGTCACCACATGTGAGGAATAGAGGGCAGTGATCTGACCTAGACGTGCTTAGTGCCTGCAGAAAGGATTCTGGGAAGGAGTCTTCCCATTGAGCTGTGACAAACACCCTGTCTAGTTTTACCAAAGTTTCGCTCTGTTTCTCGTTGCTCCATGTATACCTTCTCCCGAACAGATACAACTCTTGAGCTCGAGTTCATTGATTTTGTTGCAGAATGCATTCATCAGCCGTCTATTGATCATATTGTTATTTTTGTCCACTGTTGAGGTGATCAAGTTGAACTCCCCAGCTATCATCCATTCCCCTTGACAGACTGCTTTGATCTCCATCATCTCTTCCATGAAGACCATCTTGTCGTCGTTACTCTGCGGTCCATAGATAGTGGACTGAAACCACGATCTCCCTCTCGAAGCCACTTGATTTTAATAGAGATCGACCACTGGCCATCATGAACTACATTTCCTCTAAAGAGATCAGTTTTCCACGCCACTATTACACCTCCTCTAGTGTGCACCGCCGGCAGAGCAATAGAAGCATCAAAGCCAGGCCCACAGAGCTCATACACTATGGTCGCATCGACCTTATCTAACTTAGACTCTTTAATGCAAACCACAGTAGCATTATAACTAAGAACTGACTCTTTTACTAGGGACCTCTTGGCCAGATTATTCAGCCTCCTCACGTTCCACACCAAAAGACTAAAATCTGACATGATGACTGCACCTGGGCTTTGGTCCTTCCACGGCCACGCGGGCAGATCAAGCTGGCGAGGCAATCGCCGCTGTCGCCGCCGTTGTTGCGGCTATTTCCCTAGGGAGCTGTTGGCCACGGGTGGAGATGTCAATGTCGAGCAGCCCGGCTATCACCTCGACGTGTTGCGGTGACAACGGATGGTCAAAGAAACCAATATACCGTCGCATGGCCTCCTGGTCCGCATCATCTTCTTCCTCGATTATCCCCAGCTTCTTCATTGTTACTTTTTGTGCCTTGGAAACGACATGCCTGCGAGCCCCTCTCCCTTGGCTGGCCACCCGCGGGCTCCGCCTAGGCGTGAAGTTGGCAGGGATAGAGTTGCGCCCCCAGGATTGGGTGGCCGGCACCGACGCCGGTGGTCTCCTCCCTAGGATGGAGGCAGGCAGTGACCTGGATATTGACTGAAGGAAATCCCCAATCTAGGAGGATGGGGTGACTTGATGAGGTTGGGTCGGAGTTGGAGTGGTCACCGTAGGAGTTCTGGAGGCTGGTACATCCCGCTCCTTTGGGCTTCACCCTTGGGCTACATCTGCTAGGCTGGTCTGCGTGGCTGGGCCATGGACTGTAATATTCTGAAAAGTGTGAAATAAAAATCGAAAACGAAAAATCGGAACCAATAAAAACTTTTGCGAAAAGCTACATCATGCTAGGTTTCCATGAATTTATTTTATTATTATTCTTGCCAGTGCCAAAAGCTATCTTGCGTAAATACCAAACCTATGGCAAACCCTAAAATAATTAGTAGGAATACTAGGGTTTTTCCCCTCCCCAAAACTATTCTTTTAAAAGAGAAAATATTAGAGTAATAAACCTCAGCCTTTTGGGCCAATTAGCCTCACTGGGCCAACCCTTTTCCCTCCCTTTCTTTCTTTTCCTTTCTCATTCCCTAGCCTACAGCAGTGGCAGCAGTACTGGGCCGTGGCCCAGCTAGTGTCGAAGCAGGCCACCGTCGCCGCCCGCTAACCTGCCCTTGGGCGCGCATCCGCCCATTACCCCTTCCCTCTAGCCCTACCCATTAGTCACCGTGCCTATCCGACGGGCGCCCACACGGGACCGGCTGCGCGGTTGTCTCCCCCGATCCACGGCACCATGCCGAGCCCTACACCATACCGCCGGCTTAGCTCGCCCTGATGGGATTAGTCATCGCCGCCGCCCATGCCACTACCCCCTTGCCTGCCCCCTCTCATTGGCGCACGATGGCCCGCCATTACGGTGGTCGAGCAGTCTCTTCGCCCGGTCGAACCACACGATGACCACGGCCTCCGCGCCCCTCCTCGGTCGCCGTCGGTGATTATGGAGATGCAACACGTCGGCCCCCATCCCTCCACCTATGTCTAATCCACCCTGCTGCCCGTGCCACCCCATTAAGGCGGAAGGGCATGCCGAGACTGCGCCAGTGCCCCTCGTCGCTCCGCCATTCGCCCCTCCCGCCGCACTGTATGGACCGACGGTCCGAGACGAACCGCACCACGAGAACCCGAGATGGACCGATGGATTGTCAACCGCCTCTGCCCTCATGCACCGCCTGCCATTGCCACCAACCCGTCCTTGCTCTGCCATCTCGTCCCAACCACCGCAGTGCCTAACGGCTCTGCCGCCCGAGCCTATAAAAGACCGAGCTGACGTGCCACCCCAAATCTCACTCTAAACTCCATCCCGCCTCGGTCGACGCACCCCCTCATCGCCCTTCTTCATTGTTCGACCGCTGGGGTCCATCGCCTCGTGCTCGGACCACACCGCCGCACCACTATGCCACCACACCATCATGCCGCCGCCCTAGCGAAGTCAGAAGAACCACGACAACCCGCCGCCGCACAGTAGCAGACGACCCCAGGAGCTGGAAGAGACGATCCCGTCACCGCCCGCGAGCTCCACTTCGCCGTCCCCAAATTTTGGCCCAACCACCCGTGCTCTGCTCCGCTCCGCCTCAGCCACAACTCGGATTGTGCCGCTTGCCAGCTGCCGTACGATGAGCCATCTCGCCAGCTACTCCCCTTCTCCCTCTGGTTTTTCCGACGGCGGAATCGCTCCCGATTACACCGCCTCGCCGCTACAATTGTCACGCCATCCCCGTCTGGTCTCACGCACCGTGGTCTGCCACTCTTCTCGGACCGAACCCCCGCCCCTCCGTGGGCAATCAAGGCCCCGAACCTCGCCGCCGGCGAGGACTAGAGCCCCGAGGGCCAGCGGCCCCATTTGGGATTCCGCCGAGCCGCCATGACTCTCGGCATAGCGCGCTAGGTGTTCAGCCTCGCGCCCGGCGCAAGGAAGACGACCTGTGGACCCAGACCCAAAACGCTAATGACAGTGATTAGTTTAATTAACCCCTTAATCCTTAGACTGACATGTGGGCCCCCTATCATTAGCGGAATATAATTAAAATTAAGTTTAAACCATGTGCCACTAACACCTGGGCCCCACTCATAGTAAAAGAATTATAATCACGCCCCTTGCCCCCTGTGTCACGTATCTATTGGTCCCGGGCCCCCAAGTCAGTCGAGTTGATCTAGCCAATCGGGACCCCGGTCCCACCTGTCAGTGACGGGCCGACCAGAGTAGGATCCCTCTCTCTCCCGCTCTAGGGCCCACTTGTCAGAGAGAGAGCCAGATGTTCACTAAGGAAAACAATTCAAAAAATAAAAGGAATATTCCAACAGTGCACTTTTCCATTAATTCGATTTAATTCAAATTTGAATCTTCTAAAGCCCATAACCCCCTCATTTTACATCCAAATTGAGTGAAACTTTCACCAAAATTCATCTAAAATCAGGATCTACCCAATGGCACTGGTTTGGTATTTTTCCCCTTTTTCTTTCTATTTATTCCTTATTATTTTGTATATCGACCTAGAGGTTTAATAGTCGCTGTATCCGATTAGGGTATATTTGCTACGACGAAACCCCTGACGCAGAGGAGGACATTGCTGTAACTGAGCAAGGCAAGTCATCACGCCCTGCTCCTTGAACATGTTATACCTATTGTGAAAATATTTGTTTACAAATAAATTGCATGCTATATGGAAATCGCGTACCTAAATTCTCATTTTTAAGCCATACCTTGATATTGATCCATATTCCTTGATGCCGTATACTATGTTACCTACGCGAGTCAAGTAATGACAAGGCTTAGTGTTGCTTATTAGAATTTTCCGCATTCTATGATTAATATCTGGATGGGGACGATCATTCTGGGTAGAGGACGATCGTCATTTCATGCAAGTGGAGACATGAAATGCCACTCGCAAGTCACCCAGGGAACTGTTTGCGAAAACCAAAAGCTAAGAAACAAAACTGTTTTCGATCGGGGCGGCATGGATTGATTTGGGTGGTTCTGGGAAAAGCAAGCGCCGACCCTGGTCAATTAAGAACCGAGTCAAGAAAACAGGTAGGAAACGAACCGAGTACGACCACATCTTTTTTATGAGAATAGACCTGGAAGAGTAGGTGACCCGAGTGAGGCGGCACCCCAGTCATGGTTGGTTCTACACATGAAGAGTATGATATGGTAAAGTGTTGAATTGTTGGGAATATGTTTGACGTCTAAACTTAAAAACACACCCTAAGTATATATATAGTGTACTTCCTAGATTCCTCGGGTTCCAGGACTCCTCTCACCACTAGCTCGAGGCGTTGGGTGCTAAGGGTGCATGAGGGCTCACAGTCCTTGGAGCGGGTGCCACAACACTAGGAAAACTGAAAGACCAGGCCGTGACGGGTCTTATGTGTTGGGCAAAGTCACGGGTTGTGGGTAAGGTGTACATCCACTGCAGTGTGACTAAAACTAAACTATTCAAATAGCCGTGCTCACGGTTAAAGGAGCATCGAGACTTGTACTAATCTTGACTAGACTCTGAATTTCTCTTAAAACTTGGCTAGGCAGGGGTTGGGTGAATATGGGAACTTACCCGGATTATGGTAAAGTGGCTAGGACATGGCTAAACAAGCAAGCACGGGGGGTAAACTGAACCAAGTGAGGTTTGCCAAGGTGGACCCAGGCCCCGGGGCAAACTAAACAACCTTTCTTGAGTGCTACGTTTTGATAAAATGGCTAGTACATAGGTTTGTGAAAAGAATTGCGAAAACTGGCTTTACGCAAATCACCCTTGGCCCCCTTTGAACCCTATGTGCATTAAATCATGTTGTAGTGGTGGCTTGCGAGTACTCTAATTACTCATTGTTGCTCAATCCCCCTTTTAGAAATAGATGCCAGTGATGAACCGTCCAAGATCGGGTAGGAGGACGAAGGACCAAAGGAGGTGCAGTAGGATGCAAGTCGCTAGTCGAGTGCCTGTGGACTAACACAGGGCCACCGCCACTTAAGCTTCTACTACCGTACCTAGTCTTTTGCTAGTTTACCCTATGTTGGTTGGTTATGTTTACTTAGGGCCCTACTCAGGTAATCCCCTTTTGTAATCACTAAATGAATGTAAGACTCTATGGCATTGTACGCAATGGTGCCAGTTGTGTTATGCATGTGTCAAACTACCGATCCAGGGATTTGGCACGCAATGCCCGAGAGGTTTCTGGTCTCAAAAACCGGGGGCCGACATGGACCATGGCATGCGAGCCCCCCCGGAGCGGGCTTTGAGGCCCAAATTCACTTGGCCTTCTAGAGTATACCCTCATCCCACGTGCAAAACCCGCTTCATGTAACTCGAACGATAGTTTCCCACCGAGCGCCTGGGACGGCACTTCTCTCGGCGCCTTGTGAATCCTTGCCATCAATGCTGCAGATACACTGCCATCAATGGATGATCTGCGAAGGATAGCTTCTTGGCAATAGTGGCCACCACGTCATGTGCCAACCTTGGCCTACCGCCTACCAGAGCCATGGGAGGGAGAGCTAATGCTTCGGCGACCTTGAGTCCTGTGGCGCAGACATCTTTCTGCTGGTCCACGAGCTCCACGTCCACGGGGCCGCATTGAGACCAGCAGCCGCCCATTTGCTCTTCCTCCGAGAGCCCCATCATGGAGCTTGGCGGGGCGTTCCAACCTTGGCTGCCGAAGGAGGCTGCATCATCTTCCTAGAACATGTCATCATCACTATCCTCTGCGTCCGCCGAGAGAGGTTTTGTGACGATCGCCGGCCTAAGCGGCCGGGCCTATGGCGAGAACCACACCCCGTCACTCTGGACTGCATGAAACATCGCTAGATTTCCCTCCACCGCTATCACAATCCCAGCTGCCTGCACCTCACTACTACAAAAATGGTTTTTCTAGGTGACACCCCTTTCAAAAAACAGGTGGACCGTAAAATCAGCTGCATGTGCTAAGTTTACCGGATTCTTTGATTATTGACCACCTGTGAAAATCAATTTTTACAGGCGGACCTCTAAGTGGGCTGCCTGTGAAAATAGTCATATTTTCACAAGCGGCCCACTTAGAGGTCGCCTGTGAAAATTGATTTTCGCTGGCGGACCTTTAGGAGGGCTGCCTATGAAAATAGGCAGACCACCTAAAAATAATAGGCTGAGGGGAAGCAATCTTTGGTCCGGTCCTCTCAGCTCTCACTCTCCCTAGATATCTCCTCGATCCAATCGATCCAGATCGGCAGTGGCAGCGAAGGGGAGCACGGTGGTGGTAGCGAAGGGGAGCGTGGCGGCGGGGCTAGGAGGGGGACGACCACCGCTGCGATGGCATCGGCTACAGGCGAGGGGAGGTCGTCCACGGCGCTGGCGGCTAGATCCGGGCGAGGGGAGGTTGGCCATGGTGCCCGTTGCCGGATCCGGGCGAGGAGAGGTACACGGTGCCGGTGATCCAAGCGAGGGGAGGTCGTCCATGACGTTCGTCGATGGCGGCGGACCTTGGTCGACTCGGCGATGATGACCACGCCAACAACGGCGACGACTGCGGCTTGTTGGTTGGCGTCGACGGCAGCTTCAGTGGCATCCAAGCAAGCTCGTTGACGACGGTGGCGGCAGGATCTAGGGTTCCTGGGGAGCTAGTGTTCCTGGAATTTTTTTGTATTTATATTTTTTTTGCCAAAAATCCATTTTCGCAGGTGATCGTCTGTTTGTGAACATCTATTTTCGCATGCGGTGGTAGAGCCACCTGTGAAAAATCGACTATTTTCACTGATCTTTAGTTGTAGGCAGACAGTCTAACCGCCAACAAAAATCTATTATAGCCGCCAGCAATTTGCCTTTTCCTAGTAGTGCCTCCATGTCTCTTTCTGCTACTTTGCCTTCTACACAAACTGGTTCAGTACCCAAGTCTTCTGATTGGTCATGGCCCTCACCATGATGGCTTTCCTTTATTTCTGCTGTGTCCTCATCCTCGAGTCTCTTTATCTTAGAGTTTTTGTTTACGCTGTGTCGACATCTTATTCTCTGATCGAGTCTATCTTTGCCGTGTGCGTCCACATAATCCTGTCATTTGCCGTTTTCCTTCGTTGTTAGCCAAGGTCTTTCCGTAGCTTTATTGATGGATTTTCTTCGTCATCTTGGTACTGAACGCTGCTTTGCTAGCTGCTCTTGACCAACGATATTCTTTTGTTTTCATCGCCACGACTTCATCCATGTGCTTCGTTTTGCACTTCTTTGGCTTCATTCGACAGGTCTTCAAGGTTTCACTCTTCGACGACATTTTGCAGAGTTGGCTGTATTAGCTTTATATTGTCTAAGTTTTAGTACTTACTGTCATCTTTTTCAGATGTAACGCTATTGCACACGCCTTGCATTTAAGGGGGTGTTAAGAATATAGAGTCCTTTACATATATAGATTATTTCTTTACATATTTAGGTCTCTTGTACTCCTATATATTGCCTCCTTGGGGCTATTATTCAAGATAAGCTATATTTATAACACATTGTATTTATAAAATAGCATGCAATTACTTTTGCATACAAAGGACATTCCAGGGCTCTGCACAAGTTTCTTTACCAAATGGAAATTGGGGACTCGGTGAATGTGCATGACTTCCTTATCCTTTTAGATTGCATTTCACGTTGCACACAGTCAGGGTCACCGTGTTCTTTTTTTCGAGGAATCTGGATCGCCGCGTTAGTTACTCTTTGTTGTAACTTTTGATTGGTCTTGTTTGCTGTCAAAAAACAAAGCAAACGAAATTTGTTTATACCCAACTGGTCTTGAAATCAATCGCCAAAATGTGTCGTCTCACCTAAGTTGGTTTCACAGGCAACTTATCACCAACAACCATCACACGCACGCAAAAGAAGGAAACTTATACTGAAAATGCTCTCTTGATTCTTGGTCTCAGTATATTATTGTACGTGTGCACATAAATCCATCGATGGACATCACTAGTAAAATTATTCGTCATATGCAGCACACGACATGCAACGGGTGCAAGATCGATCGACTACCGTTATTTTGAGCCATAACACTATATCTTTCATTCCTTCCACCACTTAGTCTAGATTTAGATTCATAGTATTACGATATATTACATCTGATTTTAGTTTTTTATATTTTAAGACGGAGAGAGTAACATTTTGAGTTGCTTATAGGATGGTGTTTTTAGTGTGAATCCTTTCTTGAGTCGATGTCTATCTCTTCTTTATGGATGAAATAAGACAGAGTTTCTGTCTTTATTTTTTTTCAAAAATACTCCGTTAATTTTACTAGTCACATCATGCAGTTACTACCCAGGGCATGCAAGAGCATAATTGGATCAAGCAATGGATGGAACAGCGCGTGAAGATGATGACGGAGGCTGATAATCTGGGTAGCCGCAGCTGTGAGAAAATGTGGAAGCGTTCTCACTTCTCACGAGGCCGCGTAACTTTGTTAATATAGCCGCTAAATCACGGTGAGATGATTACATGGTAGTTGCAATTGATTAGGGATGTATCTTCCTATTTTAGATAAATCTAATCTTATCATTCTATCTTTGGATACAAACTAATTCTATCTATTATCCCCCCTCAATCATAACTTACATAAGTTGAGATTGTGCTTAAATATATCTAACTTACGACTACACAACGCCTTTGTGAAGCTATCAGCAACTTGATCATTTGTAGAGATAAACCTTACTTCTAGGAGCCTTTGTGCTACTCGTTCACGTACGAAGTGATAATCCACCTCTATGTGTTTTGTCCTAGCGTGAAATACCGGATTAGCCGACAGATATGTTGCGCCAATATTGTCGCACCAAACCTGAGCAGCCGGTGGACTTGGGACCTTCATTTCTTGTAGCAAAGTTTGAATCCAAATTATTTCTGCAGTAGCGTTGGCCAAGGACTTGTACTCGGCTTCTGTACTCGACTGAGACACTGTCGCCTGTTTTCGTGCACTCCAAGAAACAAGGTTACAGCCAAGAAAGATAGCAAAGCCACTTGTGGAACGCCAGTCATCGCACTGCCGGCCTAGTCAGCATCCGAGAAGGCGCTTACAAGAGTAGATGAATTTTTCTTGATCTTCAATCCGGTACCAAGAGTGTATTGCAAATACCTGAGAATTCTTTTAACAGCAGTCCAGTGATCCATTGTTGGTGAATGAAGGAATTGGCAAACCTTGTTTACTAAAAAAGAAATGTCCGATCTTGTTAGGGTTAGATACTGAAGAGCTCCAACCATACTTCTGTAACGTGTTGCATCTTCCGGCCCAAGTGCATCTCCTTGTTGCAGTGACAGTTTTTCTGATGTGCACGAAGGAGTTACCGCCGGCTTACAATTCGACATATTTGCCCTCTTAAGCAAATCTGATGTATATTTGTTTTGGGACAGTAGAATTCCATCCTTCGTTTTTGAGACCTCAATTCCAAGAAAATAGTGCAAGTCTCCGAGATCTTTTAGGGCGAATTCTGCTCCAAGATCTTTAAGTAAGGCTGTCACTGCACTTTGGGAGGAGCTAGCCACTATAATATCATCCACATATATTAGCAGGTATATTGTGACTAAGCCCTTGTTATAGAAAAACAGTGAAGTGTCGGCCTTAGAAGAATGGAATCCAAGTTGCTACAACTTGTGACTTAATCTAGCAAACCATACTCTAGGTGCTTGTTTAAGTCCATATAAAGCTTTGTCCAACTTACATATATGTTGTGGCATCATTTTATCTTCATACCCTGGGGGTTGTTTCATGTAGACTTCCTCCTCAAGAACACCATGAAGGAACACATTCTGTACATCAAGTTGCCTGAGACACCATCCCCTACTTACTGCAATGGAGAGAACAACTCGAATGGTTGCTGATTTAACTACGGGACTGAACGTGTCCTCGTAATCAATTCCATACCTTTGCTTGAATTCTTTAGCAACGAGACGAGCCTTATATCTATCAAGTGACCCATCAGCCTTCTTTTTGATCTTATAAACCCACTTGCAATCAATTATATTTCTTCCTTCACTAGCCGGTACAAGGTGCCAAGTTTTGTTCTTGATTAGTGCATTGTATTCACAATCCATAGCTTCTTTCCACTGTTCATTTTTCAGTGCCTCATCAACACTTTGTGGTTCTCCTGAAACTGTCAAAAAATTGTATCTAATCTGACCATCAGTGTAAACTTTTGGTTTAGTGATACCACTTTGTGACCGAGTGTGTGGCCGAGTCGGTCCAGGAGCCACAGATGATCCCACTGCCTCAGTTTCTGAGAGGGAGTGCGGGAAGCTTATTCCAGGCACAGCGTCCTGATTTGCTGCGAGCTCCTCAGCGCTAATGCCGAGAGAATCCTGCGCTGACTCTGACACATGCATCAGCAATCCTAAGGTTGGTTTGCCTGCCACTGTGTCGGATGCAGCAGGAAAATCCTGTTCGGCGCCGGTGTTATCAAATGAATTTTGATCATAACTGTCATAAGAAGCTGCTAAATTTTCACCAAAATTATCAGTAACATTAGGAGAATTTTGCACATTAGTTAACTGATCACTTGATGGTTCACCCCCTTGATCAGAACGAGGAAGTAAGTGAGGAAATAAAAGAATTTCAGATCGGAGTGGAGCACCGGCATTGGAATGAAGTTTGGTGAAAGGAAACACATGTTTATCAAAAATAACATCACGAGATATGTAAACTCGTCCCGTGGAGACTTGCAAGCATTTATATCCCTTATGCAAGGGGCTATAGCCAAGAAAAACGCATTGTTGAGAACGAAACTCGAGTTTTCTAGAGTTGTAGGGATGGAGATTGGGCCAACACGCACACCCAAAGACACGAAGAAAAGAGTAATCAGGTTTTTGATTGAACAATCGTTCTAAGGGTGTGGAGTGTTGGAGGACTCGACTAGGAGTTCGGTTGATCAAGTAGGTGGCGGTGATGAAAGCTTCATCCCAAAATTTGAGTGGCATTCCGGCATGTGCTAGAAAGGAGAGCCCAACTTCTACAATGTGGCGATGTTTTCGTTTTGCGAAGCCATTTTGTTGGTGAGCATGCGGGCAAGAAACATAGTGGGTGATGCCTATTTTAGAGAAGTAGGAATGTAATTTTTCATATTCCTCTCCCCAGTCACTTTGCATGGCAATAATTTTCTGGTTGAGGAGTCGTTCTACAAGAGCCTGAAATTCTTGGAACTTTTGCAAGACATCAGACTTATGTTTTATTAAATAAATCCAAGTGAACTTGCTGTAATCATCAATGAAGCTGACATAATATGTTTTTCTGCCCATAGAATTAGAATCTGGAGTAGGACCCCAAACATCGGAAAAAAAATAAGATCTAGAGGAGCAACAGAGACACTTGATGACACAGGATATGGGAGTTGATGGCTCTTGGCCTGTTGGCAGGCATCACACACAGACTCATTATTAGATTCACCGGAATACAAAAGATTATTCCTAGAAATAACTTGACGAACTATAGTATGAGAAGGATGACCGAGCCTATCATGCCACTGGACCAAGGAGGGTTTTGTAGTATGGAACACCTGCTTCTGATTGTTTGATGTGGGTGTTGGAGGAAGGAGGTAGAGCCCATCTTTACGTCTGTCTCGAAGAAGAACTTTCTGAGTGATGAGGTCCTTGATCAGGAAAAAATTAGGATGAATTTCAAAGAAGGCATTATTGTCCGCAGAAAATCGGCACACGGATATCAAGTTTTTCTTTGTATCAGGAGAATAAAGAACATTGTTGAGATGCAATTTTTGGTAGGGAGTATTGATTTGAGCGTGACTAGTATAACTAATGCGCATACCTGAGCCGTTGGCCGTGTGGATCTGGTCTCCACCATGATACTTCTCCCGTACACTTAGCTTGTCAAGTTCTCCCGTTACGTGATCCGTCGCGCCCGTGTCAACGTACCAATTCGTATCAATCCCGTAGGACCGACATGCCGAGTTGACTATCTTCTCCTGTGGGGTAAAATCAGGATCAAAACGGTGCCAACAAGTGCCAACAATATGTCCTAGCTTGCCACAAAGTTGGCATGTTGGTCGCTCGCCTCCGCGCCCTGCAGCTGGTGCTTGTCCACCGCCGCGACCACGACCGGGATAACCACGGCCACGCCCGCGACCACGTTGATTTCCACCTCTTCCAAAAGAGGCAGAATTTGCTGAAACTTGATATGTGCCTTGGTGAGGGTCATTCCTTCCTTCAAAGCCCAGCATCTGACCATATAGCTCGGCCACTGTGATCGGTTCCGTTCGTGCTGAAATGGCCGAAACCACCGACTCGAAATCAGCGTCGAGTCCAGCGATTATGTACGCCACCAGATCTTCTTCGTCAATTGGCCTTCCTCCGGTTGCCATCTCATCACCTAAAGCTTTCATCTTGGTAACATATTCATTAACAGACATATTACCTTTCTTTGTTGTTGACAAGGCGATCCGAGTGTTGATGGATCTTGCCTGAGTTCCTGAAGAGAAGATTTGCTCGAGGGTTCTCCACAGCTCTGCCGTCGTGGCAACCAACACCACCTGCGTCATGATGTCGCGTGTCAGGGATGTCATGAAATATCCAAGGACTTGCTGGTCCTCAGCCATCCACTTGACGAATTCTGGGTTCGTCTTCTTGATCATCGTGTCTTGTTGTTTTTCTTCAATCTCCTTTGAAGGAGCAACGATCGAGCCATCAAGGTACCCAAACATCTGGGCTCCTCTAATGGCAGGGAGAATCTGTGCTTTCCATAGGAGATAGTTGTTCTTTCCTAGCTTCTCTGTCACCAGCACGCCAAACGGCGATCCACCGGCTAGAGCTGAGGAAGAGGATGCGCTCATAGCTAACGATAGATGTATCTGTGAGGAGGTCGCTCTGATACCATGTGAGAAAATGAGGAAGCGTTCTCACCTCTCACGAGGCCGCGTAACTTTGTTAATATAGCCACTAAATCACGGCGAGATGATTACATGGTAGTTGCGATTGATTAGGGATGTATCTTCCTATTTTAGATAAATCTAATCTTATCATTCTATCTTTAGATACAAACTAATTCTATCTAACAGCAGCAGCAGAAGACGTCTCCGTCGGGATAGGTCTTGCAGCGGGAGCCAACAGGGTTCCAGCCGAGGTCATGGCACCGTATCTTACACCCCGTGTCCCAGCAGCCCTCAGCTCTGAAGCACTGACATCCATATCACTCGGCCGATGGGAGCTTGCCACCGTCGACGATGCAGCCATGGTGACAGTGGTGAGGAGGAACATCATCAACAGCGACACGACGGCGGTGATGGCAGGCTTCCTTGAGCGTGCGGCAAGCTGTAGCGGTGCCACGATCGATTGATGGAGAGTATATGTAGCTATATATATAGCTTCTAGATTAGATGTATATGCTGCAAATGTGGTTGGCTTCTTCTCTTGAATAGTATAGGGAGAAAAATATTATTGCATAGGATAATTGTATTGAGCCTTGGGAGCCGGTATATATACGAGGTACACGGGTAGAGATAAGGAAGGATTAGAGATAAGAAAAGAGTCCATACAAATTAATATTATCCTAATATATCTCGAACTACCATATACTCTAACTTCTTGTTCTCATTAGATTTGTGGGTGGGAAGCTCGCTTATATAGACAAGAGTCACGAGTAGATTGCTATCTTGAGCAACCAATTCCTAACATTTTATTCACAGCTACACATTTTTTTTGATCTTATTCACAGCTACACTTTTTATGTCATGTCACTAGATACCCTATAATACACCAACTACTTTTACTCATCCCCATACTTCGTTCTTCAAATCCGACGACGTATCTCCATCCGAGTTAATCCAACGGTTCAGATCGCACCCCCCGCACCCGCACCACCAAACCCCATCCCCCAGCCCCGCACCCCTCTCCCTTCCCCGCACCCTACTGCGACGTTCCGCCGCCAGGAACCACATTCTCCCCGTACCCCTCTCCTGCAGCGGGGAACCCTACCGCGCACGCCGCTGCCGAGAATCCCACCGCGTCACACCGTCGCCGGGAACCACCTTCTCCCCCGCGTGGTAGCCACCTTTCTCGTGACGCTCCAGGGATGCCTCCTTTCTCCTGATCGTGCTCCTCCCCTTTCCCTAAACCCTAGACCATTTCCTGCCTCCCAGCCGCCCCCCGCTAGCCGCCGTGCCGCCGGGCACCCTCTCCCATCCTCCTCTCTCTCCTTCTCCCTCTCTCCTCTCTTCTCCACCAGATCTTGGAGCGCCACTAGTGGCAGATTGACGGTGAACAAGTTGGGTGCACGAATGTAGCGACGCCGACACTTGGGCAGAGTAGATCAGATGATGGTGACTCGTGGGAGTGGCTGATTCGGTGGCAGCCACTTGCATGGATGGCCTTCTGGCTTTGGTGATGCGCGGGTTCGACGGTCTGCTCCCCCGCTAAGGTGCTTCGCCGATCTGCTTCCCTGCCGAGGAAGCACCTCGGTCTTGGCCGTCATCTCCTTACTCTAGAAGATTTTGTGGGTATGCAAATAACAATGAGCCAATGACTGGTAGGCGATCTTTCTGTATATGCCAGTTTCCTTGGTGGCAGCAAAAGATTATGTTTCTGAACTGCACATTCACCTGTGACCCTCATGATTGGACCAGCACCATCCCCATCGGGGTTGATACTGATGCGCTCTACCATGTGGCAGCCTGCCTGCAGATTTCTGCTCTCGTGTCTTACAACTGAAGTAAGTTTGGGAGATCACAAGGTCAGGTCTGCACCAGCTAGCTGTCCAGCTTTTGGTCTCTTGCTGCCATTAGTATAAGATATGACATAGCTGATTGATTTAACTTTGTCATGTTGCTCTCATCAAATTGACACACCATATATATGTTGTGTCTGTTATTTGTTATTCAAGTAATAAATTCAAGCTTATCGCGAATGCCTCTAGCATTTCTCCTCTAGCTTCAATTATAGCTTTTTTACGATAATGGAAATCAATCCAGAGATTCAATTATAGCTAGGCAGTTCATAGACAATAGACTGCAAGACTGAACTTCTGCAACTTGTACAAAATAAGTGCCAGCTTACTTCAGCAAACTTTCTGTTAGTTGTGTATTCTGCAACTTGTTTGCAGTACCAAGTTATAATGATCTTAATGCATCAGTTCCTGTATTAATAAATAATGTCTCTATAAACTAATTAGGACCATGTTACAGTGCTGTGAGCTGCATCTCAGTTGCAGAACAGGACAGTGTGACTATATATGCCTGCATTGGAAAGAGAGAACTGATGGAGTCAATCAACACCTAATAGGGTCAGTAAATAATTGGGCTTGTCTGCTAAGAACAAATGTTATAAAAAGAAACTGTTGTGTTATTGTTTGCTAGCAAAATTCACACAGTGATGGGAGAGGATAAGCCTGTGGTTGTGTCTATAAGGTATTATTTATCTGAGCCTCTCTTTTTCATTTGTAATTTTTTATCTGAGCCTGCTATCAAGGAGGTCTTGGTGACTCCAAGGAGGGCCAGTGCGAGATTGGCAAGATGTGCTAGTGGTCACTTGTTGGAGAAAGCTGAAAAAAGAAAGGCATGGATGAATCTTGAATGGCTTTCAGGTAACAAATCTAATAATTCGTTTTTGTCCTTCTCCAATTCTTCAATTTTTGAGAACTTGCATAACATAGGGGTAGACCTAGGAAGTTGTAGTGAGATGATTTCAAACTCTATTTTTTCTCTTAAAATGTTGGAAGGAGAAAGAGTGCATACTAGGGTTGAGGCAAAACTTGAGAATAGTGAGGATTTAAATCTTGATTTGAGGTCGGAAGAAGATGAGGAATTGAATAACCTAGTCCTTGGTTACTTTGGTGGTGATATAATGGACGATGTTATGGATAGGGAACCCAATCACCTAAGTTGTGATACACATAAGGGTCCCAAAAGTTACAAGACAAAAGTAGCCCTAAGAGGTGAAAGGAAAAAGAGGGTTAGATTAGCTAGAAATAATAAAAATTGCCTAACATGAAAGGAATCTTCTGGAATAGCAGAGGTCTTAATGACTTAGCTAAATTTAGATCTCTTTCAGAGACTACAAAGGAGCAAAAGCTAGACTTCATTGCTCTTTTGGAAACAGGCAAGAATAATTTCTCAAATTATTATCTAAAAAATATATGTAGGGGAAAATAATTTATGTGGCATTGGACTAGACCAAAAGGCAGGTCCGAGGGAACACTGTTGGGAGTGGATTTGGAAATGTTTGATGTGGCTACCATAGATGAGGGAGATTTTTATGTAAAATTTCATGTGTGAAACAAGGTGGATGGTTTTCAATGAATCCTTGTAGCTGTCTATGGTGGTTGGGGGAGATTTTAATATCATAAGAAACCCTAGTGAAAAAAGTAATGATAGGTACAATGATAAATGGTCCTTTTTTGTTTAATGTTGTCATATATAGCTTAAACTTGAAAGAATTAGAGCTCTCGGGGCATAAATTCACTTGGGCCAACTCTTTGGAGATACCAACCTATGAGAAACTAGATAGGGTGCTTATGAATATCGATTGGGAAAAGAAATATCCGCTTACTACGGTTAGAGCCTTAAATAGAGACCTTTCGGATCATACACTTTTGCTACTTGATACGGGAGCTGGTACTCATGCATCTAAACAACCTTTGTTCAAGTTTAAGCTTGGATGGTTGTTAAGGGATGGCTTTGATGAGGTAGTAGTGGAAGCCTAGAGGAGAGAAAACAAAGGGTCCTCGGCAATTGAGCGTTGGCAAAATAAAATCCGTAAAGCAAGGCAATTTTTGAAAGGTTGGGCTAAGAATACGAGTAGGGCATATAAGAAAGAGAAGGCCGAGTTGAGGTTGAGAACAGATGAGCTTGATAAGAAAGCGGAGATACAACTGCTGACTCGGCAGGAGTTGGACCTTAAGAATTACTTGAGAAGTAGACTTGCTCAGTTGTTGAGAGAGGAGGAAATAAAATGGTATCAAAGGGCAAAGACCAAACACATAATTGAAGGGGATCGAAACACGAAATATTACCATATGATTGCAAATGGCAAGCATAGAAAGGCTAAGATATTTCAGCTTGAGCAAGAGGAAGGGGTAATTAAAGGGGATGAACATTTGAAAAAATACATCACTAATTACTATAAGGATCTTTTTGGCCCGCCGGAAGAAAATAACTTTTCTATGGTGGAACCACAAAGAGAGGACATTGCTCAGGTATCGAGGTTGGAAAACAAGGTGCTAACTAAAAAATTCACGGAGGACAAAGTAAAACATGCTATTCTTCAAATGGAACATAACAAGGCTTTGGGACCTGATGGTTTCCCAGCGGAGTTCTATCAAGTATTCTGGGAGGTGATTAAAGAGGATCTTATGGCTGTCTTTAGGGATTTCCATAAAGAGAGATTGCCTCTTCATAGCCTGAATTTTGGTATCATTACTCTGCTACCAAAGCAAAAGGAAGCTAAACGAATACAACAGTACAGATCTATATGTCTACTGAATGTTAGTTTCAAAATCATCACGAAGGTAATGGCTAATCGTATAGATGAGACCATCATGAGATGCGTAGGAAAAATTTGAGCAGGGTCATCCTAAAGTTAGATTTTGAGAAGGCTTATGATAAGGTCAATTGGAATTTTCTACAACAGACGCTGAGAATGAAAGGTTTTTCTTCAAAGTGGTGTAATTGGATTGACAAAATCGTTAGAGGGGGTAGCATGGCAGTAAAGGTCAATGATGATATTGGAAATTTTTTCCAAACAAAAAAAAGGCCTAAGACAAGGGAATCCTTTATCACCAATACTATTTCATATAGTGGCGGATATGCTCGCTGTTTTAATACAGAGGGCTAAGGATCACGGGAGAGTTCAAGGGGTTGTGCCACACCTAGTTGACAACGGTCTCTCAATTCTGCAATATGCTGACGATACGATTCTTTTTATGGAACATGATCTTAAAAAGGCAAAATATCTCAAGCTTGTACTAAGTGCATTTGAGAAACTAGCCGGCTGAGACTATTCTCTTACAATAGCTGAGACGATAAAACTCTAATCATTAATGCACCAAACAATTTTTTATTGCCTTTCTTTCCTTTTCCCCACCTTCGTGCATAAAAATTTCCTTTTATAAATGCTAAGAGTCGATGTTAAGCCGATGTTAATGTTAACATCGATGTTTCTCTCTCATCTATGTCAACAAATTTACTTTATTAATAACTCTAAGAGCCTGCTAACATCGATGTTTCCCTCTCATCTTCTCTCTCTCTTCCATGTCAGCAAATTTACCTTATTAACAACTCCAAGAGCTTGCTATTAATTACTATTGTACATGCCCTAATCCTTTATATACAAGGCACAATGAAATCTTTGAGGATCAATTGTTTGCCTTTTTTTTGTCCTCTTCAACATCAAACATTCTTATATGTCTAGACTAGTTAGGCATGCACATCCCAGAAAATTTAAATATTAGCATATCAAACCAAATCTTTTTTTTTCTGGAATCAATTTAAAACCATTATGGAGTGAATTTAAAACCAAATCATCGAAAAGAGAAAATAACTGATGTTAGCTTTGCGAAATACAAAGGGTATCCTAGATTACACTATCCACAGTTGTATATGTTTTCTTGTAGATAATGGAAGAGTATTATACTCCGGTCTTTGCATCACAGAGATAATGTCTTGCTCTTATCATTGTTGCACGAATGCAATTATTTTCATGTTCTTATAGGCCACTATAAGGCTCTGAGCAAGTTCATCACCGTGTTAATTACTTGTTGTAACTTTTGATTGATCTTGTTTTCTGTGAAAAACAAAACAAACGAAATTTGCTTGTACCCAACTCCTCTTGATCAAATCAATCGCCAAAGTGGGTGTCGTCACCTGATAATTAAGTTGGCTTAATTCAGAGACAACTTAGCACCATCACACGCAAATTAAAGAAAGGAATTTCAGTGAAACTCTCTTGATTCTTGGTCTCAGTATGTTAATTATTATACGTGCCACATACATCGATCGATGTATATTATCACTAGTAAAATTATTCATCATATATATGCAGCACACGACATGCAATAATATCGGTCTACTATCATCAATTTGAGCCAAACATATGCATTATATTTTTTTGTACCTTTCACCACGCAAGCAACACATGCATTTCAACATTTTATTATCGACATCATGAGCTAGGTTACTACCCAAGCACCAGCATGCATATAATTGATCAAGCAATGGATGGAACAGCGGGTGAAGATGATGGTAGAGGAAAGCCGGGCGCAGCAGCACAATTGGTCTATACCGGGATAGGTCTTGCAGTGTGAGCCATCAGGGTTCCAGCCGAGGCCACGGCACCTTATCGCACACCCTGTGTCCACGCAGCTCCTAGCAAAGAAGCATGTTCCGAATTCTTCCGCCGCACCATTCGGCTAATGGGAGCTCACCGCCGACGTAGCCACGGCGGCGAGGAGGAACATCAGGAGCGGCACGGCGGCAGCGACGACGGCAGACTTCCTTGAGTGTGCTGCAAGCTGTAGCGCCATGATCGATCGATTGAGATGAAGAGTACGTACGTACGTACGTAGCTAGGCTATCAGCTTCTGGATTAGATGTAAACTACTGCCAATGGCTGGCTTCTTCGTTCTCCTTGGATAGATCTGTGGGAGTGAAGCTTTTGCTTATATAAAGACTTTGAGCCACAAAAGCAGATTGATATCTTGAGCAATCAATTCCTACCATTTTATTCAGATATACACTTTTGGTACCAAATCACTAGATATATATGGACATACTTTCTTTAGAGAAAAGGCATATTATATATGGACGTAGTAAAAGAAGTGCTAATATCGACATTAATTCCTACCATTTTTATTTGCTCCTCCATTATTAAAAGGCAAAAGGAAATCTTCGAGGATAAATTGCTTGCCTTATTTGTCCTCTCCAACATTAAATGTTCTTACCTAAACGTAGACTAATTAGGGACTCGCTATAAATTTTATTAAGCACATTAGATATATACTTAAGAGAGAATTATGCTTTTGACACTATTTTGAAGTCTTACTACCAATTTAACTATATTTTCTCAACTTTGCTTATTTGACCCTGTTTTTTAAAAACAAAGCTGTCGTCTGACCCTATTCCATAAAGCTAAGTCAACAGTGTTAAACTCAGGGCCAAAATGCCGCTTATGCCCTTGCTTATTTGACCTTAATTTCTTAAAAGTTTTGTTTATTTGGCTTGTATATAAAATATTTTATGGAAATTTTGATAGGTCTGTGACATATTTGACTTAGATTTGATAGATTTGCGACAAATTTGACTTGGATTTGACAAAATTATGACTGAACTTTAACACATTTGTCACAAATTTATGAAATATAAGTCAAATCTATCACAGATCTATCAAAATTTTCATCACACATTTTATATGCACTAAGAACATAAAATTGGGCCAAATAAACAAAACAATTGAGAAAGTAGGGTTAAATTCATCACCGATGGATTGGGTGAGCTTACTACCATCTTCATTGGCGTCAAATTCGCGAGTGAAGCCAGATCACTTTTGTCATGTTAAGCTTCACGGAAGGCGCAACAACTAATGTAGAATCTACAATTAGAAAGACAAACACTTTGTCCATAACAGACCAATATCGCAGCATACTGCAACATTTTGTAAACATCCAGCCAAACATTGAATCAGCTTGTTGCAACATGTAAATAGATACAAGCTCAAAAAAATGTTACTATATATGCAATAAATGAAAATACTTATTGCAACAAATAAAAAAATTCTTATTGCAACAAATGGTAACCCTTGTCTAATTAAAAGACTTGTTGCAAAAAAAAAAAGAACTGCTTCCCTGGAACAAATAAAAATCTTTTTAGCGACATAATATCTGCTCATGTGATGTAATTTAAGAAAGTACATCGCAAGGGAGAGGGCCAGAGAGCTGAAGGGGCATGTGGCGGTGGAGGCTTTCTTGCCCGTTTTAGCTATGCAACTAAGAGAAAAGAAACTTCAGAGAAAAGTAACATTTGGATGGATAGGTATGTGCGACATCTTTGTTAACAGGCCGTGGCCCATGAACGCGTTGATGGAGCGTCCGGTTGCACTCTCATGTCAGTTTGTAGAAAACAAATTAAGAAAATGAAATTACCTGTATCCAAAAAAAACTCGATCGATCGGCACTGCGACGGCGATGAAGCCGCAAGAAGAGAGGATCACTAGTAAAATTATTCATTGTTAAATACGTGATCCGAATTCTAGCATATAACATATTCGAATTACTGAATTAGTTTTTTAATAGGACTTTTAGTCTTTTCCTACTGGTACTCCTAGATTTATTTTCATATATATATATTTTTTAAGCCGCACGGAAAAGAATAATGTCCCACTGTTATTCTCAGTGTTTATAATCACACCCTCAATAGTGATCATTATTGGTCGGCGCTATGAATGTCACTATTTACGTCTATTTTTCTAACATTTAGAATATGTACTACTTGATTCTTGGCCTCGGTACGTATACCGATCGATGGATCACTAGTAAAATCATCCAGCATACATAGCTAGGTAGCACACGACATGCAATGCAAGATCGAATTTAATTAATTTGAGCCATACATTATAGCTCGTTCCTAGCTAGCTTCACCACGCACACACACATACGTTTTATTCTCCAGTTACTCCCCAAGCAAGTATGGATCAAACAACCGACGGAGCAGTATTTTGGCGGACGCCGCAGCAGCAGTAGAGGGTCGGTCGTGTCCTTGGGCCTTCAGGAGGAGCCAACAGGGTTGTGACCCATCTCACGACACCTTAACGCAAACCCCGTGTTGTTGAAGCCCGAAACCTAGAAACATGTCGAAGCTCGCCGCCGCCGCCACGGCGGCGGTGACGAGCAGGTAGATCAGCAGCGGCACGGCGACGACGTGCTGCAAGCTGTGGCGCCATTGGTTGAGTGATGGAGAGTGGAAGTAGCTAGCTAAATTAGCTTTTTAGTTTGATGTAGACTGCTGATGGCTATATTCTTCATTGTCCTGGGATCTGTGGGAGGGGATGAGCTCCCTTATATAGATTAGAGCAACAAGCAGATTGATCTTTTGAGCAATCAATTCCCACCATTTTATTCATAGGCTAACAGCTAGCTGTTGAGAACTTTGGGCTTTGGCCCACAAAGACCAGCCCAAATACACTAATTAGACCCTTAACTAATCTTCCATATATAAAATATGGCTATATAAAAAGGAGGGGGCTGCTTATTTATACTAGTGCTAGAGAATTAAATAAAGATATTACTCTCCCTATCTTGTGTCTCCACTTTGTTCTCCGGATATACAAACCCATTAGACTAACGTACAAAGCAAAAGGGTTGTATAAAAGTATATTCTGCCCGAGACCAAGGTAGAACCAGATAAAGAACTCAATGAACTGATTTGTATTTTATTGAATAAATTGAAAAAATGAAATCCTTGCATCTTTCTCGTTCCATTTTTATGGCTCCCAATGAACATCGCCACCGCCGACTTGGAGTTCCCAATGAACATCTGTGCCGCGTCAAGCCACATACCGGCCGCGCCCTCGCATGGCGCCGCAGCAGCCGCGCCCCACACGGCACCGCACCGGCTGTAGCTATGCCAGTGATGCTGAGCTGCGCGCTGGCCGCCCGGCGCTGCGCCAGCCATGCCGTGCTGCCGCGCCCCGCACGGTCGCTGCATCGGCGACAGGAACGGCGGCGGCGCCGGCCACTGGCTGCCCGTGCGCCTCGCTGGCCACTGGCCGAGTTAGCATTGACCACCGGCTGCGGCCCACGCCGCGCTGGCCGCTGGTGGAGACCGCGCCCGAGCCGGCCGATGGCAGCCGGTCGTGTTGCGCCGGCGGCCGCGGCTGCGCCGTGCATTGGCCACGCCGGGTGCCGACCGCACCGCAACACGGCCGCGCCTGGCACCGAGCGCAACAGCCGCGCACGCCGAACCACGGCCGCTCCACGTCGCGCAGTGCACGGGCCGTGCCGGCGCCGGCAACCATGGCCGTTGGATGCGCCGCCATTCGTCGTCGGTAAACCAGAAAAGGAAAGGAAGAAAGAAGGAAAGAAAAAAAACGAAAAGAAAAAAAAAGAAAAGAAAAGTGATTTTGCAAAAGGTCCCTTGACTTTTGTAAAAATCACACGCATGACCCCTGCATGGACATCTTTTGCGCAAAGGACCATACAATTTCTGAAAACCCCCTGATCTGGTTTTCCATCGCATGAAAATTAGTAAAATGGCTCCTATATTTTGCAGATTTCACCTAGTTTTTGTATTTTTACAGAAATGTCTTAGGAATTAAATTCCGTTTTCACATTTGAGGCATTCTGTTACTGTTATTTGAGAATTGTGGATTTCATTTTCAGTAATTATAAGTATTTATGTGCCTCTTTTATGATTATCTTTATACGTATTCTAGCATTTTAATTATGTAATTAGCATTTACTATGCAAATGTATATTTGAAAAATCATGAAATAATTATGTTCATCCTTGCAACCATGTTACTCGCAGTAACATTTATGTATATTTTGTCCTTATGCAACAAATGTCTGGAATCATGAACAAGGAGTTCGTCGAACTGGCCCAGCATGGCCAGAACTACTTGACCTAGGCATCCAACGCCCGGATCATCCTTGGAGCCAAGAAGTTCCGCAAGACGATCGGAATAGGCACGTCGCAGCCTCACAGGACACCGTGCCAACCACTAATGAGAATGATCAGGTGCTAGACTTCTTGCAACACCACCTCTGCGCCATGCTCAAGAATGAGTACATGGCATTAAAGAGCCCACTCGCTCTCTAGACCACACTCAAGAAGCAGTTCAAGAAGCTGAAGTACACCATTCTACCCCAAGTAGAGCAGGAGTGGGTTCGCTTGAGATTTGCCGACTTCAAGATCGTCGCCGAGTACAACTCTGTCTTGCATCGGATCTATACCAAGCTCTCCCTCTGTGACAAAGTAGTCACATACGAGGAGAAAATTGAGAAGACATTCTCCACCTTTCACCCCAGCGCTGTACAAAGTGCCTGTAACTACAGGCAGGCGGGATACAAGGAATATCATGAGATGATCAACATCATGCAGGTTGCCGAGTCTCATGACAAGGTTCTCCGCAAGAACTTCATCTCCCAACCGCCTGGGATAAGTGTTGGCCTTGAATTCAATGTTAGTAGTTACAAGATCGACAAGCCCATCCAGAGGAAGAGGGGCAAGTGAGGTGGAAAGAAGGCACCGAAGAAGGCGCACGCAGGAGCTCTAGATGCCCAGGGAGCACAAGGAGGCAAGGGCAAATAGGAAGCCAAGCCACCCTACAACAACAAGCCATACGGCCAGCAGGATCAAACATGCTACAAGTGTGGCATATGGAGCCACTGGAGTCGCATCTACGAGGAGCCCTAGCATGTCATCGATGCAAACCAGGCCAAGAGGAAGGCCAAAGCACCTGCAAAGACACCCCTGGTTGCTATTGATAGCGTCGCAGGAGCAGATGCCATGGCACCTTCTTCTACTTCTACTCCACTTGACATCCTCGCAGCCGCTGCTATCATAGAGCACAAGAAGAATGTCACACATGAGTAGATCTTCACAAAGGTGGACACATTTCTTGATTCCGTCTAGTGCGTGATGCACTTAAAACATTTTTGTAGTGGTTGTATTATGAACAATTTTTGAATAATGAGTTTGGTAAGCTCTATGAGAGCGTAACATTTATTTCATAATTCGCCCCGCTAGGCTGGACCTTATTTTTATATTAGTGCATTTTGCTCTATGATAAAGTTCTACTCCTTATTTTGACATAGTGATGTTTTACTTTATTCACATAGAGAATATGAATAGCCTAAGATGAAGAGGAAATAAATACTATGAATAGAAGCACCAGAAAGTGCAATCTTGAGAAATGCAAGAGAAGTTTGGTCTATGGAAAAGACTACAACTATCTTCACAACCACATGTAGCGACTATTGAGGATATCATTCCCCATAGAAAAACAATTACATCTCAAAATCTCTGAAGAATGGCAAAACATTCGCACATAAGTTCTCATGAAGGAACTAATGATGAGAATAGCATACTCATCATAAAGGCATGTGAAAAATAAGAAAATGATTTCCTTACTAAGAAATCTAGGCTAATTTAGACTATTTTGATAGTTATTTTCTTGGGTCTTAGAACCATGTACATTGCAATGGACATAGCACAAATAATCTCACATCTTACGCCAGAATGCAAAGATGAGATATTATTCGCTGCGTATACGCCCAGCCATCAGTCACGCCTCACCGCACGCCATGCGCTAGCCTCGCCGTACATGTTGGTACCCAGGGATTTGAATTCCCGAATACCTGGAGCGTACACTGTACTAGTCCCATGATCAGTGGCTAGTACACACATCCATAACATTGTTATCACATCCATACAATATATATGACATTGTAGTAGATAAAGAGGTTCTCATAACTTAGCGGATGCAAAGTCTTACAACATTGATAGGGCCAATTGGCCGAATGACAGAGTTTAAACGCAGCGGAAAGATACAAGATACATAAGTTCTTCGGTGTGCCCATCTACCAAACGTCACAAGCAATCGACTAGGAATCACCCTATAAAGAACCATCCTCGAAACTTCCGGAACCCAGTGCAAAGTACTCGTCACTAGGCATCTCGTTACCTACATCTATGTCTAAAACAACAACAAGAGGTGGGTCAATACATAAGATATTAGCAAGCCCTACCCAAAGCCTTAGGAAACCTAGAACTATTGCAAGCTTAGATCAAGGAGGACTATATTTGTGTACTCATTTTCAGCATAAAGCAAATTTAAATTCACAATAGTAAATTTTAATAGATTGCAATGGAATTTATTAAACATACCACAAGCAGTTATTCATACATACCACAAACCAGCGTGGGCAACGGCTGTGCTTGTAGCATAGCTTCTCCCTCTTCTAGGCGCTGTTGGTGAGAATGTACGTGATGGAGTTGGGTTGGCTCGGGGTCGGGTTGATCGGCTTGCGGATCCATTGTGGCAAAATGGGGGTAGCCTGCCTGATACGGTGTGCCCTAGTGCAACCTTAGCGTGGTGTGGATGGTTGGGGAGGAGTTGCGTGAACGGTCCTGTCACAGCCTCCCGCAGGGTGTCGTGGTGACAGGCCAACACACGGGAACGTGTGTGGGGCTGTGTCTTGTAGGTACAGTTATACACTTCTGGCCAGAATTAAAATCTATTCGAATAGCTGTGCCCGTGGTTATGGGCGTTTGGTCAAGACTCACTGTGATTAGTCTCACCTTAATAAATTGACTTAAAATATGTTGTAGGGATAGGATGGATGGTTGGGCCTGGTCAACGTAGTGTAGCGTTGATCGGTGATGGATTAATGCTGCTTAATTAAATACCCTTCTTGCTCATTTTGCGAACTACTATTGTTTGCAACTGTTTTTATATAAAGGAACCATGAGTCTATCTTTGTCTCCTGTGCATTGTGCATAATTGCGGGTGTGACTTGTTGAGTACTGTGAGTGGTACTCAGTCTTGCTCCTTTTTCCCCCCTCTCAGAGATGGAGTACCTTTCTTACGAGGATCTTCAAGAGGATTAGGCTAGATCCGCCATCGAGCTGTCTGTGGAATGGAAGCCTCCGCGTGGCTAGTTGTTTATAGGCTTTATTTATCATTTTCCGCTGCATTTATATAAGATAATTTTATTCTGTTTGTTAGACGCATTCTGTATGACAACTTGTTATTGTGTAAACTGACTTTCCTAGACAGGGGTTTAATACACAGAAATGTTTGGAATTCTGGTAGTGAACTTCTGGGCGTTACAGTGTTGAGGAACTTTGGGCTTGGGCCCATGAAGGTCCAACCCAAATACGCTAATTGGGCCTTGACCTAACCTTCCATATATGAAATATGGCTATATAAAGAGGAAGGGGCTGCTCATTTGTACTAGTGCTAGAGGATTGAATAAAGATACTACTCTTCCTCCTATATCTTGTGTCTCCACTTTGTTTCCTGGCTATATAACCCCGTTGGACTACTGCATGTAGCAGGGGGTTGTATAACACTAGCTACACTGCTGGTCTCGATAGATATATATGGTTATGGTAAGAAGTACTTAAATCAATCATTAAATTACTTCTTTGTATATGCAGATAAAAATATTTTAGGATAGAGGTAATTTGGGGTACTCCATTTTACCACTCTAGAGAAAAGAGGGGAATTTAATCTGAGCCATAATTGACTAGTTAAGGTTAGGTTAATTTAATGCAAATGCAAATATAAATAGTACCAAGAAAAATGATGGTCATTAATTAAGCCACTCCGAAAATAGCTACATATTAAATTGGCATATCTTTCCATACCAAAATATTGCGTTAATATTCAAATATTGTCGAGAAATTTATATGTTTACTATACATATGCATACTTTTGAAGATAATATTTGAATTTAAAATATTCATGACAGGTCAACCAAAAATATGAATTTGATTTCAATGAAAAACTACCAAACTCATAGGAGGATATTAAGGACAAGACTAGGGGCTGAATATCATGGAGATCTGTAAATCTGAACAGTCAAATATAATGTTTCATCAGAAAGTCAAAGAAACATTCAACTGAACGATATGAAGAAAAAAATCCAATCATTGAAACATTTTTTAAAAAATATAATAACAAACAAATGCATGAGAAATAAACAATTGCAACATCGAGCATATACATAGAAACAAAGAAGTGGTATGCAACATAAAAAATTAATAAAAAGGTGAAATACCATCAAATCGCAGTTTCAACATTGGGAAAATAATGTATGCACTATCTAGAAATACTAATTGCAATTAACGTCAAGAAACAATGGTAGATCCAGCAAGCCTAATGACAGACAAGTATATACACAAAACTGTACAACTCCACTCCCTTGGTAATTCCTTTTGTAGCAAGGCCCAGAAACGAGTCCAATGTATCCCCTGAAGATCACCTGCATATAGGGTTTCATTTGTCCCTTGTGAAAAACAATGTCAT
This sequence comes from Oryza meyeriana var. granulata, assembly GCA_003991445.1. Taxonomy (NCBI): domain Eukaryota; kingdom Viridiplantae; phylum Streptophyta; class Magnoliopsida; order Poales; family Poaceae; genus Oryza; species Oryza meyeriana. The sequence goes on along the minus strand of RYFJ01000475.1, from coordinate 41,474 downwards.
TGCTTGATAACCATAATGCCCAAAAGCATAGCACTTGCCCAACCAAAATTTGAGGTCTTATTTTTGAATCAACCATGCTAAGCCATGTTGCAAACATGTGAGCAACATTTCTCAATGTTGTTAGACCAAAAGAAATTTGTATAGACCTCCAAATGACCTTGATAAAATGGCAATTAAAAAAATGTTGGATGGTTTCATTGTTATTAAAAGAACTTTTTTTCACTACCTTGCCATCTATGTTTGGCTAAGTTATCCTTTGTCAGAATCACATCTTTCTATAAATACCATAGGAAAATCTTTATTTTTAAGGTGGCATTGCTAGTATTTTGGTTGAACGATTCATTGGTTCATTAGAAACTATCCATTTTTATATAGAGACCATTTAAAGATATCTCATTGATCATTATGTTGCACAAACACAACTCGAGCCATTAGATCAGCCCATTTGGTTAACTTATCCCCTACAATTGTCCTATGAACGGAAACATTAATTTAAAGGATTAGAACTAAGGACTTTGCTATAATTGATTTTCTTTCTAGCGATATGCTACAAAGAAAGGTATTGTTCTCTAAACATGGAAGTACGGAGCCATTTATCTTTTCAAAATCTAATTTGTTTCCACTATTCAAATGAAACGTCCCTAGATCAAGATATTGGCACTTAACCATCGTAGGCTTGACCAAAAATGAGAAATCCTGGTTTCCATGATAATCCCATGATATGGAGATGCATTGCGAGGAGGAAGAGGCTTCATAGCTTCCTAACCTTAATTGGTTTTACAAGAAGTGCAGGTGGCCAGCCCCGATCCAAAGTGGTGCTAATGATCTTTTGAGGTGTAGGCAACCAAGGTAGTCTTGTTGAACTTAGGTGATGGAGGCAACCAGCATGACCCTGCTCTGATAGTTAGATAGATATATAGATATTAGGGATTGAGTAAGGAAATAAGAAACAAGGCAGCATGACACACAGGACACATGGTAATTGGGTGAGACTTTTGGGCAGACACGTGGCGTCAGATGCCCATACACAAACATTATTTAAATGTTAATCACAAGAATTTATTCTATCTTTATTGCTGGGTTTGAACGGGTTGATCAATATTAAGTACATACTATACAGAGCATTTTATTTCATCAACTAATTGCTCAAGCATACATACATAAATCAAACAAACAATGCTCAATAAGTGAGATATATATAGAGTTTGTTGAGGTGGATGTGCTGGTAAATATCGTCGGTGGTAGTGGGGGTAGTGGTGAAGTTGGGAGCAGCAACAATACTTCTCTTTCGTATTACCCATGTTGTCCATACAATAGGTTTCTGATGGCTTGAGGTTTCAGTCCCCCTGGCATGAGGTATCGTTCATTTTGGTTTCTGGCTATTTTCCCGGTTTTTATTAGCATGTTTTTTAAAACATAAAATGGTATGTTTTTTAAAAAACTTTCTATATGAAAGTATCTTAAAAATTCAAATAAATTTATTTTTAAAATTTTTTATAGTTAATACTTAATTAATTATAGAATAATAATATTTCTCATTTTGTATGGTGTAGAAAAGCCGATCTGAACGCCCCTACAGGATGTTCTATCGCCTCTGGTGTTCTCCGTTTCCTCGCACTGCAAGATGTTCTATCGCGGGGCAAAAACACTTGCCGTCAACGTTGCAGTACGACTTGTTCATATCACTGCCCAAGGCCAAGGCATTGACTCCTGCAGCTATCGCGATCACAGGGATGTCCAGAAGTTTCCTTTGGTGGAATCCTTTGGTGGATCAGTAGAGCCATCAGCGACACGACCAGACCATCAGAAGGGCCTTCTTCTGAGCACCTCGATCAACTCGATCGATCGGCACCTCGACGACGACAATCCATCACACGTGAAAAGAAGGATATATAGTATAATTATTCAGCACATGTACTACTTCATTCTAGGTCCCACTCTCAGTACACGAGTTTTTTAAGATACAATATATCGCTTGTATGCATTATCAGTATAAATAATTGAATGGTGTAATTAATTTATCTACCCACTTTAATAAATTATAGTATAAATTCAAAAAAGATAAATTAGTCTTTTTTATAATTACGTGTCAATTCGGCAAATTCACATCATAGAGAGAAAATCACACATGGCCTCGATTGTGAGCTCACAGCCTCATGCCCAAATTTATGTTACTACTGTATTAAGGTACGAAATTACTAAAATACCCTTTTTAATTTTTTAGCAAATTTCTAATATATCCCTTATATACTATAGGTGTATATATTGCCATTATATTATACCGTAAAAGTTCTCTACATATATCGACCCATGAATATATATATATATATATATATAAAATACAGCGCAAGATCGACTTTGGTTAATTAATTTGAGCCATACCATTACATCTCGTTCCTAGCTAGCTTCACCACGCACACACACATACATTTGTGCCGAGCATGCATGTACGTACATGGATCGATCAATTAAGCAACCGATGGAGGAGGAGTATTTCGGCCAAGGCCGCAGCAGCAGTAGAGGGTTATGTCGTCCTTGCTTGTCCAGCAGGCGGAGCCAGCAGGGTTGTGACCCATGTCACGCCACCTCATCGCACACCCCGTGTCGTCGCAGTACCCAACCGGGAAGCACGTCGAGTACGTATCACCATAGCTCGGCTGGTACTGGGAGCTCACCGCCGACGACGACGCAGCCACGGCGGCGAGGAGGCACATCAGCAGCAGCGGCACGGCGACGACGACGACGACGAGAGACTTCCTTGAGCGTGTTGCTAGCAGTAGCGCCATGGCCGAGTGATAAAAGAGTAGCAGTAGTGGCTAGCTATTAGCTTTCCCAGTTAGATATGTAGATCGCTAATGGCTGTATTCTTCGTCGTCCTTGGATCTCTGGGAGGGGATGAGCTCTCGCTTATATGGACTAGGAATCAATTCCCGCAATTTAATTTATTCACAGCTAGCTACACTGTTGGTCTCGGTAGATAAGGTTAGTAAGAAGTACTTAATTAAATCGATCATTAAAATACTTCTTTGTATATCTTGAAAGAAATATTTTAGGATAGATATAATTTAGGATACTCCATCTTATTACCGCTCTGGAGATGAGAGGGGAATTAAATCTAAACCAAAATTGGCCAGCTGTTAAGGTTACGTTAATTTGATGCAAATATATAACTAGTACAAGGAAAAACGGAAGCCACTAATTAAGTCACTCCTAAAATAACTATAGATTAAATTGGCTTATCTTTCCATATCGAACTATTGTACGTGTTAATATTCAAATATTGTCCAGAAATTTATATGCTTACCATACATATGCATAGTTTTGAAGATAATGTTTGAATTTAAAATATTCATGACACGTCAAACAAAAAAAATCTGGTTTGATTTCAATGAAAAATTACCAAATTTATAGGAGAATATTAAGGACAAGACTACGTGTCCAACGTCACTAGGGTGGTGCTCTCGAAGGCTTGAGGCAACTTCCAGGCAGAAAAAATATATCCCCAATCTCCTGGCCCCGTCCCTTCCATCCTCGGTGAATTTCCGATCACCGGCAAGGGGAGAGGGGGTCAGGTTCCATCCTCGACCAGTAAGCTTAGCTGGATTGGTCATGAGCATCTGGCTCCTCCGTCCTGGCAGCGGAAGACGGAGCGGTGTTGAATTTCACCCATTTCAGTGAAGTCCGAGACAACATTTCACTCTCATTTCATCTGAATTTGGTTCAAATTTGGCTAAATTTGTCAAATTTGATAGATATAATCAAATTTCGTCCGAAATTTGTCCATTTCGGTGGAGCCCAAATTTTTTTTCCAATCAGATCCTAGAACTCCGGGTCAATCTGAGTTGAGGCATCGGCCAACGGATCAGGTGATGATGGGTGGGGTTTTGATAGCAACCTCTGGATCTAGGTGGCATACTCCTAGGCGCCTGCATGGCCAGTGAACCATTGTGCAAGCCAACACCAGGGAGGGGAACGACAATGCCAATGAGAGTTAAGCATAGATCTGGCGGCAGCCACCACGCTACTCGCCAGATCCACACACCACATGTAGGGCCGTCCCTGGCCATGTGCGAGCAGCGTGACTGCATAGGGTCCCCAAGTTAAAAGTAATATGCTGGATATAATAGGCTTTTTGTATTCACTACAATACAAGTTAGGTTATTCGGCCTCGTACGTAGGTAGTCAGCATGGTAAGTTTTCTAAATGATTTGTTTCCAATCCTCGGCTCAGACACTCGCACTCACCTCTCAGTCTCTACTAATGCCCTGATAGCATGCAGCAACAATTTGCTTGCAACGGTTATTTAGTAAAACCGTTCTATTATCTAAAGAATCCAATTTGCTTGCAGCAACGTCTTAGTGTTGTACAGGTACTGTATAACCATTAACGGATTAATCAACAGTAACACATCACGCTCCTCAATTTTTTCTATATAAAGGCAGAGTATAAAGATAAGGAAGTGCCAGCATGTTCACCAACTATATTCATATTGGACTCAAAATAACATATAGACTAGCATAAACAATGGTTTAGAAAATTACTATATGTATAAACTTTTCACATCATATTTAGATAAGATAAAGACAGCCCATATAATGTGTAGTCTATTTAGTCATTTATAATATATATTTATATGATTAATAACTTATTTAGATAATGTGTTCAACGGTATATATGGTATTAAGGTGTCTATAAGGTCAAATGGTGATCAACAGATGGCATTATTCTCGCACTAGTTTATTTGCTGATGCGTTACCGTATATGTTTATAAGGTATATATGGAATTAAGGTGTCTATAAGGTCAAATGGCGATGAATGATATCTGAAGAAGAACTTAAGTGGATCACTAAATTACTTCCTCGTGTATGTTTTTAGATAATAGAAGGTAATATATTTCTCTGACCTATGCACATATTGCAACCAACCAAAAGTACAATAAGAACTTCCTGGTATATCTAGATATACTGGAAGTATGATCGCCCAAAAATGATAATTAGATTATAATTAGAGATGTGTTCCAGGAAAACCAATGGCCGGTTTACTGCCCGGCGACCCCAGACGGTCATCTAGGCGCCTTGTCGCCAAAAACTTCAATAACTTTTTATGTTTTCTAACGATTAAAGGTGGTTTTTTCTTTAGCAAATAGTAGATGTAGTTAGATCAATTTGTTCAGAATCTAAATTTTTTTGGGTCGGCCGCTGAGCAAAACTGTCTTGTTCTAGGGAATTCTTTGCTGGGAAGAAAAAAAAATAAAATGTGGATGAGAACCATGTTTTCGGAAATACCACAAATAGCCTCTTTCTCAAAGCGCTCCGTGAAACATAATTTTCACAATGTGTTGGCAAATTGTAGTTCTCGTAAAACTTATCGTCCAAACATACACGTTTGATAGCTCATCAAACGCTGCACCACACACGATTGTGTTTTATTATTCAGTAGTTCTCAATTCTGTTCTGCAAACACTGCTTGCATTTCTGATAATGACAATGGGTGATCTCAGATCCCCTCACTAGTTAAAAAGAAAAAAGAAAGAAAGAAACAAGCTGAAGAAGCAGCAACCGATCGGTCACTGAACAAGCTGCTGCTGGCGGTGGTGGACACCGGTGGCCGGCGACGGGGACAAGGCGGCGCCGATGGAGCCGCAGCAGCAGCGGGTGAGCGTGCCGCCGTAGGTGCAGTAGGCACCGACAGGGTCGGTGTAGCCCCACTGCCTGCACTGGCCGTCGCACCAGCTGGGCTCGCAGCTCGCCACCGTGTGGCACCCCGGCGCCTTCTTCTTCAGCTCCTCATCCGCTGACACAGCCGCGGAGAGGAGGAGCGCCATCAGCAGCGGCACGACGGCGACGACGAGGAGAGCCGTGGCCTTGTTGGAGCACGATGGTGCAAGTCTCGCCATGATCGAGGCTATAGCAGGGGTTTAGTTTGACCCCGTTAATTGTGTCTAGCTACTTGATATGCTCCTTGGATTTGTGGGTGCTCAGTTTTAGCTAGCTTTTATAGACAAGTGCTGATAACGATCATCAAGTGCTGCCATTTTTGCGCGTAACTGTGATGACTAGATCGTTTCGTATAGCAGGAACTTGTTAAATGCATCAATGGATAAATCTTCTTATCTAAAACGGCCTCCTTTTTTAGGCGAAAATAACGGCCGTTCTGAATATGCATTTCAGATGCAAGGGCCTAATTGACTAACAGCAGGCTAAAACTCTTTCTAATCCTAAAATTATAGACTTTTAGTTGAAAACATGGCTTCAAAAGCTCCCCTAATCACCTACCCAAAAATTGGAAGTCTCTTTCCCGTCGTTCTCGCTCTCCACAAGTCGAATTCCCGCACGCGAGCGAAATTTTCCCACCGCTCCCAAGGCTCCACGCGGCATCGTCGGCTTGCGCCCTCTCCTACAGCTCTGGGCGCCGCCATGTCTCCGTCCTAGGGCGCCACGGAAGGAATCATCGGCGTGCACGGCGTCCCCTCCGTCGCAGTTGCGTCACCTCTCTCCTCCACTCCGGCAGCCGCCTCCGCCGGTCGCTCTGCGATGACCCGTCCCCCAGCCAGCCCCGCCTATGCTCCGGCCACCAGCGCCGCCTCCACTGGCCCCTCTCAGCACCGACCCCGTCCATTCTGCCAGCAGGCCATTCTCTGCTCCGGCCGTCGTTCCCATCCTCTGGTTTGACAGCGGACACCGCCTATGTGAGTTGCTCATGACCTGTCTAGCCGATTAATTAATATCGTTTCTATACGAATTAATCTCCTGGGGTACTATACTGCTGTATGAACATTTGATTACTGGAAATTGGTATTGTTTTCTGTTCGGTTCCTTTCTAGCAGATTAGGATATTCAGAAATCAGAACCTGCTGGTCTGAATAAATCTGTTGAACAGTACAGAGAGAAGATGTACTACGAATCTGGATAATAGTATTGAGCCTCGGAGGTCGATATATATAAGAGTACAATGGATATAGATAAAGAAGGATCTAGAGATAAGGAAGAAGTCCATATAAATCAATCCTATCCTAATATATCTCTAACTACTATATACTCTAACATCCCCCGCAGTCCAAGCGTGAACAACGCGGACGCTTAGTCTGGAGAAGAAACTGATGAGAGTGCTCAATGATGATAGCCCTTTGTGCCGAAGTTGAGGTAGCCGAAGCGAAGAGCGTGAAGTAGCCATGGTCGAGGTAGCTGTGGTCAATGCAGCCGAAGTCGAGTATTAATGACGAGCGATCTGCCAAGCCGCGGGGCGCAAGAGGTGCCATGGAGTGGTCATGGGTACATAGGATGGCACCATGGACCAAGGTGGCATGAGGACATGCCGAGGACGAAGACGGTAATGCAGTCGCAGTAGTCGTAGAGGAAGATGATGCTGCAGAGTTGACGCTATTGAACAGTTGAGGACGAGATGTCACGTCGAGTTTGCCAGGCCCAGGGACAACTCCGAACGAACACGCGCGGCGGTGTTGCCAATACTGCGCGGGCGAGGTAGGAGACCACCATGAACCTTGCGCCATGTAGGATGAGACTAGCAGAGAAAGCCTTTGAGACGGTCACAGTGCGCAGAGCGGCGTAGAGAAAGAAGTTCCGGTGCAGCCTGCTGTTGTCGGAGCAGAACGAACATAGTCGAAGAAGAGACATGCTGGCGACAAGGCGTAGTGGACGAAGACGAAGGTAAAATAGCAAGACCAACAGCCTGAACAGCGACGTCAGTAGCCATGTAGGACCAGCTAGAACACTGGCCTAGACCGGTGATAGTGGCAGCCATGAAGAAGACGCGGCAGCGATGCTCGGAGTAGGCGAAGAAGACCTCATGTGCCTAACATTGACCAGTGCGGATGACAAGGTCAATGCATGAACGGTGGTGAAGAAGACGAGAGCGGCAACGCTGCGACCCGAAGGAGCGACATAGCTACAACTCCATGTCGATGCAGCGGCGGAAAGTCCACTGGCGGTGAGGCCACGCTGAGGAGGGCCCTCTCAGCGTTGCAACAGCCATTAAACGTGGACCACAGGCAGCAACACTGCGGCCCGAAGGAGCGACACAGCGGCAACCCAGAGCTTGATGGCGGAGATGCGTACTCGAAGATAATCAACTACAGAGTCCATTGGGTGATCAAGCCAAGAGCATGGGGGTGGGACAATGTAGTCTAAGCAGGGTCGATGCTGATGTCGGAGACGCGTAGATGTCGACGAGGTGGTGGGCGACGAAAACCTGTTCTTTGAACCAGAAAAAGAAAGATACGGTAGCAAGCAGCAAGCACCTCATGTCCTCTTCGATGGTCCATATACCAGGTCCATGCCAGACTCACCCATCCCCCCTCTCTCTCCAACTACCTCAGAGAGGCATACAGAGAAGGGAGCGGGAGTGATGCGAGGTTCGGTCCCGATCTTTCGATGGAGAAGGTAATCACGATTGGTGGAAGAAACCGACGTTCACGGCCCGACTACAACTATCCGCGATGTTGCGCCTTAGCGACCGATACACCGATTCCAGAAGGTGAACGCGATCTTGTGGGGCGCGATCAACCGGCCACGAGGGCTCTCGTCCTGCAAGCAATCGTAGAACAAGCAAGAGCGAGTTGAACAAGCACTGAATTGCTAATCAAATAGGAAGTTTCAATCTGAAAATACAAGAAGTGGGGTTCCAATAACAAGAAGACAGGCGATCTAGTCGACACGCGTGCTTCAAGCGAAGTAGCAGTGGCTAAACTTCAATCTATCAAAACCCCATCTGCTGTGGCGGCTCTAGAGACATATAAATAGATGGGAGGACGACCAAGAGTGTGTTGGGGGTCGTTCTCCAACCCTAGGACGCGCCCCTAATGGGCTCAACTTGAAACACAGCCCACGGGCCAAAATAAGGTGGCGCAGCACCGTAGACAGAAAAGGTCTCGGTAGTATTTCGACGTTTCTGGACGATTCTGATAAGATATGGACGTGAGGCCAGATCCATTGGAAAGTAGACTTTATAAGCTTTCCATGAAGTACTTGAACGTCCTAAACGGAGCCCGTACGAAGTCGTGCCGGCCATTAGAAGTTGGTGCTGTCCTGCAGTCCGAATCCAATCGGCGCGACTCCCTCTCCTGGATGGTATTCTCCTTGTTCTCCTTGGTTTCTAAGCACCACAAGAGTACACGAGTTTCCATGGTCTAAAGAAACCGAACATGAACTTAAGAGTGAACTTACTTGATGATTTAATTGACGTGCACGGGCGCGAGTCATAGGACCTTGTGTAGGTGTAGATGTAGGTGAGGATGTATCGATGGTGTTGATGTCCTCATCAGGGAGGTCAGGAGCCTAGTGGACACCGATGTCCATCCGGGAGAAGGCGGCGGAGTTAGGGGCACTGTTGGGAGAGGCGTGTCGAAGGAGACCCAGTGGCGGCGGCAGAGTGGGCGGGAACAGACCGGGTGGCCGGCGGAGGAGACGGCGGGCAACGTGGAGAAGCTCAGGGCGGAGGAGTCGATGGTGGCACAGTGGAGACGGCGCAGATAGAGAGGGGCGGCGCGGTGCAGGATCCTCAAGAGGGCAGGCCGGTGGAGAGGCAGCCGAAGGCGGGGAGCCCGGCGAGGCGACGAAGGAAGAAGAAGGCCGGCGGAGTAGATCGGTAGTGGGAAGGGAACGGTGGGGCCAAAGAAGAGGGGGCGTAGGCAGTTCCCCCGGGCACTGGTGGCGGAGACGACCAGCGCGGAGTAGATCTAGCTTGGTGGAGCGGCGGCCGGAGGCGAGGCCCTCGGTGGCGGGTAGGAGGCGGGGCCCCATCGGCTAGAGAGAGGAGTAGATTGGCGACGAGGCTGGCAGACTGTCAGGCGACGCGGAGCTCTGACCGGAGGGGGCAGAGCAAGGCCATGAAACGGCGAGGTCATAGCTCCCATCCGGCAGCATCAAGGTGGATGGAGGAGGCAGTGGCTGGGACGGAGGAGGTAGTGGTCCGGTACTGCATGCTGCTTGACTCGACGACAATGACGACGTGACAAACGAAGAACCGACGACAAAACAAAATGGTTGGCCACCCCCAGGAGCGAGATCGCTCCTCCTGGGGGCGACGACAGCGGAAGATTGGAAGCAGCGCTAGAACATAGCCCACTCTGATACCATGTTGAACAGTATAGGCAAAAGATGTATTGCGAATCTGGATAATAGTATTAAGCCTCGGGAGTCGGTATATATAGGAGTACAATGGGTATAGATAGGGAAGGATCTACAGATAAGGAAGGAGTCCATACAAATCAATCTTATCCTAATATATCTCTAACTACCATATACTCTAACATCAACTAGTAGAGGGAGCAGGAGTGGAGGTGGGTTCAGAAACATAAATTGTGTTCCCAATTAGGATCTAGCTGTGTGCACATGAACCTCATCTTTCCGTTCTCCACACGTGCAAGCCACCGGCGACATACTGCAGCGGCGAATAGAAATCAGCGGCAACGGTGGCATACTGTAGCGGCAACGACGCGTGCACACGAGGCCACCGTGAGGGAGCACGGAGAGAGATGGATCGGTACCGAACTGCTCCCACCATGCAAACAACCAAAATATTGGGATTCAATTTTGGGTCTCTCTTAAGCATTTCCAATAGAGGCCCAAAGAGGTTCTCAAAAGTTAAATTTTAGGATTTAAGTTAAAAACATGTCTACAACGGATACCCAAATCTATCCCTAAAAATTCTCCATGCCCAATCCTAGCTCAAAAGTGAGCCAGATTTAAGGAACCTATTGGCATCCCCAATCACTAATCCTGTGGGAAAATTTCATCGCTCATACGCCAGGAATTCTCCGCCCGTACCTTTTCTTCCTCCCGACGCATTCCGCCCGTGCCATTTTTTTACGCCGCCTACTGCAATAGCTTGATCCGCACACCACCACAGGCCATCATCGATCTGCCTCCCTACTACCACAATTGATGACACGTTCAGCTAGGGGATCGACAGGGCCTTCTGTTTCTCCGTAGGTTGACACCGAAGCCTTCCATCGAGGGCACTATAGCCGGCAACGTGTTCTTTGGCCCTAAGGAGCGGTGGCGTCAACGAGTATCCTCTCGATTATTGTTCGCACAGGGGCATGGTATCGGCAAAGTAAAAACGATCGCAAGTAAACATTGGGCCCATCTATCTAATGTGGCCAACAAACTAATTTTTAGGATCCAATTTTTGGTCTTCTTTTGGAGATGATAAAGCTTTTTGAGCCCAAAATTTTTTAGGATAGTCCCAATCTATGGTTTTTTGGAACTAACTTTTGAACCTCTATTGGAGGGGTGATTGTTGAGCCCAATGTTTTTTTTATAGCCCCAATACAGGTTTTTTAGGAGTCAAATATTACTCCCTCCGTTTCTTAATAATTAACAATTTTGACTCTCCCATTTATACTGTGACCATTAATTGCCCTTAAATTGTTATACCAAAGTGAACAAAAGTGTGATGCTTATATTTAGGGCATACCCCACTTTAATAGCATGACATCATTTCCAGTGTTTGTAAATATTCAACAAAAAAGTCGAGTGATCAAAATTCAAAAGTAAATATTGTCCAGTGTTAGTTACTAAGAAACGGAGGGTGTAGAATTCTCTTGGCCATGCTCTAATAAGGCACCGTTCGGTTGTGCTTGTGGCTTCTGCTTATTCCCTTATTTTCCATAAACACACTTTTTCGAACTGCTAAATGGTGTATTTTTTTTGAAAAAAAAAATTATATATGAAAGTATCTCTAAAAAATCAAATAGATCATTTTTCATGTTTCTAGTAGTTAATACTTAATTAATTAGGTGTTAATGATGTTTCTCTTTTTGCGCCTAAGTTGTGCAGGCTGGATATATACTGGGAAGTACTTAAATGCATAACTGGATCAGTGTTGTTATCCAACTTAAGGTTAAAAGGGGGGGAAAGGTCCATATTTGGTCACTTACCTATGATCTTGACTCGATTTTCATCTTGATTTTGAAACCGGTTATTCTATTATTTGTTAAAAACACAAACCCATACACATTTCAACCTGGACTCAAATAGGGTGGTCTTTTAATGACGTGCAGCACCACGTGGTATCCTAATTGGTAAAAAAAAATATAAGCTTGGAAGGGAGAAGTAGGTGAGGATAACATATGGATTCTAATATTTTCTCTATTCATTGTTTATTTTGTTATTGTTAATTACTAATTGGTATGTTGGCATCATCACTATTTATCTTTGTAGGCTCCACGTAACGTCACGTCATTGAAAACCGCCCTCTTCGAATAAGATACTATGCGTGGATATAGTTAGTGACCAAATCTGTAATGTTTTTTGTTTAAAAATAGAGGCGTTCCGTATGTTTCACGCATGTAGAATCCTTATGTTTAGTTGCATGAATGCGTGAAGCCCTGCAATGTAGACCAAATGATCATTTAGTAAATAGTTTAGGAAAAGACTTCTCTATGAATTGTACCCAAATCCATCTTTTGTCCCTTCTTCTGTGTCTCATCTTAGTTATACATCCCTCCTCTGCGTTGGCTAAAATGTTTCCACCTTCTAATAAACTAGCATGGTGGCCCACGCAGATTGCACGGCTAGCATCGATTATAAAATTTTCTTACATAATAGCATATATACTTTTACATTTTATTGTGATAAAACATTAAATATGATAATATAATTTTAAACTCTGGCCTAACTTGACTAAATGTATATGTTTGGTATTCCAATTAATATAGTAATTCCTATGTTCATAAAGTAATTGTGATGAATCCTTTAGTATTCTCTTAATAGTACAATACATCAAAGATATATAAACTTTATGGTATATATGTTTCTCTTTTCCTCCATTATCTTTAGACTATTAATAGCATCTTCTCACTATCTCTAATGGCATTCTTCTACCTACTAAAGATAGCATATTGTATCGGATATTTGTCATAGTTTATAACCCGTTTCAAATAAGAAAATATCTATTATCAACGCTTCTTTATTACCAAGTTTGTTATATTTTATTTCGTTGTTGTTGATCACGTTTTTGAACTCAAGAAACTCCGTTGTCACGTTGATATAGGTTTGAGGATCCAATCTCATATGTTAGTTGTATTGTTTATTGTAGATTGGACAGTCAAGCTACTTCCTCCGTTTTAAATTACTTGTCATTCTAGGATTCAACTTTTTTTTACCAAAATACTTGTCATTCTCACAATCTAAACCACTTTTAGATGTGAACTTTCCTCTCTATCCTTCATCAGTGCAACCACACATTAATGCACTCACAGCTCTCATGCCTTATCTCAACTAATTAGAGTTAATGGTTGCTTTGAAAATACAGCTACAATGTATTTAATGAGGGTAATAATTTAATTTGCTATAGCTCCTTAGTTAGTGTGAGACTTGCTAGAACGACAAATAATTTGAAACAGAGTGAGTATTTTCTTTTTCTTCAATTAATGTGTGAATTCTAAGAATTCTCAATTAACGTGAGAGCTTCCAGCTATTTTTACCTAATATATTAATGTGGGGCTCTTAGGAGAGCCTCCAATTGATATAAGTAAAGATATGGACTTTTCTCTCAATATTATTTATTTTTAATCCAGATTTATTATATTTCTAAATTGTACTCCTGCATGAACTCATTTCTCTATAATATTTATTTTTAACCTAAATTTAAGATATTTCAAAATTGCATTTCTACATGGAATATTATTTATTTAATTTTCAATCTGAATTTAAAATATTTCCAAATTGTACTGATATACTCTATATGAACTCTTTTCTCCATAATATTTGTTTTTAATCCGAATTCTAGATAGTTCTAAATTATATTTATTGGTGGACTCTTTCTCTTAATATTGTTTATTTTTAATCCTAATTTTAGAATTTTCCCTAAATTGTACTTCTATATGGACTCTTCTCAAAATATTAATTATTTTTTAAATTTTTAATCCGAATTTCATATTTTTGCTAACTTATATTTCTACATGGACTCTTATCTCAATATTAGTTGTTTTTTAATTTATAATCCGAATTTCAGATTTCTCTATATTTTATTTCTTCATGGACTTTTCTTTTATTTTTAATTTCGAATTTCAGATATTTTAAATTGTATTTCTACTTGGACTTATTTCTACATGGACTCTTATCTTAATATTCTTTTTTTTCAATTTATAATCCAAATTTCAGATTTCTCTAAATTGATTCTACATGGACTCTTCTTTTATTTTTTTTATTTTTATTCCGAATTTCATATATTTTAAATTGTATTTCTACTTGGAATCTAATTTTTATTTTTTTGATTACTGTAGGAATTTCTAGGTCGTGAGGGCGAACATAGTGGCTCCTTTTTCTATTACTTTATTAAGATAATACATGTAAGTCTTTTGCATGTTTGCGAAGAAAATTCCTCTATGCCTATTCAAAGGCGTGATTCAGCCGATCACTCACAAGTCTTTTCAAAGAAGCTTTATAATTAGCACATAATTAATTAATTATTAACTACTGTAAACTTGAAAAATAAAATTTTTTTATTTTTAAAATAAACTTCAATATATAAAGTTTTTTTAATAACCACACTGTTTAGCGCCTTGGAAAGTGTGTGCGTGATAATCCAATGGCTATAATCCAAAAAGAACATGACCACGTCAGGATGGAAGTAAGCCTACGTGCCGCGAACTTAGTTACAGAACAAATGAAATTATCAAAATAGCATACAACACGCAAGACTTTGTGCAAAGCACGCAAGAAGGCACACGTTTGAGTTATTACTAATCAGTTTCTCAAGCATTCATGGATCAGGGGATGCAGATGGAGGATTTGGCCGGGCCACAGCAGCAGTAGAGATTCTTGTCCAAGATCTGGCAGCCGGACCAAGCAGGATTGAAACCACGGTCTCTGCACCTTAACGCACACCCTGTATTCGTGCACCCTCCAGTCTTGAAGCACCCAGCATACAGATGCCCTTGCACCTGGGAGCCCCAGCCGCCGCCGCCGCAAGGAGAAACATCAGCAGTGGCACGGCGGCGACGACGATGGCCGGAGCCTTCTTTGAGCGTGTCCCAGGCTGTACCGCCATGGTCATCGACCCTAGCAAAGCTAGCTTATAGCTTTCTTAGTCGAACAGTACTAATTAAAGGCAGATAGCTAACAAGCCTTCTTCATTTTGTTTGGACCTGTGTGGGAGCTTTCTTTTATAGAGTAGGGCCACAACCACCTTGATCTTGGGCAATCAATTATATATTCCCACCATTTTATGCAGGGTTACAACTGTTGCATGGTCTCACTTGATATAGATATAGGAGTATATACAAGAAGTACTTAATTAAGAGATTGTTAAATACACTCCTTTTTTTCCGGGAGTTAAAGTACTCCCCTTAGTATATCTAATTTTAGATTGACTTAAAAAAAGATCGATCATTAGATTAATTTTCATATATATACACCTCGCAAAAAAAACATGTGCCTTCCTCCTAGTGCAAACCGGCTAACTCCCCTTCCTCTCTAGGGCACCGATCTCTCCTCCCCGAAAAAAACCAGCTAACTCCCCTCCCTCCAATGCACCGATCTCTCCTTCCTCCCTCCCCGAAGAAAACCGGCTAAAATTTGAAAAAGTAGGACTCGAAACCGATGACCTCGTAGTCCATTGTCAGCTACTCTAACCAATAGATCCAGTGGAACTTTGTGGTTATGTACTATTGCTTATTTCTTTTATACCTTCGTTCATATCAAGAATTAGGAACCCGATTATAATCATTTTCTTAACCACAATAGAAGTTGCAGTACCAAGTCAACTACGTTACCTTGAAACTTATGAATTGTTACTATGCTTCTATAGTAATGTCATCATACAATTGCAGTAACTTATGACAAGTAGCAGTAACATGTGTCCTTCCCCTCTCGATCTCTCTCTATCCATGCACCTCAGAAGGCAGGAGCACGCCTAGGCCTTCCCCTCCCAATCTCTCCCTGTCTATATACCTCACAGAGGTAGGATGCACGCTAAAAAAAAGAAAAAAAATGATGGAGCTATCTCGGTTCCCACCCATTACGAAAAAACGGGCTATGCTCCTTCTACAAGAAAGCCAACTAGGTTCGTCTCAGTCTATAAGGAGAAAACCTTCGTGAGAAAAAAAAAGAAAAAATTGGCGGAACTAGCCTTAGAACCCATGACACGGAACTCCGTGTTAAGAGATAGTTATTCTAACCAATTGAGCGTAGGACACTTTGTATGTTGTTTAAACTAAGACCAAGGTAAATTAGTTCTAACCTTGTTCTCTGGCACCATACAAGATATAGTACAAATCACTTTTGTTACTGCAAAACTTATAAGTTGTCACTATAATTTCGTAATAACATCATCACAGAATTGCAGTAATACACTATGTTACTGTGAAACTTATAAGTTGTTACTATACTCTTGCAGTAATATCGTGATGAAATTGCAGTAACACAGAACGGGTGGTAGTAACAGTAATGCTATAGTATTCTGCATGTACAGAGTTAAAACTATAAACTCTAAACCTTTGGAGAGCAAAATCTCTCATGTCATACATTATTTTTCTAAACCGTTTGCACCATGGCATCAGAAAAAAAGTGCTTAGCAAAACTAGACCTGTCATGACTATATTTTGGCATTGTTACTCACGCAAGCAACAATGTTACTACATGGTGGCTGTTGTGTTACTGCACCGTTACTGCGAGACGAGGGCTGAAAAAAGGTGGGCGGTGGGGGAGTGAGCAGGCGGGTTTGACCGACGTGGGCTGGCTTTGACCGGCCTTTGGCCGAGATGGGAGGTGGGTTTGAGCCCTTAGAAGGGTGGTGTGAGGTGGGTTTGGGTCTTGGGTAGGGAGGGGGGTGTAGAATAGTTATTCTATGAGGGAGGTGTAGAATAGAACTCTAGGTATACTATGAAGTATTTTATTTCCACTAAAAAGATCATTAGATTTACTTTTCATGTTTTAAAATTGTATTTCAAGATATTCATTAACTGGGTAGTATGTTAAAATTGCGAAAATAAGACAAAAGACGTCATTGCGACATGTTACTGTTCCCTCTAAAGAACAAGAAATTGCTCAGATCACTACTTTGTAGTAGTGCCCTTGGTAGATGTGTGTCTACATCAGTACAACAAGTCTACCCCAACATGTCATACAGTTTCAGATAATGAGGTAGAGGAAAGAAGGGAGGAAAGGGAGAAGGAGCCACCCCATGAGGCAACCCCTACATAAGCTACAAGAGAACAGGAGAGACAGATAAAAATTTGATTGGACAAACAAATTAATTTGTACCTATACTAATTGGGCATTTCGTAAGAGTTCCTATGTTAAAAAATTATCTGGCCTTTGATTAGATGGATTGTATTATTACTACTGTAGATCTGCATTTAACATCATGAACCACGTTAAAATCCAATCGATTCAGCACGTTGTGGGAACTGAGACTTCAAACTGAATACAACTCACAACTCAGTTTGCATTGATTCCAAATTTCAGACTTACTAAAACTTGGAAAAGTTACAACTAACACTCCAACCCTTGCACAACTCGATATTTATTAATTAAAAAATTTTAGAATTATTATATAAAAATATCAGCACCCAGGCCAAGGGGGTGCCCGTTCGGCTTGCTTGCTTAGCGCAGAAGGCAAGTCATCAATGCTGCACAGACCATGGCCCAGTGTCTTCCTAGCTTGGAGCAAATCTAAGGTGTTGCGGGGAGGTCCACATGTCCATCCGTCCAGAGATTTGCTCGAGGCTGGGATGTCGGGGACTTAGAGGGGCCTATGAACCCAGGTTTAAGGTCCACTCCTACTGAGCTGCAATCAGAGCCTGCCACACGTCTCCTGAGCTAGACAAAGGAACGCTCTAGCTAGATGTCCGGGAACTATGTCGTGGCATGATTCTGAACTCGGTCCATGGCTTCGGATAACTCCTTCCTGGGAGTTGCCAAGTGGCGATTCCTAAGGAGGATGTTGAACCCTGCACTTCAGGTGTCCGATAGCAAGCACCCCGGCCATCCTAGGATGCCCAGGCGGTGTCCTCACATGTTGGAGACAGGTGGATAGGTGACCAGCTGGATACCACGTTGCCCTCGGTAGCAATACGCAGGCTGTAGAGCCCGTCCATTGCATTTACTAAACATTCTTATAGGTTTTCTCTCAGCATTAATGTTGAGAGATACGGTATATCCTAGGCAATCTCTCTAGTGGCGTATACCAAGTGTCCGTGAGAGAGAATAAAGACCGAAGGTTAGCCCGGCATGGAGTCCCAATAGATGTTTGCTGCTACAGTATTTCTAACGTTAAATTTAAGGAATTAGCTCAGGCTTATAACGATATACTGTATTCTTGTCTCTCCTCAAGTGGTGAGCGGTGAGAGCCATAGGATATAAAAACCCATCTTAGACCCTATAGTACGGTTAAACTCTTCAGATCCGCAAGAACTCCAAGCTTGTTAGGCTAGCTCACGAGCACTCAAGAATCTGTAAGAACATCTTTAATAGTAACCAGGCATATGAGTAGGGTTAATATCCTTCAGGAGGCCCGAACCTATATATTTGATCGTGTCTCTACAGCTCCCGAGCACATCCGGACATATCGCGCGCGCCCTTGATCCTTGGATGAACTCAGGTCCGCGATTCCCATTGCTCGTCGGTGCTCGGACACCGACAAAAAATATCTTTTAATATTTTTAAATATCAATAATAGTAGCCGTACGACAAATGGGTTGGCGACTAGTAAAATAAAATACTTTAGATTTGCCTCTAACCTAATTCGTACTTGGAGGTGATTAATTGCCGACGTTGACAATTGTGCAAAAAAGTTTTGATTCGACTTGGCAACATGTATTACCGACAAACCATCACACTAAAAAGAGAGGAGTATCTACTGAAACTCTTGGTTCTAGGTTTCACTGGATCAGTAGTACTGATCAACACGAACTATTCATCACATGATGCATCATGCAAAGATCGTCTTTCTGCCATACGACATTTTGTACCTTAATCCACCATACACGCAACAAGCATGCATGCCCTCACATTTGATTTTGTACATTATTGAATTGTTCAACCATATGGATCAAGCAACAATCGATGGGGCAACATGTGTAGATGGAGGATTTGGGCCGCAGCAGCAGTAGATATGCCCGTCGTCCATGACCTGACAGCCGGCCCCGACAGGGTTGAAACCCAGGAAGCTGCACCTCGCCGGACACCACTCCGGCGTGAGCTGGCAGCCCCCGGCCCTCATGCACCCCGCATACAGAGTATCTTCCGGCTGCAGCTGGCCGGAGCCGCCATCAGCTGCTGCCAGTGCAGCCGCGGCGAGGAGATGCATCAGCAGCGGCGCCACGCCGACGGCGAGGATGACGACGACGACGACCGGAGCCTTCTTCCTCCAGCGTGCTGAAAGCTGTAGCGCCATGATCGTCGTCCTCCAGGCTGTAGCTAGTTAGCTTCCTAATCAGTATACACTGATGGCAGGCTCGTTCTCGTTCTGCTTGGATATACAGGGGGCTTACTTATGTATAGACTAGAAATACAAGCAAAGTAGGGATGTATATATAGTTGCATAGATACAATCGGATACAAAGATAGATAAAGGCAGATAGAGATATATAGTGATAGATATAAATATAGTACTTCAGATATATGTCTATATGTAAATCTACATAGATATAGATATGTTTTGATTATTCGAATTTTAGAAGTTTTGTCGTAAGCGTCAAATATTTAGCCATTTATTACAAAATATTCAAAAAGTAAGACCTTTGCTGGTAGATATCACAAAAGTTTGGATTTGATAAAAGACACTGAAAAATTATGGTATTTTGCTGAGCCCATTAAAATTATTTCCTATTAAGTTGGAGAGATATTTTTATTGAAATGACTCTGCTACCCTTCTTATAAATTGATCCCACGTGCCATTCCCTCTTCTCTAGTCCTCTTCTTTCTCCCTCTTTCCTCTCTTCATCCGCGCACGATGGCGGCGAGTGTGGAGGAGTACGAAGGACACCAGAGAGTTGCGCCGCCCCCAATTTACTTGACTCCGAGCCCTCCATCACTCAATCTGTCCGCCATGGATTGAAAGGTTGCGATGTCCTCCGATTGGTCGGCTGCCCATCTGCACAAACGCCAGGAGCTCATATGCCATGTGATACAGGTGACCGTGAGCTGCTAAGGGGGCTCCGCCGGATCATCCTAATGTTCGACTTCGCCATACGATCGCCGACATTGCTGTGGAGCTCGGCCGTCAAGCTGCTGCACTTCTCACTGACATGGTGTTGGAGTCGACATCGGCCACACTAAAGTAGTTTGATTCAATGTAGTCTAGGAGGTGGGGTTCACTTGAATAGAGAGGAGATAGCAAAGACCTCGACAGCTTCGATGCTGGAAACATGCTTCTCTCTCCAAATCAGCAGGAAATAATATTTTAACTACCTTAGTGTCCACCAGCAAAATACCATAATATTTATGACGAGAGAAAGTACATACCTATACACTAGCAAATTGATCTTAGAGCTGCGGTCATCAGGTTCTGCTATTTTTATGCACGTCACACGTTATTGTTTTCATGATCACTACTACACTGATATACTTACGAAGTAGTTAAATGGATCAATATTATTCTTATCTGAACTTTCCTTTTTGAGAGGACGTGATGTGTTTAGAAAATTTCCTGTATGCCCTTAAATTTTAACCAATTTCATCTATGTCTCTGAGTTTTGCTCATAATTTTAATTTTGATATCTTCCATTCCTATTTCATCCGTTGACCGTTTAATAGTTATGAAAGGGTCCATTATGTCCTTAGGCATGAAAGGAATAAGTGGGGTATGAAAGTGCATGAGTTTGACTGAGACTTATATTCATGACTTTGTTGTATGAGATATTATTGGTGATAAAGTTTATCAAAAATGTATATAGCATATTTTTTTGGATGTTATATACAACCGATTTGGCAATGCTGTTTATGTTATCTAAAAGAAATACCATGATATTCTAACAGTTATGGTTAACATCATAAAAAAAGGCTAACATAATTTTTCTAGATATGCATTATTTTTCCCCTATAATATAGCCTCGTTTAACAAAACTTATAAATATTAGAGTCACACACCAAACTCATGTATTTCCAATAGCCAATTTCACTAATTTCTAAGTTCCTTCCATGCATGAGGATAAAATGGATCTTTTCACACCCAATAAACGCCAAGAGATCGAAATTAGAATTCAGGGATATACAAGAAAATGAGCAAAACTTAGGGACAGAGAGAGGATCGGTTAAAATTTCTGGGGTATACAACGAATATTTTTAGTTTTTTTTTTTAAAATGATTTGAGTACTTACCGTGTGTTGCATGCATGCAGAACTCTTTAGCTCTGCTGCACAATTTCAGTTCGTGCTGCTGTTCAGAAGGAGAGACGGACGTGGGCCCCATTCGGTGGGGCTAGGTGCTGTTACTAATTTAATTTTTTTTTAATTTACAAAACTAATTTTCGGTTTGAATCATTTGCAAAACTAGTCTCTTGCCGCCCTAGGCCACGGCAGGATTTAAAAACCGCCGTGGCCCAGGGCGGCGAATGGCATCCCCGTAACCCGGGGCTAACGGCGCCGGCCGCCGTTAGCCCCGGGGACGCCACGTGGATTCGCCGCCCTGGGGGACGGCGGCGACGGCAAATGCAATTTTGCATTCGGCCCCCTGGGGGCATTTGCCGCCGTCCCCCAGGGCGGTAAATCCACTGGACCGTCCGCCCAGCAATCGGACGGTCCGTTCGCACAGGGATCGGACCGTCCGATTAGATATCGGACCGTCCGATCGAACCGTTCCCTCCCGATCGGACCATTGCCCAGCCCAGGCCTCGGCCCCCTGGAGCCATTTGCAAATTACCAAATTTGAAAATTTTGTTGCTAATTTTTCACCCCAAAATTTTTAAAAATTTATTTGTCAAAATTAAATTCTTAAATTCTATTTATTGTGCCATTGCATTTATTGAGTCGATGTTTAAAAAAAACCAAATATCATATATTATTCACGTCGTGAAAAGAACTTGTCAAACTGAGGGTATTCCCGGATCGCCACTCGCATTCCACTCCTCGTATGTCTGGATTGGCACTCGCAATCCACTCCTCCCCGTCTTTCGCCTACACGCTTAACAAAATTTAGTTTTAATCGTGGTTTAGGGTATGTTTTTGATAGTTTTTTTTTATAATCCGACGATGGTGGGCGTTGGTTTGTAAAATCGTGCTGATCATTTTTTCAAGTTTATTTTTGGTAAAACTTAATTAATGACATGGTAATAGGCCGGTCCGTTTTAATGACATGATAATAGGTAGATGCGAGCCATTCGCATTGCGGCATGATGAATGCGACACCCATAGTACGAAATACAACAAGCGAGACTACATTGTTAGCAGTACAATGTATCTGAAGGATGGGATCGAGTCTACAGGAGGTGAATATGGACATGACAAATTTAAACAAGTAATGCGAGAGCTATAAATAAATAAATACAACAATAGCCCCTAGGTCATACGCCTCCTCGTCCTCCTAGGCTGCGCTCGCACGTGCCCGCGCGAGTACGTCAGGCGGTCCGCCGGTACCCCACGGGTAGCTCGGACCGCCTGAGCAGCAGGGGAAGCACCGGCGTCGTGCGGCTGTGTGTGCGGTGCACCTCCGAGCTGTGATGACCCGATCACGTCCTGCTCCGGAAGGAGGTCGTCCTCGGTAGAGATCCAAGCAGAGGTGCTCGGGGCAGATCCCTGCCCAGTGTCCCCCAGGTGGAGGTGAGATCCGCTGCGTGGGTCTGGTAAAGAAAATCTCGCGTTAGTCGCATAAAAAGTGCAGTTAGTTATGTATAATAGGTTCAATCCTGACGTACCTGACAATCCTCGCCCGATCGTGGAGGCTGCCGACCTCGATCCTCCGGCGGTACCAGAAGGACCTGCTCCCCACGACGTACTGGCCCCTGCAGAACCCGCCGCTCCTGCCGATGTCCCTTCACCATGGGGACCTCGCATACGTATCTGCATCGGTGGGACTGCATTGGGACGGCGACAACTCAGAGCACGGACGACCGAGCGCATCGTGTTGCACATCCGGTCGAACGTGATCGTCTGCTCCTGCTACGTGAAAGGGATGCCAGCCTGTAGGCGCTGCCGCAGTAGGTCAGCTCCGTGTGGACCTGCCTAGCATCGTCCACCTGTTCAGCAGGACATGCGTGGTTAGTTGCGCGTGGCACCTACCATTGAAAATAGTATGAAAACCATTGACTCACCGCGCGGAAGTAGTCCTGGTCGCGGTGCGTCGGGTATGCGTCTCGCACCCCCGCGACGTGCGCCTGTGGAGCCTCGGGAGTGTACGTCACCCGTAGTCTGGTATGGGCCTGGTACCAGGAAAGGTACTGCTCGTACCTGGCGGCTGTGTAGGGGTGCAGCTCCGTGATGACGTCCTCCGTGGCTATGAGCCAGTCGTTGATGTAGTCGACGACGGTGGGTCTCCACAGCCTACCGGCGGCCTGGCCACGCCGACTTAACCTGCAGAGCACAACCGGTGACACAATGCATAACAATACGGAATATTCATTTCCACATATACCTGTGAACGTGTTGCGGTACGCCCCTGCGTTGTTGATGGCCGAAGGTCTGTCGCATACCGAACTGCTGCATCACACTCTGCGGGCAGTGCGGCTCGACAGAAATGTCAAACAGCATCGGCGTCATCGTCAGCCAGTACGCCTGGTCCCTGGTGCAGAGGGACGACAGCCCGTGCGGCGCACGCGCATCCCTCGCCTCGGCGCTGTACGGCTCCCAGACAACGTCGTCGTCCGTGATCCTGTCGAACTCCATGACGAAGTCTGGGTACGACTTCTGCACCTGCACGTGAGCGTACCGACGCTACAAACAGGAAAAGAGTTCTCGTTAGTCCAAGTAACATAAAAAACCGAGACGGTTCTAACACCGAACATACCTCACGACGACACCACACCGTCCCCATCGTCGGATAGTCCTCCGGTGGGACACCCACGTACAGGCTCGCCTCGTACGGACTGTGGTCCACAACGGGGCGGCCGATCGCGAACCGCTCTGCCGCCCAGAGCTGTAGGAGGAGTGGACAACCCGTGAAGACCGCTTCTGGCTCGGTCTTCCTGCAGCCGTCGCACAGACCCCTGTACGTGGCAGCAAGGACTACCGATCCCCAACTGTATTGGGGAACAGCACCGTCCTCGGCGTCGGCTATCTCCCTCGCGTAAGGGATCAAGCCCTTGTCGACTGCGTGGCCGTACGAGTTGGTGAACATCACCCACCCGAACACCCACAACAGGTACGCCTCCAGGCTCCTCTGCAGTGAGTACGCGTTGGCCTCCGGTGCTAGCTGATCAGACTGCGTTAACATATAACGAAGTTGACACTGTAATTCTAGTACGGACTGAAGGACGAACATAAAACAACAAGAAAGCATTCTTACCGTGTAGGTCAATACCCAAGCCTGAGGGGGGCCCGCATGCGTGTACGGGGAGATGTCGCCGACGAGGGGAAGCCCCGGAGCACGGTGAACCGGGGCGAACCGCTGTAGGATCTCCTCTCGCCACGCCTGGAGCCCGTCAACTGGCCCCACCGCATCGCCTGCTAGAGGCAGCCCAAGGAGGAAGCTGACGTCCTGCAGCGTGGGGGCCATCTCACCGCACGGGAGGTGGAAGGTGTGCGTCTCCGGTCTCCACCGGTCCACAAGAGCTGTGAGCAGCGACCGGTCGATACCCCACTTCTTCGTCGGGTCATTCGGCTCCACCGCGGCTGCTACCAGCCTACACAGCGGCAGAAGGCCTGCCTCCCGCAACCTGACAATCAAAACAAAGCAAGTTAGTAAGTTGACATATACAGATTCACAGTACAACGTTCGTACGTACCTAGTCGTGAACCTGTCGTCCACGGGAAGTAGTCGCCTGGAAGGTCGAGGACGTAAGGTACCGAGCTCGAGGTTCTGCACCGCCGAGAGAAACGACCGGTGGGACTGATCGGTGGCGTGATCTAGCAGCTCAGGCGTCTGGTAGTCCATACCTGCAAGGAAAAAGAAGCGGAACGGATTAGCTCAATTAAACATAGTGCATTATAGTCAGAAAATTAACAGAAAATTAACACATTACAGGGAGATTACATCATCAACGAGTGGCTATACTAGACAACATAACCCGAAGGTGCACGAGGACGCCTGCGACGACGCTGCCTACCAGTGGTGCCTTCCCCAGTTGGCCGCCTTCCGTCGGCGCCTGATCCTTCCATAGGAACTTCCGCTGCACTTGGGGCCTCGGCGTCTTTCGTGCACTTCTTGTAGGTATGTCCCTCCTCTCCACACCTACTGCAACGTTGAGCGCTAACGCCGGCCTCGGATTGGTCCATATCGTTGCGTATCCTCCGTGTCCGACGTCGGCCTGCCTTGTTCCTTGCCTTCGTCGGGTCAGGGATGTAATAAACTGGACTTGTGTCTTCAGTGAAAGTGCCGACGATGCCGAAACCAAAGATCTCGGTACTCCATGTATGCATGATTGCTTCCTTTTTGAAGTACGGAGACACATATTGGCGTTCATCAATGCCGCACTCCCCGCAAGCGGCAATGACATGAGAACAGGGCTTGTGGTACAAGCTTGGTTTCCGGCAGGAGCACGTGCATGTCCCATCTTTCTTTAGGACACACTCTTGTATAGGCTTCCTTGCGAATATGCCACGCCTGGACCTGTCGGCACACAATATCTCAAATCTACGCTCTCGTGTGCCCTGCACTCGGACTCGGTGCTCTCTTGCCTTCTTGCATTTGTCCTCAAGGTACTGTGTCATTTTGGTGCCAAACCAAAGGTTTCCATCGGCCATAGATGGGCCATTCTGTCCGCACCTGTCGTGGAAGTACGTCTGTGTTTTATGTAGGATGAACTCCACGATGGCAACAAGGGGGAGTTGCCGAACACCACGCATGACCCAGTTGTACACCTCTGCAAGGTTCGTGGTCATTATGCCGTACCTTGCTCCACCTTCATCGTACAGCAATGCCCATTTCTTCATCAGCTCGTGCTCGATCCACTGCGAAAATCTGCTAACCAAGGAACCGGGCCTCCTTCTGAATGTACCGTCATCGGTGGGAAGTGCATCTAGAGCTTCAGGGCCGTCAACACCTCTAGCTGGGGGTCTTGCAGAACTCTCGCGTCTATATTTGGCTGTCAGCTCATCAAGTCTCCTCCACAGCTCATTGAACTTCTTCTGTTGATTCTGGGCGCACAAACGTTTGAACATGGCCATCAACTCCTTGTTTCTGAACTACTTATAAAAGTTTACGCCCATGTGACGCATGCGCCATCTGCTCTTCACATCTTCCCACACCGGAGGGTATCCCTTGTCTGCGCAGCCGTTTCGCAGCTCCTGAATTGCACGCAGCATCCCTGGATGACGGTCATGTATGAGACATACATCTGGCCTCATCCCCACCACCTTTTCCTTAACCAGCTTCAGAAACCAGTACCAACTCTCTGTGTTCTCGCCCTCGACGAAGGTAAAGGCCACTGGCAACACTTGGTTGTTCTCGTCTACTCCGATTGCCGTCAACATTTGCCCTCTGTATTTTCCAGTTACGAACGTGCCATCGATGCAGAGAATGGGCCTGCAATGAACAAATGCAAACATGCACGCCTGCAGAGAGAGGAAGGCCCGCTGAAGGACGCTCTGCCCAGGACTTGCTAACGATGGGAAACTTTTGATTTCGGAGTAGCTGCCAGGATTCCTCGCACAGATGGTTTGCAGTAGACGAGGCAAATTATTGTACGAAGCTTCAAAACTACCGAATCTCATTTCAATTATCTTCTGTTTGGCCCTCCATGCCTTGGCATATGTAATGGTGTACTTGTACTTCTCCTCGATGCGGCTGATAATTGACTTGGGCTCGAACCGGAGGTTCTCCACAACAGCATAATACAGCTCTGAAGCGATGAATGCAGATGATATGTTCTTGTGGTACTTCTGAACACCCGGAAGATGGCAGTTGTGCTCCGTCACGATTGACACGGACCAACAGTCGTCATATTTCTTCTTGGATGCGTACATCCTCCATGGACATCCATCGCTTGAACTTGCACATTTCACTTCGTACACCAATCTTGTGGACTTTGATACCCAGAACTCCCTCCCAAGTGACACGGCCCACATCTTCACAGCCTCTGTCAACTGTGCTTTTTCGGCGTATCTAGCGCCTTGCACCACTTCATTCTGCCGATACTCCCATGCCACGGTGTGCCCCTCTGAGACAACGAGTCCGGAGAAGTCCTCGTTGTCCCATTCTGCCGGGTGTACATCGTCCTCCGAAGAATCATCATCCTCCATATGCTCAGGTTCTGAGTCTTCAATTTCCATCTCCTGTACTAGACCTGGGTGTCTCTCCCTTCATCTGCAAACCCCCCGGTCCCATGTCTTCTTGGCCTCCTTCCTCTTCGGCACCCTCGTCTTCTGCCTCATTTTGCTCCCCTGTTTCATCGGGCCCTTCCGCTGTACTCGGACCAGCCTGATCAATGCTGACCACGTCATGCACTACCACTAGGATGCTCGGTGCCCATCCTCGCTGCAGTGCACTCTCCACAAAAAATACCCAGCTGGCCGTTGAATCTATTGGCATCAATTCCCACCAAAAACCTTCCACAGCCCAGCTAACCAGTGCGTACACCGTAATTGCATTTACTTGAGGATCTACTCTGAATCCCCTCATTAACCAATTGTAAACTCCAGGAAATCTTCTCTCAGCTGGAGCTATAATTCCCTTTTGTGCTACGTTGAACTCCGATAAATCTACCCCATATTGTCCTTGTCTGACATTTCCTTCACCGTGATATATCGCGAATACAACTCTATTTGCCATTTCTGTTCACAAAAAAGATTTTATTAATCTGTACTAATCAATATTCGTTCCATAAAAAGGCTATACGTATGAGTCAAACCATTACCGTTTCTATATTTTACAAACTGACCCAGCGGCGCTAATAAAGTTATACGCTAGGTTTATCTAACGTGTCAAAATGACGTATACCAACGATGGCCATGGTGGAGCATATTTATTTTTAAAATATCTACAATTTACTACTTCTCCGCTATGTTCTTCTAGTACGGCCAAATAAATTTAACACTAACGATGGTTATGCCAAACCGCTAATATTTTCATACTATATCGGATATTACACTACAAGTCTACTACTAATTAACATTTGTCTAAAAAATTGACTACATAACAGAGGGAGATCAAAAAAATACCTGGATTCGGCTAAAAAATCTGTAAGGGCTTCGCCGCTGTACTTCTCCTCCTTTCCCTCAGCACTATTGGACGAACGCTGGAGGCGGAGGGGAGAAATGACGCGCAGCGACTGCAGGAAGGGATTTTATAGGGGCCGGCAAAAAACCGCCGTCCCCCAGGGCGGCGAATCCACGTGGCGTCCCCGGGGCTAACGGCGGCCGGCGCCGTTAGCCCCGGGTGACGGGGATGCATTCGCCGCCCTGGGCCACAGCGGTTTTTAAATCCCGCCGTGGCCCAGGGCGGCAAGAGACTAGTTTTGCAAATGATTCAAACCGAAAATTAGTTTTGTAAATTAAAAAAAAATTAAATTAGTAACAGTAAAAATTCTGCTGTGCTGCGGCCGTTCTGGATGGGCCGGTTATAAGCATTCTCAGATGCAAGGCCTAATACCGATAGCTTACTAGGCTGTGCAGCCCATGCATCGGCCTCAGCATCGCCTCCCTGACAATGGCCCATGGCCCATGGCCACTTTGCTAGTAGCCAGCAAATCGAAAGCCCAATTAATACTGAACTTTCCATCTTGCAGCATTGGCCATTTGGAGCTCGGTTGCTTGCTCAGAGGGAAGAAAACATCTCACCCAATCAATGTGCTGGGGTAGGTAAACAAAATGTTCGCGCGCTTAGACCACATTTGAACGTGTTCGGTCCAGTCCATGTACGTCTAGCCCATCACGAGACGTTGTCTTAAAAAGTTTGTCCATAGGAACTTTATATTTATAAACTTTATACATAGAAATTATATAAGAGATATTTTACATAAGAAACTTTGATTCCGAATCGTAATCGCACATATAAACTTTTGGTCAATAAAATTATCAGAAAAGAAAAAACGCGGTGCCAAAAAAGAAAAGAGAGACGCTCGTGCGAGTTTGCTGCGTGAACGTTTGCTCATTAGCCCTTCTATCCAAACAAAACTAAAAGGTAATTAAGCATCCATCCCTGATCATGCAGTGATGTATTCTGTGTTCCAAAATGTGTGTTATTTGTTTAGCAAATATTAAGGTTGAGAGAATACCTTGGTGCTCCTCATTTCAAAATGGTTGCGGTGAGAGGGTGGTTGGCGGTAAGATGAGAAGAAATTTGAATAGGGGATAAGTAATAGTTAGAAATGCTTATATTGTGATATAAATTTTGAATGCAAGAAATGCTTATAGAATATTGGAATGGAGGAAGTAATTAATTACCACTCGTGTTTACGTTACCATCTGATAAATCTGCCCTCCGAAAAGATTAATTTATGTTTAATTACACATCAAGCAAATGTTAGAATAGGTGTGGAATATACTAGTTCTAGTAGTTTACAGTTGGACTTGGAGTTGTATTAGGTATTAAGGATGGTGTTACAGTCAGACTCTATAATCCGGCAACCCTTTAAATAGAGAGAGACACCACAATGTAACCATGGTAACGACAATATAGCGCAAGCGTGCAGGAAGAGGATGGCCGCGTGGCCATGGACTCGTAACGGCTAGGTGTGCTATATTAATTAGGGAGAAGTGCCCATAATCAAAGCCCCATGAATTAGGCTTCGGCTAAACCTCTATAACAAATATCGTGCATTCTTGTGTTGTTATCTGACATGTCCGAGCTGATCAACGGCTGACAAGATCGGGGACGTTAGTCATCGTTCCACTATATCGGCAAATTTCTCTAACAAGTGGTATCAGAGCTGATGGTTTCAATGTTGGATCAAGTTGACATGCGAAGGAGGAAACACGAGGTGGGATCGCGTATCGATAGTAGATCGTTAGCCGTTGCAATGATATCGATGGCGACAACGAAGACGTTGCGGAGATGACAACCTCATCTCCCGATCATATCGGCGATGGTGGGACATGATTGGAAGACGGGGTCGGGCGTGAGTCGCGTGACCGAAGGCGACCGGAGAGATCAGAGGGGGTAGCGCTATGTACAGTGCACCCAATGCATGCTGCGATCGCAGGTCCGTGGTGGTAGGAAGGCTGCAACGGCAGGGTGAAGCTGGCGAACGTGGTGCAGCGGACATGCAGAGCAAGGATGACATGATCTGGATGATGAACACCAGGGCTACGACTGCGAAGCGTGCATAGGCACGGATAGCGCGTACGCAAGTAATGTAGAACTAAAGGAAAAAGCTAAGGTTAATGTGGTAACTACTTCAAGTGACTCGGATAGTGATGGTGAACTTCTCACAATGTCAAGTGTACAGTCTAGAGATTCAGAAGCGTGGATATTGGATTCGACTAGCTCGTTTCATGTGACACTAAGTGTAAGGAGTGGGTTTTCTTCATACCAGTCTGGTAAGTTTGTTTTTGTTTGCTTAGACAATGACACATGTTATCCGGCCATGGGAGGAGGTGACGTCAAAATCAAGATGGAAGATGGAGGTAAATATGTTCTTACATGTGCCAAGGCTAAAGAGGAATCTGATTTTGCTTAGAACCTTGCATGAAGAAGAGTTAATAATCCAGGCTAATCGACATAGGAAGACCATAGAGATCATGAAGAGCAAGAATACTGTGATGACTAGAGAGAAGGTAGAGTTGTATCTTTACAAGTTACGAGGGTACACTATTGCAGACGGAATCCAGGAGGAAGTAGTTGCTGCGATAGCTATTGCTTTTGATGGTGGTGAGTCTGGCGTAGGCTCGTTGGGCAACTCGCGATGAAGCTACAAAAAGAAGACAGCCCAAGTCTGGAAGACCGATGGATCGACATGGTAATTCTACTGCATCTAGATGGCATATATTTGCCAAGGTAGAGTTTGTTAGAATATGTGTCGAATATACTAGTTCTAGTAGGTTATAGTTGGACTTGGAGTTGTATTAGGTGGTAGGGGTGGTGTTAGAGTTGGACTCTGTAACACGGTAATCCTTTAAATAGAAAGGGGGACACCACAATGTAACCATGGTGATAACAATATAGCATAGGCGTGGAGGGAGAGGATGGCGGCTAGACATAGACTCATAGCGGCTAGGTGTACTATGTTGATTGGAGAGGAGCACCCATAATCAGAGCCCCGTGGATTAGGCTTTGGCTGAATCTCGTTAACAAATATCGTGTGTTCTTGTGACACCCCAAACCATGCCAGCCAAAGAAACACAAGCTGACACAGGTCGAGAGTCATTATTACATGTGGAATACATACAAGTCCCAGGATACATAAACTGGTACACATAGAAATAACAATGGATCATGGCAGACTTAATTCGAAATTATTACATCACTAGGAATTAGTCCTTACATACGTTGCCATCGTGGACAGGCCCACAAATAGACAACGCCATAACACGGAGAACAACGGCACAGTGGCAAGGCGGAAGCAACAGCGGTGATTATTACGCGACTAACTAGCACAAGGCACTAGGCTACTGAGCACCTAGGCAACTAATCAAACCACAGGAACGGTTTGGGAACTAGGGATGAAACAGCTAAAAGTCTTTGAACTCTGTTTGCTCCTGGAGGAACTCCTCTGCCGTCGGGTCAACATCGTCGTCAGCATGCTCTATAGAGTTATATATAGCAAGGGTGAGTGCAAACGTACTTAGCAAGCCTAGAAAAAGATGACATGTTTAGCTTAACAAAAGAGGCTAAGGGTTTAATTACGAAAATAGCCTTTTTAAGCAAGAGCTAGTTCTTTTGCAAAACACTAGTGAGACAAATTTTAGTTGTCAGGCCGAGGCTCGTGCCTCAACCCATTTCACAAGTTGCTTTGCAACAACTTGTCTGAATGAGTATCATGTGATGACAACATCTAATTTCTTTTCCTCTATTATCTTCCTTTTACTTTCTCAGCAATTATAACCATCATCCATAAAACACCACTTAACCATTTCTCATGGTTAACTTAGCTATCTCAGCATAGTCTATCGCCTTCTCGGCCCTAACCATGGTGCCATATGGCATCCTAGGCCACACAGGCCCGTTCCTAACCACGGAGGTTAGCCGTCTGCCACACAGGCAGACTCTAGAAATGGTTTCCCAATCCTTCAAACATCCTTTTCAAATATTTTGCAACCAAATCTACGCTATGAGAAACACCTCACTTTCACCCATGACTGCGGGCACAGCTGTTCAAACAGTTTGATTAATCTCTGTAGAGATTGTACGCTTTACCCACATGTCGTGAGTTACCTCCAATGCCCAACTCATGCCGATCAAACATGGTCAGTAAAGGAGGACCCACTACAAGGCCTTTCCAAAGCTAACCCATGAAGATGTCTTGCCACATGGCTAGGTCGAGTCCACGACCAAGTATCGGGCAAGTCCATGCCTTTATCCACTCTCAAACACCGGTGACGCTACACCTATCATCAACAATGCACCACTGTAGAGACGATGAAACCGGGTTTGTAATCATGTTTATCCACTAATCTCCTCATCCCCAGTGTTCCATAACCATTGACAAACAACATTCCCATGAACTAACCAATTACTTAGCCAGGGGTATCCCATAATACCCGTATGGTCATATTGTAAGATTTGCGGATGGACTTCCCAAAGGAAACAGTCCTTATCGACAATACGTAGCCAAGCCACAAAGGCACTAACTTCGCACCATCAGGGTTTTGACAACCTTTATTTTATCAAAACATTCCAACACCCAAGGTATCAAGTTTTTTTTCAAATATTTGAATAAAAGGTCCATATTTCCCGCACAACAATCAATCATAAGCATGGCTAAGCAAACTAACTTGGTAGTCATATCCGAAGGATACAACACCGATGTTTAATATGTGGGGCTATCAAAGGTAGGGAAAATAAGTGGACATCCTAGCGATAGTTGTGCGACTATTTGGGTCTGTCTGTCAGCGGTTCACCGCGGCCAAAAAATTTTAAATGTGTAACCTAGTTCATGCAATGTTGGCAAAACAAAATACATGTAAAAAATATAGGGGCAATGTGATCGAAGAGGGCTTGCCTTGCTCCGGAAGCGGGTCTTCTCCTTTGAAGGCAGTGTCCGAACCTTCCTCGCACACGGGTTCTATTCATGAAACGAGACAAATAAGCACAAAGTATAAGTTAAATACCTCAACATAGAAAACCAATAATGCCAAAAGGTAGATCTCATTTTTAGAAAAATATTGAGAGTTGAACGAAGCCAAACGGAGTTACGGTTGATTTAATATGAATTTTTGAAGCTAAAATGATTTTTGGGAAAATTTTGAAATATTAAATCTCAAGAAAAGGGAAATGAATATTCCATAGGAATATTCCTAGTCAGTGGGGCTAGGCTATCAGTGAAAAAAAGGATTTAAAAAGGGGGAAGGCCCACTTGTTAGTGACAGAAGGGATATTGAAAAGAAGTGGGGTCCACATGTCATATGCTCAAAGCTTTTGGGAAGGAATTTTAAATATGTTTTCTTCGGAGAGGGCTCACCTGTCAGCTGAGAAGGGAGAGACAAGATGGGAGATTGGGACGTGGGCTTGGTCTGTCAGGCTCTCAGGGGGGGGGGGGGGGGAAGACAGGTCGTCTTCCTCCTCACGCTCACATGTCACGCCGGAGCGAGGCCGGCTAGGAGCGATGGCGAAGGCAGCGATGCGGCTTGGGGTGACCGGAAAGGAAGGCGGTGGACACCAGCGATGGTGCCGCCATCAAGGCTAGGCACGGCGGGCCGAAGGGCGGCGGCTGATGGCTTGCCTCTCCACTGGAAACCGAGGAAGAGATAGAGAGAGCGACACGGTGGGGCGGCAAAGGACCAAGGGGAAAGAGGTATCTAGCTTCTATGATTTTTACGGGGAAAGAATAGGAAATCGCTTTCGCAAACTAGAGTAAGGGAAGAGAATAGAAAGTTTTTCGTAAATAGTCTTTGGTATTTGAATATATTGCCCTTAGGTGCATCCTAAGAGAGAAGGGGTTTTGTCCCTAAAACCAAACCTATGCTCTGATACCATCTCTGTAACACCTCCACCCTGGCACCACCTATAGTGACACTATCTGTAGGAGATTGGCATGAACCAACTCAAATATGGAACTGCGATAACAGTACCAGTCCTAGGAAACCTTGCTCGTACCCATGGTCAATCGAGATGTATCATAGCAGCTAATAATAAAATATATAATACCTTTATAAATTGCAACTTTGGGCAAGCCCTGGGTAGCAACATTCAAATAGAACAATAGTAG
This sequence comes from Oryza meyeriana var. granulata, assembly GCA_003991445.1. NCBI lineage: Eukaryota > Viridiplantae > Streptophyta > Magnoliopsida > Poales > Poaceae > Oryza > Oryza meyeriana. The sequence continues at coordinate 7,112 of RYFJ01000475.1, read as the reverse complement.
CGGAACGACAGCGCAGCGAAAACCCAATCCACAAGCAATGGCTTGGGATTAGGAAAGAAACCCTAAGTCTTTAGCTTCAGCTTCACTCTTCTTAAAGGAGGGGAAAAAGATAATGGATTGAGTAAAAACGTGCTCTGCAAGTGTTGACGCCGAAAACCCGCCGGGGGCCGTCCGGCGTCTGGGAGACACGCGAAGGCCTGGGAGATTTGCTTCACTCCAGTGCAGGTCCTAAAATCTTGAGGTTCGTAGGCGTGCCAGTCAATTTGACCCTGCAATTGACAAGGAGAAAAGATGTCAAATTCGTGAGCCAATCGGCTGGAAGCCGGCTTGGACTCATCTCATTGGCCGATGGCCGATTGGAACTATAGCACTTATACATCGGCTGGAAGCCGATGATGGCATGAGCAATAGCATAATAATAAATAAATATTATACTAGCCGATCATCGAAGGGATGCTCAAAAATCGGCTGTATACTGATGAAATAAATAAGCAGAACGCATAAATAATTGGATTAAATAAACTCCAGCCGATCGTGGTTAAAATTACTAATGTCGCCGCGAAGACACTGCCCGCACCCGTGCCCGGGCCCTTGCTCGTGCCTGCGCCCGGATCTTCGTCCTCCGTCCGTGCCCGTGCCCGGGTTCTTACCTGTGCTCGTGCCCGGGTCCTTACCTGAGTTCGTGCCCGTGCCCGGGTCCTCGCTTGTACCTGTGCCTGGGTCCTTGCGCACTGACTGTGCCCGGGAACTTGACTGAGCTCGTGCCCGGGGTCAGTAGAGTAAATCAATCGGCTGGCCTTTAGCCGATCGTAATAGTAATGCAAGCAGGAATGTATAGCGCAGCAAGCAATATAATCGGCTGTATTTAATAAAAGATAACTTATCGGCTAGGCACTCCGATAAAAACACCGCATGAAACCCATCGGCTCATCAAGAGTAAAGTTATTATCATCAGTCTAGTAGATCGGACCCAACCGTTGCAGCACAGACTGATGATGATAACAAGATGTCGATAGGCCGATAGATCTGATGCGATCGTGATGTTAAAACACGATAACTTATCGGCTATGCACTCCGATAAGACGTTTGCGCATAAGGTATCAACCTAGCAGGAACGATTTATCACTGGCAGTTTAATAGGTCGGACCTAACCGATGCAGCACAAACTGATGATAAACCGCTCCCAGTAAGCCGATGCGATCTACGCACGCGTGATGTGATATACCTAATCAATCTATGAGATCAAACTGAATTGATGCAGCCATAGATAAAATAAATATATCGTGGTAAGCCGACTACCATAAACCGACTAGAATATCGGACCTAACCGAGGAAGTCCTAGCCAATAGGTAGCCGGGGTGACGAGACTTACCCTCTCGCAGGAGGTCGAACTTAACCGATGCAGCCCGGCTCGAGAAGCAAGAACCCGTCGGAAGGGTGGCGATGCGCCGAATTTGTATTGATCGAGTGATATTTTACAAGGTCCCTGGGCGTACGTATTTATACCTCGAGTTACATGAGTCCTTATTGGACACGGTACATGATTTCCTAATTATAACAGAAAACGCTAATAAGGCCCGACCGGATACGAGGTCAGGTTTCCTAAAGATAAACACTTGCCTAATTAATAGATACAGTAAATAACTGCCATACAGCGGTCTTCACGGCTCCCTTCCGGAATCGGTCTCTTCTGGATCAATTTCCGCCAGTTGACTGCAATTTTCCCTTGGACCAAATCTGATACAGGGCCTTACCAAATTTTGGCGTTAACAGCAAGTCATGGGAAACGTGCACTATGCAGGCCACCATGGGAGGCTGGGGTTTATTTCACAAACTTTTTATTTTGAAACACTTTCAAAACTCTAAGTGTGGATTGTCCCAGGTGTAGCTGGAAAGAGGATCTTGTCTCGATCCTGTCCGTGAATTGCTTTGCAACAACTCAAGCGGATGATACATATTTTAATTGATTAAAGTTTCTAGTCAAATCTATTCCTATACCGCCTGTCCGATCACGACAGCGGTTCAGTGGGTCTGCCGTCGGGTAGCTTTCCACCCATTCCTCATATGTTAGTTTATTTTCACTTATGTCCTCTTCAGGGAACATCATCCATCTCATCATCTCAACTTCGGCTCCCCGAGCCATCATATCTCCAACACATTGCTCCCACTCGAGAAGCTTACTCTATGATGCCATTTGATATCCCGGTCCACACAAGACCGTTTCAGATCACGTAATGGTCATCCATCAGCCGTCTTGACCGATTCTGGTAACTGTTCCCAACTACAAACATACTTCGCAAACATTTTATAAAAACAAAGCTATGCTAGAGAAATCACTTCACATCGCCCATGACCGTGGGCACGGCTGTTCGAACAGTTCAAATCTCTGTATAAGTGTATGCTTTTCCCACACAACACGAGCTTACTCCCTCACTAGCCAAGTGGGGGAGGTTCGTGACAAGGCCTTTCCGAAGTATCTCCAGGATTGCTTGATGCCAACTGGACAGGTCCCAAACCAAGTACTAGGCGAGTCCCAGACTCCTTGTACTCAGGATCCCACAGGTGCATCTTACATTGCCACCCCGGTGACTCCACATCCAAAGGCAACGAAGCCAACCCTGGGTTTATTAATTCTTGGCTAGGGGTGTCCCCTTCCACCCATGTGGTCGCACTGTACTATGATCAGTGCAATTCCCCAAGGAATTGGTCCTTATATGTGAATACAAAGCATCTCCACCCAGGTGATCACTTTGCATCGTGGTTTTCGCAAACCATTTCTTATTTTCCAAACATACCGATATCGCGTGTCAGGTTAAAAACGTTTTATAAACCCAAGTTTTCCCATACCGACAACAAGTGTGATTTGGGTGGGACCGTTGATACCCATGCTCATAGAGCACGGATACCGAGGTAACACTGAGGTGGATCGATAAGGAAAAGGGTTTTCAAGACCTACGGGATAGTTTACCTACTAGGTACGTCCGTCGGATTGCCCCGCAAACTGAGGCTGATCAAATTATTGTGCACACTTAACAATGAAATTTTGCAAATAAAATATTTTGTAAACTGGGGGCAATATGATCAAAGAGTGACTTGCCTCAATCTTTGTCTTCAAAATCTTCGAAATCCGATGTCTGAAAAAAATTCCGTTGTGTCGACTACACGTAAATGAGAGAAAACCACACAAAAACCCTGGACATAAAATACTATTATTAATAATTAATAGTTCCATAAGGTAGATCTCAATTTTAGAAAAATTTTGAGACTTGAACGGGGTCGATCGGAGTTACGGTTGAGGAGATATGAATTTTGGAAGTTTAATTGATTTTCTAGAAATGAAAAGGTATTTATTTAAATCGGAAAAGGAATATTCTCATAATATTTTTTTGGACACTGACATGTGGGGTCCACATGTCAGTGGGAGGGAGAAAGGGAGAGGAGACCAAGGGCTTCGACCTCCTTGGGCTAGCCTACTGGGCCTCGGGCCCAAGAGAGGAAGCAAGCTGGGGAGGGTGGTCCTTGTTCCGGCCGCGGCGGTCCATGTGAGGTGGCCGATGGCCCCGGGATTGAGAGGGGTGGGGCCCGCATGTCAGCGTCTTGGGGCTTATAAAAGGGGAGGGCCCACATGACAGAGAGAGAAAGAGCGGGTGAGGGAGGTGACATGGTGCCACGTGGTGCTAGTGTGTACGCCACGTCGGACAGGGTTTGGGGAGGGGATCAGCGGGGAGATCGACGGCCAGTGCTAGCCCGAGCCTAACCGACGAAGAATGGCTCACCAAAGGGGACGGCGTGCGTGGCGGGGAGCGGAGGGGATGGGAAAGGGGTTGAGTAGCTCGGAAGGGGAGGACTGTGATTGACGGCGGCCGGCGACGATGTCCAGTAGGCGGCCGCGAGAGGAATGGCCCATGGCGGTAGCAGGAGTGCGAGCGCCAGCGGTGGGGCTCGGCAGGGGCTTCGGTGGTGTGGGTCAGGAGAGAGAGAAGGAGAGGAAAATGGGAAAGAGAGCTCACCGGATATGGAATCATGGCAGTGGCTCACCGAGCTTGAGCTCGGACCGGGTGCGGCGGTGCGACGGGACCGGGGCGTGTCTGTGATGCCGGCAAAGGAGAAGAAGGTCACGGATTTATAGGGGTCGGCGACGCTAGAGGACGGGGAAGAGAGGCGGTGGCGCGGAGTTCCGATCGCTGCAATGGCGGTGGCACGAAGCACGGTGCGGCGGGGTGGCTAGCAGAGCACAGTGGCGGCATCCTAAGGCAGCAGGGGCACGTGGAGGGGCGGCAGAGGCGACACTGTAGCTGAGCCTTGTCAGCATGGGGCGGAGATGTGCATGCACACAGCGTTGACGTGGAGATTTTTCTTGGGTCAGTTGACCGAGCATGTGGAGCGCGTGCCGGTTGGAGCGGAGGAGGGAGATGGCTGCACCTAGGCATGCTGGCGGAAGCACACGAGAGTGGGATAGGGGCTGGCAAGAGGGCCCAGGAGGAGGGAAAGGTTGGCGGGCGCTCGCATAGCTGGTGTCTAGGGGACGCAGCACGAGGCGCGTGGCCCCTGGGCCGGTGGCGGCGTGTAGAAGGCGTGCACGGCGTGGGCGAGGTGATGTGGTACATGGGTCGTGGGTCTTAGCGGCATGCGCAGGGAGACAAACCGGGCGGCCAGGCCGGTGCTCGCACGGGAGGAGAAGGGATGGGCTAAGCGAGAGAAGAGGCCAATGGGCCGTGCGGTAGAGGAGATAAAGGGAGAGAGACTGTGCTGGGCGAGAGAGGTAGGGGCGGCCTATTTGAACAGTAATGTCTAAGATTTTTCCAAGGGTTTTTGAAAGGGATATTTGAATTTTGATTTTGGTTTTTGGTTTCTAAAAAAATCTCAGGATTTCTAAGAGTTGAATAGATTTGAATTTTGTAAAGAATTTGGAGTAGGAGGGAAAGAGAGTCCAAGAGGATTTGAATTTCAAAAGTTCCAGATATTTGAAGATTTGATTTTTCTTGGAGACCAAAATAAGAAAAATTATTGCGACACTCCGTTTGGAGGGGAATTTGAATTCTCGCGTCCCATCGATTGAGTTTTGAATTTGATAGGATTTTGATTAGTGAATTTTGGGGTCTCAAGGAGGTAAATGATCAAACCCGATCTTAAGCACAATAGGTACTTCCCTTAATTACATGCAAAGATCCAAAATTTTAAAGATAGGATTTTATTAAATAGTTTTAACATCCAGAAAAAAGTCGGCTGATTACACGACGCACGCTGTGCGTGCCAGGTCAAGAACGGGCGTGCGAGCGCAGCGCGGCTGGCCGCCGATTAGACAGTGGCTGTGCCTACGGAAAAAGGGAAGAAAAGGAGAGAGGTGAGATGGCCAGAGCGATCAGCCCAAATAACAGTATCCTGAGGAATATTTTTGAGGTTTGATTGAAGGATTTTGGATCGATTTTTGATTGGATTTGAATTTTAAATTGACTTTTGGACTCGCAAAAATTACGGAACAGAGAGGACATATTTGAGGAAGTTGAATCTAAAATGTGCACATAACAAAATAATTCAAAATTCAACAATTTTACACAAAATACTTTGAATAAAACCAAGGTGCTATAGTGATTCTTGTGTTTATAGTGATGTATTTGAGTTTTACAACACAAATATAGCGAAGACGGCGAGGAGAACCAACTGCAATATCAAGAAAAGAAGTATTGTCGAGCCATTGAGACGGCGAAGAGCACGCCTTCGACGAGCAGTGCGTATCATGTGCAAGTGCAATATCGATCAATAGAGTGAAACACTCAAATACAACATGTACACAAAAATCATCAAAACTCCAACAGAATGCCTTTTCTCCTCTACTCATAAATCGTCTGGCTTATTTTCTACTCGGATGACCGATATATACTTCCATCTACGCAGTAGCAGAATTTGTCAAGAGCACTTGCCATTTCTTCCAACAGCCTCCTCCTCCCACTACACTGGTTCGGCACCGATGACTGTTTCTGATAGAGGAAGCACGTCTATAGGAAGTGCCCGCAGCAGCAGCCCCTCCCGTCCCTCACCATCTCGCCAACCATTCATGCCCCTGCATGTCTCGATGTCGAACTGGCCAGCCGGGTTCAGCAGCGCTGATGCTTCGCCACCTGATGGCCAGCGTGATCTCCCCGCCGTTCCCCCCTGAGTACATCGATGAGAGACCCTAGAGGAGGAGGAGGAGGAGGGATACATCGGGGGAAAATCTCTGATCGTTTCTGGATTTTCAGCGGTTCCACTGTCGGTTTGGTCCGTCACGAGGGAGGGGGGGCAATGTCCTGGCTTTGCGACCGGAATCACGAATTTTTTTTGATTTTTGATTATTATTTAAAGATTTGCAAAAATAGTTTTGTTCAAAAAATTGCAAAAATAGACTCTGCCGCCCTCTGGGGCCTTTTTAAAATCGCCTCCCAGGGGCGATTTATGATGACTGGCTGACGCCGTGGCCCCGCCGCGGCCGTCGCCATTTGCAGGCGCCCCCCGTCTCCCAAAAACCGCCTTCAGAGGCGCAAGGGGCCGCTGCAACAATGTGCCAAAACGCCCTTCAAGAGGCGGCAGGGGCCGCCTGCAAAATGTGCCCAAAACCGCCCATTCTAAACCGCCCTCTGAAGGCGTTTTTGGCTCCGGGGCCGCCTGCCAAAGTCGCCCTTTGCAGCTGGTTTGCAGGCGGCCCCCTTGCCGCCTATGGAGGCTTTTTATCCCTCTTTATAAACCCCCCCCAGACTCAAAAAAGGTCATAAATTACTCAATTAGAAAAAAACAGGAGAGACTCAAGGGCGAAAGCAGCGAAGCTGCCGTTTGCTGATTTGCCAGAGGTAAATCCATTTTCCTTTGCATTTCTATGTATGTAAAAACTAATGTTCTTAGTAATGTACTGTTACTGGAATAGTTATAGATCTGTAGTTTTAGTTAATCTGTTAGATGATTTTTGTACAGATTACTTGTAATCTGCATACACGTTAATTAGGAGGATGGTACTATCTTAACTATATTTTCTTCATCAACAGATATGTCAAATAAGGTATATATTCGTTATTTCACGGCAGGAATGTGAGATATGTCAGACGGTGTTCGATCTGTCGGAGTTTAGTTTCTCTCTCTTT